>OX453061.1:22513524-22928524 GCA_949699795.1 Spicauda simplicius
ATTCAAGTAGCGGTCCGTTTTGAAAACTCGTCGGATCGCGAGTTCCGGCGACACAGCGCTGGCGGTAAGCCAGCGCCACACTGCGCGCATTTACATGCCGTTCCGTTTCAATTTTACCAACTCCGCCCGCGAGCCGACTACATTCTGAGTTTTAATTCAGTTCCTCGTATTCTCCAGTCTTTTAGCTATTTGCGTTACGATTCGTTTGGATGAAGATGAAACATAACATAGCAAGGAAACGCGAAGAATAAGTACTACATTACTTATAAAAGTAAATTTTGAACGTTCTGTTCCCGGAACAACAGCGACTAATATCATTGATCTAATAGATGCTACAAACATATTTAATGAAGAATAAGTACATCTATAATCAGTCGTAGTATTAAAAAATAAATTAGTATTTTTAGATACAAGAAAATATTTTTTTATTGAAAATTCACATCAAACTCAAAACTTTGTTGTTACTCTACCGAGACACCGGCACAGTTAAATACTGCTTGTAAAATACCAAAATGAGGTTGTTATTTTTATATAGAGACTAATTATTTATTCATTTATGTTGTTTATTTATGTTTGCAAAAGTTTGTAGAAAATACATTATATTTTAATTTCCCGTAACCAGCTACCGGGGACGTCCGTCCGTCCGGGACGTCCCGTAATCCGGCGGATTTGTGGTCAGAATAAATGTTGAATTCATGCTTATTTTCAGTTTTCTGTTGTTTCCTGCATGCATGCGGGCAGCATATATGCGTTGTTTGTATTTCTGCTCGATAGCTTCGTGAAATTGTTAGTACTATTAATTTACTGTTCATAGTGCATTGATTACTTCACTGGCTTATGTATTCATTAAATGATGTAAATATAACTAGATTCATAGTGGCTGTGAACTCATCCAACTCACAGTGACTGTGTTTAAGTTGTTAGACCTTATCAAATCGAAGATCTTCTGTAGTTTCAACGTTAGTTTCAAAACAAAAAATGGCATGGCTAGGCCATAAACCTTTTACTAATCCATATTGGAGCAGCTTAGAATCCACAATAAGCACCAGGCTCCCCTAGGTCTGAATATACATATGTGTCTGGTGGAAAATTAAGGAAATGTATCTGATAGATCTGCCGTGTGGTGTCGGTCTTGAATACCACCACTATCTTCCCGCTGATATCGTAAAAGGTTACTATGCGACAAAATCCAAGAGATGGGCAACAACGACTTCCAGTGTCTGATGAGGTCGAGTTCCGATCTGGTGGGAGTGTAAGAAAAATGTTGTAACTGATAATTTGTAAGAGCCCCCGTAGGTACGAAATAAAGACATTTAATTTCATTTCATCACCCACTGTGGTCACCAACACGTTTACCAGGCGTGTTGACTATTAAAAAAAACCCTAATTATTGTAAGGCTATGTCCAGCAGTGGACCTAAGAAGACCTATAGAGAATCCAGTAGATCAAGAAGCAGTAATTAGAAATGGTTGTTGAAAGTTTCCGTATAAACATTTGTGTAGAGACGATATTGCTATTCTCGTGGAGCTGCGGAGGGACGCTGCTCCACTACTTACTTGAAGTGTAATTAGTTGAGTCCTGAATAGTTAGTTTGTTGCGAACAGACAAAGTTAATGAACTTAGCAGCAGTGTGGGAACTGTGTCGGTACCTGTAATCAGATGTGTAGTGTACTTGTTGTTCAGAATTGTACTGGTTGTGCGACGAAACTTTACGATAGTAATCTAAATAAATCGTTTATAAGTACCTACTCAGGTTTATTGTTTTAATAATTTAACAATTTCATTGGTTAAATTTATTTTATACAAATATTTGTCCGCTATCTTTATAGGTTTTTTTTATACCTCATATAGTAATATATATATATATATATATATATATATATATATTTATTCTAACTTATATAACTATGCGTAAAAACCTTTTATAATTGTTTGTGTAAACTGTAACTCTCAATCATATATGTGCTATGTAATTGTTTATAATCTGGACAACTATAATTAAAAATATGTACCGCTTACCTTTATGCCAAGTCCGCCCAGGCATTCAATGTTCGGAAATATGCAAAGGCTTTCAGCTGTTAAGGTTTTGTTGTTCAGTTTTCGAGTAACGCCGATAATTGACTAGACGTAAGCGGACGGAGAATGGACTTGCAGCCGGCACTCCCAGCGTTAAAAGCGTAACGTAAACTGTTTATGTACCGAGGAGGGCGGGGGCTTTGCTGAATTGCTATTGAATAAGATGTATGAAAAAGTATTATCCGATATTTTATTATGTTATCTTGTTGGATGAAAGTGTAGAGTGCCTTTTCAGTTCAAGTTGCGGTTTAGGTCCTGGCCGCGTAGCACTAGTTAGTCTAATGGTACTTCATAATTAATTTATTGCCGTTTTGTATTCATTATAATATACGGTATAATTAAAATATTTGAAATTATGTTGCTTAAGACGTCTGTGTTGTCTAGGTATATAAACTAAAATAATGGCGCTGTGTTTTATACATATATGCATTTGATATTTTAAAATGTGAAGTTTTCCTTCTTACATAGTTGTTTCTTAGAGTTGCTATTTGTAATAAGCCAAATAATTGTACAATAATAATTAAACATAATAAGAATTAATTTTATTTGGTGTACATAACACAAAGACACTTTCAGTTCAGGCCCAATGTCTATTTTTATAAACGATAAATACTGTTGCTAAAATGTCGAGGATCCGGAAATAAGTTTTTCGCTAAAATAAAGCAATATTGAAGAGCTCTTCGCGCGAGGCCCCGATCAGTTGTCGGAAGTGTGGGCGGGAATTGTTTCGCAAAAATTTCACTTTCCCCGTCATCGCGTGACAAATTGTACGGGAACGTAATTCCTGCGTTATTTATGCTCATGTTTACGGCATTTTGTTTTTCTCGGCATAGTGAGAATGTTAATAGATGAGGGGATTGTGAGAATAAATTGTAGATCAGTCGCTGGTTATGAAGACGAAGGTGGGAAAGGTAAGCTGGTAATATAATGCGAGATCTTTTTTGTCGGATTTTATATATGTTTTAAAAGAGTAGCAATCGAGCATCAATAACCAACCTTTTATAGGATCTAGCTTGAGGTCGCCTATGTATGAGTATACAGGAGCATTGCTGCATGGAATTGGTTGCACATACACACGTATAATTGTATCGTCTTAGTCTTCAACAAATAAAATGAATCTGTGATTGCCTTAAAATGTAGAAAGCTGTTATTTGATATGAAATATCCACAAGAGGCAGTGATTGCTTACCATCAAGTGGACTGTATGACCAAGAACTAAGTACTGCCAGCCATGGACTTCCATCTATAAGCAATTTCGTGTAGAACAGGGGTTTAACTAAAGTGACCCATAGATGCATAAGATTCTTTCGAGGTCTAAGGTCGTCTCAAATGAAAGTGAGCGAGCAACCACACCCTTCTGAAAACGCAAGAACTGCTTCACGGTAGAAATAAGTGTGGTTGCGGTATCTCACAGGTTCAAACATACTTGTTATACACCTAACAAAATGTTATACTAATCGTTATTTTACCGTATTTCGTCTCTCGTTCATTAAACAAGTGGTTTGAGTAATGCGTTCGCAGTTGATCCGTAAGCCGCTTAATAAATTATTCAAATCTCTAAATCTCTGAGGCTCGCACAGGCGGCCTATGGTGACCTTTTGAGAGCTTACTTAGACCTAATGCGCGGCGTCTGAGTAACACTAACACAGGGATATAATGTTTAATTATATTTGCAATATGGTGCAATATAGAGCTAAAAGTATTTTCAAAACGCTTTGTGGTTAACAGTTTAATTGATATTTATGTGTTATAAATAATATAAAGCTAGTTATATAAATAATTAAATTGTTATTTTTAGTTGGTCAGTTTAACAATTGTTTAAGTGACAAGAAGTTTGGGAATAGGTTTAAAGTCCACTGTTGCCGTGGCCTCTTCTGAGAGGTCTTCGTCTGGTCAACTGCGGTCACCAACATGGATGACCGCAGTTGGTATTGATTAATGTCAATGTCTTAATGATTCATATAATTTGTCTAATCACAAGATGCTGCTGTGCATTCTCTTGAATTTAGTTCGTTAGTTGCCTGCTACGACATGTATGGGAAATGAGGGAGTAGTGCTATTTAAGATGGATACCACGCTGCACGTATGTGTGGATAACTATAAGAATTGTGGATTTAATGAAGGCTCGATAACACATGTTAGTCTCGCCAGCAAATGACAGTTATGATCCAGCATGTGATCTTTCTTGGGCCACAAGGCTACAGGAAGCTTAACACCAACGCAAAAAAGACATTCTCCTGAAATTACATGTGTAAACAATAAAAAATATTTTTGTAGAATTTAATACCGAGGGAGGTCAAATATCTTACATATCTCAGTTAAAGTTCTTCAATAAGGATTAAGTAAGAACATTTGAAAATAGTCCAGAGCGGCTTTATAAAATATACAGAGAAATGTGTAATAAAACTTCGATGAGCGAAGTTGCGAAAACATGTTGATATAATTTTTCATACACAAGCCCGCAGCTCTCGCAAATGTAAATAATTAGGTGACGACGAGCGGTCCTCATTCATATGTATGAAATTATGCCGTTTGCACAAATGTACGGATCCGCCGCTAGGGGTGCGCCGGCAGGAAATAAATCATCGATTTTTCAAAAATAATATATAACTTCATTAATGTATTCATTAATGAAGTTATATAGAGTTATAAAGAAGGTAACCTCATTACCTCTTCATATATTAAATATAATTTTATTTGTAAAGATGGCATAACTTTCGATTCCGGAAGCACTACCGCCACACCTACTCATGCCTAATAACAACGGTGCTGTGTTTTGGTCTGCAGGGTGTGGTAACGGACACATAATATTAATCCGATGCACGTTGGACGTGGTATTTAGGTGTAGCAAAATGTCTGTGGGCGGCAGTTACTATTAGGTGAACTACACGCTCTATTGTTATTTTCGTATTAAAAAAAATGTGTTAAGATGGTCGTGAAATGTTTACTCATCGTATTCAAATAATTATCGTGATATCGTTAACTTCGATTTTCTAAAATATTTATTAATGTTTTTTTATGTTAATAAGCTCTAAAATCGCTAGCTCCAATTAGGAACAATATATCGAGTGATATATATCGAATAGCGAGCGCACATCTCTAGCGCATTATGTATTTAAACTAGGCAACGCTCCCTGCTTTGTTCGTGCGCAAATCTGGGGTAATACCTCGTAGGAGACGCTTGCTGCTATGCAGTTCGTGTTATTGCAACGAGAGGCGCCGGCTTAAGGCGTATTGTATTTGTAAACTAAAGTTGGGTATACAGCGTGCACTTTGAATAGATCAAGCGCTGAATGTTCTGAGACGACGCCGGATATGTTACGGTCAGGAATGGAAAGGTTTTAAGGGTATTGTTTACAAAGTAATTGTAACTTGATAGTCCTCAAGGTGCAGGTTTTTCTGTATAGATTAAACATTTAAAAGAAGTTATTTTAAACTTTAAATGTCAGTCATTCAGAAAATTTTTGCATTCTGTGAGAACGAGTATATATTATGTACATTTTTCTTTTCATAATAAAGCTAATTAATAGTATTAAAAGAAGCATATCTAGCCAAAACTACATCAAAAGAAAATCTGTCTGGCCTTGAATTGAACCACAATCCTTGGGATCCTATTACTCGTTGTCAGTCATCAGTTGTCAATTCATTATAGATACGAGTATATTGCTATGAGCACGCCTCGTCTCAAATTAAAAGCTGATTAGGGCACAGTCCACCGCTGTCCAGGTGCGAATTGGTAGAGATACCTGTCACAACTTTGTAAAATATCTGGTGCGAGTTTCCGCTTGATGTGTTAGTATACCGTCAAAGTATTCATTAATTTCCGATATAGGTAAATAGGATTTGAACTTCGAACCTGATATCTTTATCCATTAGGCTATAATTGCGAGTACGGGATATTTGCATAAAGTACGAGTATTCCAAATGTACCAAACTTATCCAGAAGATTTTCTTAGTTCCAAACAGGGACAGTACATATAGCTCCAGTAGTGTCCACAGTAGATTAGTTCCCAAGTTCCTTAATCGACTTGAGCGTTTGCGCCGGACAAGCGCTGGGACTTACCGAAACACAATTGGACCGACTGCACGTCTAAGTGACCGGTCAACTTTCTAGACTAAGACGTTTATTGATAGATGTTGATTATATTAATATAATAGTTGATTGTTGGTAAAGGCATTTGAAATAATAACTATGGGTACCATTATTGACACTACGAGATAAACGTAAAGTCTCCGAGTTAAATATTAAGTTGTCACTGGCTACTTTTGTACATAGTAAAAATAACAACGGAAAATGGTGGTAATTTAAATTCTGATCTATTTTTAGTACTATGGAAGTATAACAGTCGTTTGGGAAAAAAGTAAAAACTGACTCGCAGATAAACGATTTCCAATTCCTTTCTGAATTTTCTTACGCATTCAAATTGTTAATGGGTTTTGTTAAATAAATCAGTTATGATAAATATGACTGACCTTTTGACTCTGACATATTTAGTGTGTTAACTACATATTTTTATCAATAAAGGGCAGAAACTAATAGGGTTTCTAAACTAGTTCTTATTCATAGCAATTTCGACCTCCCTTGTCGCCACTATCTAAATACTGCAGCAGTTAAGAATCCCACCCTAATCCTAAGGGTGTAAAGTCTATTTTCTATCACTACACAGCATCCGGTGAGACAAGCGTGCCGCTAAAAGCAATCCAAGTTCGACATTCGCCAGATATTTGCCGACACAAAGTACTCGCGATATGTTTTGGTAAGCGCCCCCTTTGATACTGCTCCACGGGATTCAAATCGACATGAAATGTATGATGCAAACATTAATTCGAATATTTGCAGTCAATCGCTCCGGGAAATTACATTTTAGGCACATTGCTATTGGCGGGAATCCATATTTAATGTATCGCTGATCGTTTATTTATTCTGTCTGTTTACGGGTCAGCAAATTATCATATTTTGCGCGTGTGTTTGTGACGTTATATTTAATTATAGGATGTATAATATACTAAACAGTTTCATTGTTTTGAAATATATAAAGATATTAAAGGTACTGCTTTAGGACTTTTAAGTTAGATCCAAGATGGCATAAAAAGACATGTTAGCATATCGTTAAATATCGTGTTTTGGTTGGATAGAAGTATAAGACAAAATGTAACAAGTTCCTAGTTTCGTCAGGGAAAAGTCGTGCGACGATAAAGACGTCATAAAATAATACGCCTTGTGAACATGTGTCGTAGTTATGATATTAAACTTATATGCTGACATTGTGAGTATTGTAAGGAGAATAAGGGATAAAATTGAGGAGGTGAGTGAGGGAAATCGAGGAGGTGAGTGGCAGCGTCTTCCTGGGTAACAATTACACCTGCTGGGTCAACAAGTTCACCAACACTCAAGCTACGCGCCGGAGCTATTGACACAAACGCTACTGGCGGAGGCCTAAGTTCAGCAGTGGACTACAAAAGGTGTATGGATATACTAACGTACTTTAAACAATTCAAAACATTTAGTTACCACTGGCAATGCGAGGCAGGCGTACGTGTACGTACAGGTACGTGGCAGGTAACTAAGAAGGTAACGTGATGGTTAAGAGCCAATTCTAAACATAAATATGGACAATCACCTAAATGAAAAAATACAACTCTAACTAGGTGTAAATTTATATCTCTATTACTATCAAAACACATTTCCGCGCCAAACATCCGTAAGCTTCCAGAATACTCCTGTAGAATTATTGACGCCAATTTTCCAAGGTTTAATTTGTCATAACCAGTTAGAATTTGCAGGTTTTCTAATAAATTAAGTATCCGTCTCCAGAGAGGCACTTGTTGAGCTTGGCTAACTAACCGCGGAGAATAGTGCCGCCTCGGCGCCTCACCGCCTTACCGCTTCGCCGCCTTACCGCCTCGCCGCCTTACCGCTTCGCCGCCTTACCGCCACACCGCCGCCGCGTCGACATATGAGCCGTGACTCTTTACCGCATTAAATTAGTTTCGTTAGAACGTTAGAAATTCATATTTATGCTGTTAATATGTAATCATTTTTGACGAATCGCTATTACAAGAAATGCGAAAGGTTTTTGGTTCAATTCTATTTGATAGTTTGATGTCTATTTGGTAGTTCATGGCACTCATTATACATCTTATTATTCGTTTATAATTGTAACAATTATTATATAAGTACATATTTTTTAAATTACGTAATTTAATAAATATATTGGGTTCATGAAGACACCTTCATGAGTGTCCTCGTACACACAAGGCACTTCCAAACTGAACACTTTTAACCACTCATAACTCCATATTAGAAGTTTCCTGGGACGCGTACCTGTCTAGCCGGGCATCGAATCCGGAACCAAAATTTCCGTTAAATATTTCTGACACTACATAATAATATTATGTATTTCAACAACATTATTTATTTTTATGGACTTATCCGTAAGCTAAAGGAAGCGGGGTGTGGGCCGCGTGCCAGCGATGAGCTGAGCTGCTCGCGCCGGGTCAAGGGTCCCGTTCAAAGCCCATTACCATACTTACGCAATGCTGCAGTGGGGGCGGTAATGTTATAGTTCAGCGCTTTCAAGTGATTTAAGTAACGAGTCATTAGAATTATGTGGATTATTTAGAATTAGATTTTTAGATCATAATTTTGTATTTTTGTAATCACATTGTTATTGTAACTTTTTTTAATAACATTGAAAAATGAAAAGAGCAGTTTACCAGATGGTAAGCGGCCTCTGCCTCTGCTCATGGAATTATGGTCAGGTAAAAAACAGAATCCCATCTGATGCTAACCAAAGATGCGTTGCTACTTTTCCGATAAGTATGTCTTTCTCACAACATCATTTCCACCGGATCGCAGCAGCACATCACACTGATGTTATAAGATAGAAATAGGTGCGGCAATGGTACTTCCACAGTCGAGCCACAAACCACCACCTTATAAACTCATACAAATTTACGTTATGAATGATAGTGTTTCACGCACGAGAAGATAATCGTTTGTGGCACATCTAATGCAAGATGAGATGACATCTAAGGTGTGTTTCATGAACCATGACTTCGAATGTCAATACAAATCAATGCGCACCATTGGAGCGCTGTCTATATTAGCCTGCTATATGTAATACATGGATTACACAGTCCATTTACGGACTATAGAAAGACTTTTTTTTTTTGTTTTCGAGGGGGAAACCTTCAAAAGGTACCCGAAGCCGTGGGAGCGATGCAGGTTTATGTGGGATTTTTACCGCACTAAAACCCCCCCAGGTGGCCGTCCTCGGCGCTGAAAAGGAGGACTCCGGGATCTCGAAACGACTTCAACCGGAATCCTCCGAGCGCGTTGCCCCATCGGGCTCCTCGCAGATGGGCGGCTGGGCCCACCGCTCCGTCTAGTCTTTACGACGGTATGCGACCACACATACCGCCGTCCTTCCCGGGATTGCCTGACCGAACGGTTCGAGCTCCCACTCTAGCCGTCTGCAACCCTGGAAGCCCCTTTTAGTCGCCTCTTACGACAGGCAGGGGATGCCGTAGCCCTATTCTGATCCCGGAACTACAGGGCGTGGACTATAGAAAGCCTGTTATTAAATGTGTGGGGACCTTCCGCAACTTATCAAGAGATGGCGCCACTGGTATTCAGGGTCACGACATCGAAGTTTTATTATAAGACATGTACCTAATACAAGTACTAAATGGTCCCCAGGTATGATCATTTACCTATTGGGAGATCTCCCTTTACGAAAAATTCATCAAATTCGAAATATTCTACAGTTGAAATGTACATTATTGTGGAAAAATCGGCTTATATTTTTTTCCCAAACAGGTATTGCATTTAATCACGGGCGAATCGTGTTATGAGGTGGTATTCATATCGCGCAATAAGAGGTGTTACTTAGTTGACATGGCCGCCCACACGACACTGTGTAGGGGTGTAGTGAGTATGTTAAACTTGCATAAATTAAGCCTTTGTGTACTGGCTGAAAATATTTCTTTTCAGCTTTTATAAAATACGAGTCAGCAATAAAATATTAACAATAGTAACAAACAAACAGTTGGGAGGACAGTTGGAAACGTCGGAATGCCATTTTCGGGAAAATACGTTTGTCGGATTCAATGATTTTGCAACAAGCCGATAATTTGCGACCACTGCGGAATGCGTCGACAAACGACAGCTAAATTTATTTTTACGAATGCTGATATGATAACTAAATCTTTAATAATAATTTTTTGTTTTTTTATGATTTTCATGAAATTTGGTAGGTTAGCTGAAACTCTGAGTTAACATATAGTCTACTCTTCCCTGTGGGAAAATATCTTATTCCCACGCGACAATCGATACATCGATTTCTTAGTAGTAGGAACATATTTTTTTTACAGTTAAAATAACTCTGGAGAAATATATTTAATAAAACTTCTGACTGTCCCGACATTAATAGTTTGTATTGAAATCGCATCAGCACAATGGAGAGTATATCAATGCTTTAATAAATTCAGCGAACATTGTTTTATAAACTTTAACACACCGATTTATATGAATAAAATATAAACAAAGCAATTTGAGTACGACGGTTGGAAATGTCGAAATGCCATTGTCGGAAAAATACGTTAAAAATGCGTCAGAATCAATGATTTTGGACAACAAGTTGTCAATTTGCGTTTCACTCTTCTTCATCGGTTGGAAATACGCTCGTAAATACTTCTGCGCGGATTTATTTGTATTTGGTCCAGTATATCCTCCTCCTTGCGTCGTTCCCCAATGCTGGGGGTCGTGACCTTGATCATGAGGTGACATTCTTCTCTACGATGTTTTTCAATCTTCTTCTGTTCTCGGCGACGTGTACGGCCTCGGAAACGTTCATACTGAGAGTGTTGCGGATTTGGTCAGACCAACGCATAGGACTGCGCCCCCTTGGCCTCTTGCCATCGACTTTGCCAGTGACAATGAGCTTTTGGAGGTCGTCACCAGGTTTACGGGCTATGTGACCAAAGAACTCAAAGATCTTCCGTAGGCAGTTGTTAGAAAGCCTCGGTTTCTTGGCTATCTTGAGTTCCTCTAGTACCGAATTGTTGGTCCTACGCGCTGTCCATGGAATGCGTAGTAGTTTCCGCCAGCACCACATCTCGAATGCATCGATACGTTTGCGATCCGCAGTCTTGAGAGTCCATGTCTCTGCACCATATAAGAATATGGAGAACGCTAAGATGTTGACAAGTGCTATTTTTGTCTTATAGGTGATATTACGGTCCTTCCATATTCTCTTCAACTGGGACTTTGGCATTTTTCGACATTGCTATGCGCCTGCGGATTTCATCTTCGCATGAACCGGTGTTGCTGATAGTAGTCCAGTATATATTTCTGTGCAAAGTACAAGATAAACTAAATAATCTAAATAAATCATTTTAACACACCTAGCAGAACATAAACAGAATTATAATTTTTACATTCAAATTAAATAATTGCTTATATTATTTAGTAAAAAAGCTCACTTAACTCAAAAGGCATCCGGAACAATTAGGTATAAATTGAACATTTGTAAAGTCTTGAAAAAAGTATGGCTTTTATATTTCCTTTTCTCAATTACCAATTAATGTGGATCTTAGAATGTGCCTAAACTTTAAAAAAGACAAGGGACATAAGTTCGAGCTGGTAAGTGCAAGCTCGAAATGTTGAAGTTGATGGCTGTTTTAAAATAAAAATTATCCTGCAGACGGACTGTAACTTTTTTTAGCTGATTGATGTAGTAAATGAGCATACAGTTTACTTGATGGTAAGTCACTGCCGCCGGACATGTGTAAGCTTTTCATATAAAACATAGTTTCTATGTGAAATCCATCACAGATGCGTTGCTAGTACAGAGGATTAACATGGTCGCCTCATAAACAACGGTGCCGGCACACAAAACTAGAAACTGGAAAACTAGAAGCCTTATAAATATATGTCATACCTAAATTTAATCAAAACATGTTTTTTTATTTGAGCGAAGTAGCAAACGAGCATGCAGTCCACCTGATGGTAATTGGTCACTGTCACCCATGGACATCTGTAATCAACTTCATACAGAACATGGGTTCTATTTGAAGTCAATAACAGATGCGTTGCTACTCCCGAGGACTATGGTGATCGCCTCATATAAAAGTGTGCCGGCAACCACACCATTCCATAGAAACGCAAGAAATGCTTCACGCTAGAAACAGGCCTGGCGGTGGTACTTCCCCGGTCGAACTACGCTGGTTCTACCACCTTCAAAATGTGCATTGTTACTTTAAAAAAACTTGAGTAACACGCCTTATGTAATTCATAAACATAACGTCGTGAACAACTCTGCCAATATAATGCATGTTTTAGACTGTCTTGAAACGGTAGTATAAAATTATTAATATTTACGTCATAATTATTCTACAGGATTATCCTTACGGTAGAGGTTAGCTTACAGCTGATTTTTAGTAAGTAGTCGCCATTATAAATTATAAGAAAGAGTCTCCAGAGTGTTGTTGGTTTTGAAGAAGATATATTTTATACGCTTCGTTTGATGAGCGACATGACAAGGCTTCGGAAATCCCTCAAAGGGAAACTCGTTTCATGATTTACCTGAAGAAATTATTTAAAGGAATATTGGCGTGAAAATACGTTGTTGTCAGTCTATTTTGAAATGTACATCGAAAAAAATTACTTGACTTCAGAAGGTGTCGTTGTATTTTGAATTATGTCTATTTTTGATGTTTTTATCTATCTATCTTTCACCCATGTTAGTTATTTTTGTAGTGTCGGCTACAAAACAGAGCTACCGTATCTCTTGTCCAGAAGAAGGCAGAAGTGCAAGTTCGAACTGTCCAGGCGACGATTACAGGAAGTACGACCGTATATGTGGTCAAGCACCATCTTAAACACTATGGTGTGAACGTTTTAGGTGTCGTCGGCCGTTGAAAACGTGGTGGAAACCGAAAACACAAGGTGCTTAAAGAAGAAAGGTTGCGTTCTTTGCAGATCCCGAAATCTTCTTCGAAGATATTTAATTGAAACCGAATGTTATATGTATGTAATTAAAACTAAGCTAAGTTTGACTTGACTAGCGTGACTCCTCGGGCCGTTCTAGCTCTCAGTGTGTTCTCATGCATATAACTCATGGTGGGAACCGTGTTGTGAATACATAACTACATAGCATTTTTGCCGTACAATCGTTTTAAATCTTAATTGTTGGAAATATTTTGGGAAATTCATAACTATTATAAAATTGAATATGCAGATTCATTTCAATAGATTGTTACCCAACACTTGTGCACAATCGAATTATGCCAAATGTGTTCAGTATTTATAAATACGCGTTTTTATTTTTATACGCATTGTTTTATTGTTTAAAATATAACTATAGTTTTATTTTTCATTGCATTGTCTTCTGAATTACGTATAAAATTACTTTTTTTATATTAAGGGGGAAACCTTCAAAAGACACCCGCCGTCGTGGGTGCAACGCCGGGTTATGTGGGATTATTACCTCACTAAAACCCCCCCAGTGGCTGTCCTCAGCGCTACGTGGAGGACTCCGGGATCTCCAATGGAACACAACCGGATTCCTCCGAGTGCAATGCCTCTTTTTGGGCCCTTTCCCGGCGACCGATTGATGCTCACCGTGTCTCTCGGTGCTTAAGACGGCATGCGGCATGTGCCATCGTCCTTTCCGGGGTCACTTGGTTGGACGGTCCGAGCTCCCACTCTTACCGCCTGTAACCCCAGAAGCCCCTTTTAGTCGCCTCTTACGACGGGCAGAGGATAACGTAGCCCTATTCTGGTCCCGAAACTGTCCCTGTAGTTTCGGGACCAGAATAGGGCTACGGTATAACGGTATAACGGTATATGGTATAACGTATTAAATTCCTACAATCCTTAATATGCAGGAAGTGGTCATTAATTTTGCTCATAGTAGGTATTTTATTAGCAATGTGGCGACCTTCACCACACACACCCATCTCCATAGCAACATTAGCAATTATTCATGAGAACTTTTAAGTAACACTAAGTATATAATCTGACTTCTATATAACACGACTATAACGCAAAGTATTTAAGATTGTGCTCTACTCTCGCCTCCTATATGTATGTACTGGTATGTATCTATAAGAATACATTGCAACCACTTTAAGCGTGTATGTAGAAGCCTAATTTTATGACGTCATCAAGTGTAATACTAAAAGCCTTTCTATGTATCTTGCAAATTGTCTTGTACATTTCAAGAGTAATTATAGCATTATTATTATAAGGGTAGACTTCGTAGTTAGATTCCGAAGTCATCCCCGTTACACCTGTTTCTACTTCAGTGCTATGCTGTTATTAAGTAGAAAATCTTTTGGAGGGTAGTAATTCTTTACTACATCTAATAAGTGTGCCTTCTGGCACACTTATTAGATGTTTTTCAATTAGATCCTTAGGGACAGCAACACATCTAAAGCCAACAATCATTTGAGACGTTGGTCTTATTGGAGATAGCCACATGACACCAGGTGGACCGAATTTCTACTAATTCTATATTACGAAAAAATTAACTATTTTTCTTTCATAACTTCAATATTGAGGTTATGATATAATATGATGTTCTAATTTAGTCCAACTTAGTTACCAGGGTAACAACGCTTTTGCGGCCTTGTTGATCATAGTTACCTATAAAGGGGCGGCATTGCCTACTTAACATTCGGTGAAGTTTATACACATTTGCTAGTTCTTTTGCTTATACATATTTATTCCTATTTTGCTAATTTTTGAGTTATACCCCTATCAAAGATACTCAAGTATTTAAATGTTCAGAAGCAGTCGCAGGTTTGCTATCAGCTTTCTGTTACGAAATTTTACGGCGGATGAAAAAGCACATCAGAAATTAGCGCCAGAGGCTTTGCAGAACTTGTCCCAATCCGATTACTCTCTGTTCAATCAAACGCGTCGCTCTGAGGCTGCAGTCGCTCTAAGCCTATGCATGGATTACCATTTTTTTCTCCTTTTCTTTTGGTGTCAAAGGTAGCTTTTGACTACTTCTGCAGAGCCATGCAGTTGAACACATTTTAGAGCAAAGCTTTTTAATACGATCGAAGTAACAAATGGAAATATGTAATCAATTTCATATAAAATATAGGATCTATCTAAACTTAATTAAAGATACTTTGCTACTCCTGAGGACGAAGATGTCGCTTCAAATGAAAGAAGATTGATTGCCTTTAGTTTTAATTGATTGTTTGTTAGCACTCGCTTTTTCGTTTTAGTGATATTTTATTTACTTAACGCTTTTTTGATTTTGCGACAAAATAGTTACGATAAAGTTATAATATTCTTATATACTTTTGTAGTGGTCTAGAAACTAACTTTCGTTGATACCTATACAGTCATGATACTTAAAAATTCGTTCCTTTTTCCCTTTTCTTTATGTCATGGAATCGTGCCCTCTAATGTTAGCAAACTGAGACAATTCTAATGATGTGTCATGTGACAACCGGTCAATCTGTTTGGGCTGTATATGTGCCAAACTTACATACGCTCAGAAACACTTGTGTAAAAACTAGTTTATGTACGTATTTTGTCCCTGTTATTTTGGGACCAGGATAGGGCTACGGTATCCCCTGCCTGTCGTAAGAGACGACACAAAAGAGTTTCCAGGGTTGCACGCGTTAACAGTGGGAGCTCGAACTGCCCAGCCAAGCGACCCCATGTAGCCCCGTGTAGCCACATGCTATCGTAAACACCAGGAGGCGCAGTAAGCACAAATGCTCACTGGAAAGTGTCCGAATGGGGGACGCCTATCGCGCTCGGAGGACTTCGGTTGTGTTCCATTGAAGATCCCGGAGTCCGCCACGCAGCGCTGACGATGGCCATCGGAGGGTTTTAGTGAGGTAAAAATCCCACATAACCAGGCGTTGCTCCCACGGTATACCTTTTGAAGGTTTCCCCCTCGAAAACAAAAAAAAAGGATTTACGAACTTCGGAATTCTGCTTTAATACGCTACTGCATAGCATCGCTCTCGAATCGCGTAGCGCCCCGCTGCCCGCTTCGTCCAATTGTTTTGGCATTGTACAATTTATTGCTTTTGCATGTTTTACCAAACAAGGATTTAAAGTCGAAGCAAGTTTTAAAGTCGGAGAATGAGAGATGCGGAGAATGTTTTGTTAGAAATTTTTGAAGTAGAACAATTTGTTTCGTGTTTATTTCTTGACTTTAGACTGTAACACCAATTGTTGAAACGTATTTATTGCCAAATAAAAATAAAGCTTTTGGCATAAGACTTGAAAACAAGCACAAAGCTCAAATGAAAGTTCCTAAAACTTGAGTAGTTAGTTTGTTAAATGATATTTGGATGGTAATATAACTTAAAGAATGTTAAGTAAATACTATCAGAATAACTAAACTGAATATACAATGGACAGGTCACATCTTTTGTAGCATAATAAACCATTGGGGTAGAAAAGACCTCGTATGACGACCACGACTGGACCCTAGAAATGTTCGCCGCCGACCATGTGATTGATGATTTGAAGTAGCGACTAACATCTTGCTTTTTTATCTAACTGAAGTAGCAATCGAACATGCAGTCCACCTGACGGTAAGTGGTCACTGCCGCTCATGGACATCTGTAATCAACTTCATAGAGAACATGGGATCTATCTGATCACAGATGCGTTGGTACTCCCGAGGACTATGATGGTCGCCTCATATAAAAATGTGCCGGCAACCGTGGCGGAGTGGTTACTAAACCGGTCTGATGCGCAATAGGTCTCGAGTTCGATTCCGGCCAGACAGGTATCTGAATGATGACTTTAGATTCATGTTCTGGGTCTGAGTGTTTGTGTATTCGTCTTGTGTGTGTCCATGGTACCCACAACACAGGAGAAAATCCTAGTGTGTGGCTATGAGTGTAGAAAGCGTGTAATGAATGGAAGTAAGTAGTAGTGAGTTTTAGTAAGAGTTTATTTTTATAACATTTATTTGTATACGTAGCAATACAGACAATGCCTCATAGAATTTGCGTGTGTGGAATGAATAGCGCCGCGGCACGCTACCCGCGCATTACCTTGTGCCCTTATAGGTCTGGTATTCACGTGTTATTGTTATAAAGTCCACATATTTTGTATATTTATATGGAAGTAAACTTTAAGCTGAATAACTTGATGGAAACGATAATATAGTTTCAAAATACGGCCTCTTTGCTGAGATGATCACTTTTTATACAGCATGACAAAAGTAAGAAGGAGTATGCACTCCTACTAATGGTAAGTGGTCAAGGCAGCCCGTGAATATTTTTTTATTTTTTAACCGATTTCCCAAAGGAAAGACGTTATTTTTTATTTATTTGGTCCACAAATTGAATGCAACACATTACTTGCAGACTTAATATTGGCCATCAAGGAGGACATAGATACAACGTTCATTTTGAAAACCGTGAACACGACTTACAAAAATTATAGAGTAACTCTTAACAAACGAATACACAAGCTAGCTTAGAATTAACTTATGAATACGCAATTTAGCGGAGATTTACCAACCGTGAAATATATCAAAGGACGTGGAAATGCCATTGTAGGTACGCTGATAGCATTCGATACATTGGACAATGTTCGCCTACGTTCGTCCGAAAATGAGGCAAATGAAAAGTTCTTATTCATAATCAACCGCAGATTAAAATAGTATCTGAAGTTTCCTACAGATACTTTTGGGGTACCAAAGAACAAGTTCAAACGCTTTGGTTAAGTACTTAATTATGTCCCTCATACCATATCATGTTTCAAGGTAGAACCAGTGTAGTTCGACCGGGAAAGTACCACCGCCACACCTATTCCTAGCGTGAAGCAGTTCTTGCATTTCGATAGAAGGATGTGGTTGCCGGAACACTTTCACATAAGGCGACCATCATTATAGTCCTCGGGAGTAGCAATCTGTGATTGACTTCAGATGGAACTCATGTTCTATATGTAGTTGATTACAGATGTCCATGAGCGGCAGTGAGCATTTACCATCAGGTGGACTGCATGCTCGTTTGCTACTTTAGTCAGATAAAAAACCCTTTAGAGCAGAATAGCAGCGCATAACACGGGCCGAAATACATAGGTGTGGTGGTAGTGCTTACGCAATCTACCCTCAAAGTGTTCTACCACCTTTATCACAAGCTTAGTGACTTGTAAGGTATTCCGAAATTCTGCCTTCTTTGATTCAGTGACCACTAACGTCAGGTGAACTGCATGCTCGTATGCCATTTTAATCTTATAAATAAACTAGCTGAACCCCGCAGCTACGCCAACGTTAAAAAATCGTATCGATTGTCCCGTGGGAATAAGATATTTTCCCACAGTATAAAGTAGCCTATATGTTTATCCAAAGTGCCTGTTAACTCTACCAAATTTTATGAAAATCGCTCCAGCCGTTTAGACGCGAAGAAGTAACAAACATACAAACTTTCGCCTTTATATAAGTACTCTTACCCGCGGCTTCGCCCGCATGGCCAAACATTAGCATTTGATAGCGCGATTCAGAACTTTAAATGAATTTTACTAACGCCATCTATTAACAACGTCTGGAACTACTAAATATGTATCGACTTACAAAACATCGATATTTTCATGGGAATAAGAGAGCGCGGTCACTCTTCGCCCTCCCTAACTATCTCCTAGCATATAAACCATATCATATAATAGCTATATCGCGGCGTGAACGAGGAACAAACAAACTCGCTTTCACGTTTATAATATTAAAATGAAAGTATGGATAATATAGTATTATATTAGTATTAGTGTGATGATGATGATACATAGCTTCTTAAGCGTTTAGCTCTAGGAGCTTGAAATTATTTACAGAATTTTCTTTTGTAACGAAGATTTCCCTTTTATATAGCAGTAGCTATGAATAATAATATGAATCTCTCTTACATTTTCAAATAAAAACTCAGTCATTCAATATTTAAGTACGTAACATTTATTATGCAGCTTTATAAGTGCTTTACTTCCTGCATTTCCTGCAAAGTAATTATTTTTATAAAGTTCTTCGTTAAAATCGCAAAGGATGTTCTAAGCACAGCGTACCTATCAACAACTTAAATATTTAAGCTTTTAATGATTAACTTTTTTAACTTCTTGTCTCACCACCTGACGTTAAATATATTTCTTTATCACACTAATATTATAAAGGCGAAAATGTGTGAGTGTGTGTTTATTACTTCTTCACGTGTAAACGAGGGAGGCTGGAGGGCTGGAGGGATTTTCATAAAATTTGGTAGGGTGTTAGCTGACACTCTGGATTAACATATAGGCTACTTTTTACTGTAAGAAATATTTTATCCCCACGGGACAATCGACACAACGATTTTTTAACGCGAGCGAAGCTGCTATTAAGCGTCTAGTAAGCCGAATACCGCAGCTTCGCCCGCTTTTATAAGTTTGAAGTAGCAAACGAGCATGCAGTCCATCTAAAGGTAAGTGGTAACCGTCGCCCATGGACAACTGTAAATATCTTCATACAACAAGCGTTGCTACTTCCGAGGACTAAGATGGACGCCTCAAATGAAGTGTACCATATTTCTTATACTTGAACCTGGCGATAAGCCAGACGGACTACTTGATGGAAAGTAGTCATCGTCACCATAACATAACATTTGTCCATAACATTTGCAACACCAGAGGAGTCGCCAATGCATCGCCGGGTTTGAAGGAGAGCTCTTTTCGCATCTTTTTTGATGAACCCCATGTCATAACGCTCCGGGAATACCTCAGGAAGAAGTACCTTCCGTCGAAACACAAACTTCTACCATCGTTTAAAAAAAAGGGGTGGCGGTGTTACCTTCCTGAGAAAAAGGAGTGACAGTGGAACCTCCCCGTAAATGTAATATTATTTACACTTATGACTAAAATTTTATAAGCATTCCCTTAATAATTTGCTCCACGTCACTCTCACCATGCATTTTAGTGAATGAGTTATTAGCGGAAACGTTACTGATATGTGCCCTAATTTATATCCTATAAAACCTATCTGTAAATCTTAATTTATATTGTATGTTTCCCAGAAATAAATAATTAAATAAAAGCATTGAAAACTATTTACAAACATAAATAAGTATCTATACTTCTTTATGGATAGAAAAACATATTTTGCTAGCTTATTCTCGCGGCCCCGTCAGTTTCGGGCTCGTTTACCACGGTAATGAGTGTTCGTGCCAAAGTGCCACAGTGCCAAATTTTAGTGAAACCAGAATAGTAGTTTTTGTTAACAAAAATACACACATCCCTAAAAACTTTCGCATTCGTAATATCAGTATTAGACGACCCGCGTGGCTGAGTGGTTACTATACCGGTCTGAGGCGCAAAAAGTTTCCAGTTCGATTCCAGGCCAGACAGGTATCTGAATGGTGGGTTTAGATTCATGTTCCGGGTCTAGGTGTTTTGTATTCGTCTTGTATGTGTCCATGGTTTCCACGACACAGGAGAAAATCTTATTGTGGAGCTATGAGTGTAGAAAGCGTATAAGTAATATATCACCTTAAAATTATGTTACGTGTTAAATCAATTAATTTATTAAATAAATGTCTTACAATAAACGATGTGAACTACATTACATTATATGAATTTATACGATTGAAAAATATAAAAAAAAACATGTTAGAAGTAAATAGGTCAATAAAGTTATATATTAAAAAAAACGAATTGTAATGAGTGTTTTTGTTGGTTAAGTACATAGTTTTAAGTGTTAGTTGTTAATTTTTAGTTTTAAGAGTGTAGAGTGCTCGACTTATTAATACATATTAACCTTATAGGGACTTACAACTCGTATTTTTTTAGCTGACTGAAGTAGCAAACAAGCATGCTGTCCACTTGATGGTAAGTGATCACTCCCGCCCATGGACATCTGTTAGCAACTTCATACAGAACGTAGGTTCCATCTGAAATCAATGACAGGTGTGTTGCTACTCCCGAGGACTATGATGGTCGCCTCATATAAAAGTGTGCCAGCAACCACACTCTTCCATCGAAACGCAAGGAATGCTTCACGTTATAAATAGGTGTGGCGGTGGTACTTCCCCAGTCGAACTACAAGAAGTATACGTTTACGTCAAGAAGTCTTATACAGTTTTATAAGCTTCTAGAAAACGACTCAGTGTTAAGTTTAAAAGACTATGACTTAGTCTTTAGCTTTACGACTCAAGATTTAAAACTTAAAAGATTCGTCAAGTCGTGAGTCGTGAAAAATGAATGGACTTAAATAATGATGTCTTTTAACTCTAGCAAGTAGTAGTTATCAGTTAAATAAGATTTAGAAGGAAATAATAATAGCTATACCTACCAAATGATGTTGTAACGGTTAAACAACACCACAAAACATCTCTGAGGGGATCTCGGGGTAATTAACGGACGAGAAAAATTAATTAAAAGACAAAACAAGAACATAATTACCCGGCTGAATTAGCTCTTTAATTGCACGACACCGAATTTCCCTGAAATTTATTTTAATTTCCGCTCTTTCATATCAAATTTGATTTAAAATCTCGACAGGCCACCATTTTGTACGGTTTTTCAACGGTTCGCGTCGTATTATAAATATTATTTTTCAATGTTCATTGACCAAGGTTGATCGCTCATTAGGTACTTTTGCAGGTGTTAGAATGTAGGTATGTAGGTATATGTTGAGGACGTACCACGGCCACACCCATTTCTACTATGAAGCGATTCTTGCGTTTTGGTGGAAAGGTGTAGTTGCCTGCTCACTTTTATATGTATGAGGCGACCATCTTAGTCCACAGATGGTGATCGCCATGACCACGAACGGGAAAGTGTGCCAGCAACCATACCCTTTATCGAAACGCAAAAAATACTTCAAGCTAGAAATAGGTTTGGCGGTGGTACCTTCCCGGTCAAATTTCTCTGGCTCCACCACCTGGCAAACCATGCGTTCCTGGTAAAACCATATACATACGTTTTACCATCTTATATAGAGGTAACATAATAAGCTTGCACTAAGGGTACCGTAGGTCAATTTAAAACCCGTTTGTACACGTGGCCATAATGCCGTAATTAAAAGCTTTCAACATTTGCTTTATAGTAAATTGCGGGCTGCCAAAATATAACCCACATTTTATTAAACTGGACAACATTAAATCGTACAGCGCGCGTCAGTTATAACATTTCGTCGAGTTTCCCCGCATGACATCATCTATTCCCTTTCTGGACGCATGTGCCTGGGTTTTCATTTACAGCCGCGAAAATATATATATTCCACGTTCGCCAGCGGCTCTAATTAATCCGACCGTTATGATTCAATATCCTTGTGATGTACAAAACTGATTCCAGTTTTGTTTGTTATAGCATTTTGTAGTGAATTATTGTGGTTTAGAAATAAAAATTAGAAATATTGTAATCGAATCACATTGGAAGCATTAAAACCTATTTTTTGAGGATTTCTTCGTATCAGTATAATATATATGTCGGCGGGACACCGCGTATTTATGAAAAACACGTCGCCGAAAACAATTATTTTAGTTAGTTTAAAGATCGAAAATTGTTTGTTTATTAAATTAGCAATATTTAGTGATTTTTAGAATTGTAATTTAGTTACCCTCGATAAATTTGTTATTGTCACCTCACCAAACATTGTTATAAAAAGGCGAGCGCCTGCCGATAAAAAAAGATTCTTGATTAACCGTTGAAGCGATCGGACCTCCTCAATTGTGAATAAATCGAGGAAGAATAACTCCTGTGTTTTACTTGAAATCTTCAAGAATGGACAGTAATTAAGACTCCTGGCCTTTCTGACGTCACGCTACCACTTCGTTATATATATTGAGGATGTGATTGAATTGAAAGACAATTCAAAAATAAATAGATCATTCACAGTAGTGTTGTGTACAAATAATTTTACTGATGCATAGCTGGGAGTTTGAAAGAAAAAATTTTAACTAAGATTCTATTCTGAATCCATGTAAGTTATGTTTGGGTATGGTTAAGTTTATTGGTAATCTATATATTAATACGTGAAGCAAAGACTTGTCACTTGCCGCAGACGGAGGACTATGAAATTATGCACGGTTATAGTTGATGTAAGACAGGATTGCGCAATGCTAATATTTTTTTCAAATAATGTATAAAATATACATGTCGGCGCGACACCGCGTATTTATGAAAAACACGTCGCCGATAATAATTATTTTAGTTAGTTTAAAGATCGAAAATTGTTTGTTTATTGAATTAGCAACATTTAATGATTTTTAGAATTGTAATTTAGTTTACCCTCCATAAATTTATTATTGTCACACCACCAAACATTGTTATAAAAAGGCGAGCGAACGCCGGTAGAAGGATTATTCTTGTTTAACCGTCGAAGCGATCACACCTCCTCAATTGTGAATAAATCGAAGAAGTTTACTGCTGTGTTTTACTTGAAATCTTCAAGAGAAGACTCCTGACGTCACATATCAAGCTTTCTCTTCGATATACATAATATCAACTAAAAACACACTACACTCACTACCTTACATTTGACACAAACACATACAAAATAGAACATTCAATGTCTTACTATGAAAACACAGAACGTCAAAACTGTCAAATGTCTTTGTCAAAATACCCGCATATGCTTTTACGTGCAGCTAAGTTAATAAACCTATTTTTACCTTTAACTGGTGCGTTCAAAATAACTAGAAAAATATTACAATTTTATATATTTTATATAAAGTTTAGTTTTTAATTTAAATTTCGGTCGAATTTCGACCGTTGCGAAGGGTGACTAGTTTTATAAAACACACAACATGACCAATAGTCACCGTGTTCCCTAGTGTTCTTTTCACGTTTTGAGCGGATACATATGTATGTGGTTATTCTAGTAAAAATGCTGATTTGTCGAATATCTGTTTCATTGCAATACGTTAAGTGAAATGCAGGTGAAACGTTAAAGAGAGAACATGCTTTTTCCATATCTATACTAATATATAAAGCTGAAGAGTTTGTTTGTTTGTTTGTTTAAACGCGCTAATCTCAGGAACTACTGGTTTGAATTTAAAAATTCTTTTTGTATTGAATAGACCATTTATCGAGGAAGGCTTTAGGCTATATAACGTCACGCTGCAACTATTAGGAGCGAAGAAATAATGGAAAATGTGAAAAAAACGGGGAAAATTACTCATCCCTGAGGGCTTCCGTTGCGTGCGCTGCGAAAACGGTACAAGATACCAAAAATATATGTATGAAAGAATTATTTCTCTTGAAATTATCTAAAAAAATGTCCGCGACAGTATATGTCTATCTTTTAAGATTAACTCACTAGAACCGTTTTCATGGTAATCAAATTTGGTCGAAATTAGTTAAGAGTTGTATCAACGTAATAATATTAATCTTTGTCCAAATAAATGTGTTGTTGATTAAGAGTATTTAATTGAGAACAAAATTGTCTTTGACATCACTTAATTTCAATGAACATCTTAGAAGATATGACAATTTTAAAATAACACCGATATAAAATTCAGCCGCGCCGCATGATGTGCAAAACATGTCGTTACAAGGAGGAGGGGCGGTGGTTGTATGCAGAGTTATTTGTTTTTGCGTCTTTATATCGTCGTGTAATAAATCTTTTTAAATACGCGGACGAAGTCGCTAGTAAAATATACAACGGAAAGACACATTTATCGCATTTCGTCATCTACCTTCAACATGGCTATACCAACAAACGATCTAACTGGCACTGCAATTTAGTTTATCACTTAAAATCCATAAAAATAATATTAGTTTAGTATGAATCTCGCACTTCGACTCCGGACAATTTTGAATTTCAGCGCTGGCGACTGGTATAATATCAAATTAAAGTTTAAACGAACTCGGACAGTGATTTATGAGCGCCGCTATCGCTGGCCGATGGAAATGCGAAAATGCTTTCAAGGTAGCTTTCAAGTAGATCCTTTATCTGGAAGCTGCATGAGTAACACTTTTATCAATTCTTCCTTTTTAAATATATAAATGGCAAACGAGCATGCAGTCCGTCTGATAGTTGTTAAATTGAAGTGCTACAAGAGATCGGTCACAGATTCATTTCTACTCCTAAGTTAGCGGCCTCGGTTAAGTATGTCTTCCTTACCAAATAGTTTAAACTAGAACACAGCAATGTTAAAAACTTCTGGTTTAGGCAGAAATGTTTAATATTTCATTTAAATGTAGTTATTTGTATTCCACACCTATTTCCAGCGTGAGGCAGTTCTTGCGTTTCGATGAACGAGTGTGGTTGCCGGCACACTTTTATATGAGGCGACCATCATAGTCCTCGGGAGTAGCAACGCTTCTGTAACTTCACTTAGAATCCATATTTTATTTGAAGTTACTTACAGATGTCTATGAAGGCAGTGACCATTTACAATCAGGTGGACAGCATGCTCGTTTGCTATTTTTGATCAGATAAAAACGGCAGTAACGGGTGTGGTGCCTCCGGAGTGGAGTCATAAGGGTTTCTTCCTTGTAAATATCTTATTTAATAGTCAATCACTATGTGCTCTTTATTCTAAGACTACTTTTTTTTTCTTTTTTTTTTCGAGGGGGAAACCTTCCAAAGGTACCCGACGCCGTGGGAGCGACGCAGGGTTATGTGGGATTTTTACCGCACTAAAACCCCCCCGGTGGCCGTCCTCGGCGCTGAAAAGGAGGACTCCGGGATCTCGAAACGACTTCAACCGGAATCCTCCGAGCGCGCTGCCCCATCAGGCTCCTCCCAGATGGGCGGCTGGGCCCACCGCTCCGTCTAGTCTTTACGACGGTATGCGACCACACATACCGCCGTCCTTCCCGGGATTGCCTGACCGAACGGTTCGAGCTCCCACTCTAGCCGTCTGCAACCCCGGAAGCCCCTTTTAGTCGCCTCTTACGACAGGCAGGGGATACCGTAGCCCTATTCTGACCCCGAGGCTACAGGGACGATTCTAAGACTACTATGTTTTAGTCCTTGATATGCAAGGCTTAAAAAAATAAAGATTTGTTTCTAAAAGTTTCACAATTTTTCTATAGGACTAGTAACAATAGTTATGATTGACTTATGCATCGATCGTTTAGCGAATGAAAACAGTCCATGGTATAAACCAGGATGCTGCCGAAGGCGCATGGAATTTTGACAATATTATTTTCAGGTTGAAACTAGAGCAGTAGCCTTATGGTTGAAACTTGCCTTCTCAATCGCGAGGTCCGAGGTTCAAACCCAGGCACGCACCAGTGATTTATGTGTGTAGTAGAAATTATCACATCGTTTTCGGTGAAGGAAAACGTCGTGAGGAGACCTACATACCGGATAGTTCTTAAAAAAAAGTTCTCGGAGGTGTGTGAAGTCCACCAATTCGTACTTGGCCAGCGCGGTGGACTATGGCCTAAAATATTTTAGGACTATATCTCAGTAACGAAAACTAGTTCAAATTGTTGTTAACACTAATCCTGTTCATTCATAAGATTTCTTCAGACTTCAGAGATCCTCATAGCTGACCACGAGTCTGATAAAAGTGGCTTATGCACCTTCCTTTCTAGCCAGTTTTACAAACGACAACAATGCAGACTTCGACTAGTTTAGTTAAGGTTTTATTCGTTTGTAACTCATTTTGTACCGGCTGCCATATTTTCTAACAGGCAAGCAATATTTTCTAACAGGAACAATACTTGTTAGCTTAGCTAGTTAGTTATTACGTATATATAAAATATATATCTGTAAATGTATATATCCGTAAAATATAAATGTCGATGATTTCAATAAAATGCAGAATTATTTTAACATTCGTAAAATTTATACATACCCGATTAGGTCTTATTTATTTAACCAGGTGTTACCAAGTAAGGCATAAATGATTTATATAATTCAATTGAGATACATTTCACGTGGTTCAAATCACACTTATTGGCTTAACAAACATTAAAATCAAAATTTCTTAGGTATTTCCTTAGGTAACTTATTATTTAAAAAAAATGTGTATCAGCTCCGACGCACGACTGGAGTTTACTTGCATTTCAAATAGATGGCGCCATACTCCCACACCAAAGTTATATATATTTTTCATAATAATATTATAATCGATATAATTTTTCGTAATGGTAATACAAATTACCATTATGAAAAATTATATCGAATATATAAGTGCGTATTAAAATATTAATATTGTATGTATTTACCGAGTATTTACATTACCTACTTATCTTAACGATTTACTATTTTAAATACCATTGAGATTTTGGTAAATCGTAATCGCGAAGCCTATGCATACCATCCACGAGTACTGATAAAATAGTTCTAAAGCTTTAACTAGATGGCGTTATACTCAATAAAAAACGTAACGAGGTCATTCATCAGTAGATTTTACTCCTCACAATTTTCTCATACCGGGCCCTTATGTACGCAATCGATTCTCAAGAAGTCCAAAAATAATGGACTGACACATAGGATACTCGTAACAACGATAAACGTGATCGAAACAAGCAAAATCGCGGAAATAAAGTAGTAAATTATAAATAGAAGCAAACACGGGCACAGTCGCATTGCGAACGTCTATCTAATATTCAGTATAATTGGCAGTTCGCCTGGACGAGACGGTTTGCATGTTCCGCCACAATTTAAACTTCATTCCAGTCTTTAGGTATCTGTTTATTTTCTTGAGTAAACCAGATATAAAGCGGGTTCGCGGGGCAATCGCGGAGTAATTTAGCGCACCTTAATAGATACCGCGGAGCTGCTTGATTGCAGCTCGTAATCTGCTGCACTGACACGCTGTCGTTGTTTCCATTTATATTTAACTAGCTGGCCCGGTAAACTTCGTTCCACCTTAAAGTCATAAATCTAAAATATCAGCGTCTCTTCACTATATTATACATAAAAACAGTCTTGAATAACTCTATTAGAAAAAACTGCATTAAAATCCGTTTTAAAGACCGAAGCATACAGACCGAAGCAGCAGCAGTGAGAAGCGACTTTGTTTTATACTATGTAGTGATAAAACGTCACTACACGCTCCATTAGTTATTATTTAAATGGTAGTAAATAACTAAATAGAACTATTTAAATGATAATATACCAGTTATACTTTACTAGTCACCCGTCGCAACGGTCGAAATTCGTTTGTAATTTAAATAACAAACTAAACAAAAAACTAAACTTCATATTGCCCAAAGTAGCACCAATGTTTCTCAAATTCAATTAATTGTAATAATTTTCAAGTTATTTTGAACGCACCCGTTAAAGGTAAAAAGAGGTTTAATTAGCTAAGCTGCATTTAAAAGCAATAGCGAGTATTTTGACAAAGACATCTGACATTTTTGACGTTAAGTGTATTCAGAGTAAGACAAGGTAGGCAGTAATGTAATGTGTTTTTAGTTGATTTTATGTTTGTTTTATGCATTATTTGAAAAAAATATTAGCATTGCGTAATCCTTCTCTACATCAACTATAACTGTGCGTAGGTAATTTCAACCTCCTCCATCCGTGGCAACTATGTTAAAAACGAATCACAAGTTTTTGCTTCATGTATTAATATATACATGCAAGTATTGTTTGGCATGCCTACGCGTATCTATTTTTGTTTTAAATGCGATATTCGTCATACGAGTCCCCTACGTACGAGTATATCCTCAAACATACTTAGCCTTACTCTCAGATCCTTAGCACGAAACTGTAAAATATAGCGTGTCTGTTCAACTTCGTGACACTTCTGAATGTACAATGCAGTGTCGTTTAAACTGGAGTTTAAACTTTAGAGCGAAAAGTGTGAATAAATGACCTTTCACTACGAAGAGAAACTGCATTAAACTAAATTTAAACAATGCGATCAACACTGCGCCTTGCAGCTGAAATGGAAGTTGATAAGTTATCTTGAAGATTCTTATCATTTGACTACCAAATCCTATCTTATTAATATTATAAATGCGAAAGTTAGCGATGTATGTGTATTTGTTACTCTATCATTGATTAGATTTGTTATATAGTAGTTTATGACCTAGTTTAACATACAGAATACTTCTCATCAACCCATTATAGACCCAATGCTGGGCTTCTCTCAGAATGAGAGAATTTAGGCCATAGTCCACCGCGCTGGCCTAGTACGAATTGGTGGACTTCACACACCTCTGAGAACTTTTTTATTAAACTCTTGGATGTGTAGGTTTTCTCAAGATATTTTCCTTCACCGAAAAGCAGTAATAATTAATTTCTAATACGCTCATAAATCAGTGGTGCGTGCCTGGGTTTAAACCTCGGACCTCCCGACCGAGAGGGCAAGTTTCAACCATTAGGCTATCACTGCTCTCATAGATATTTATTTTAATTCAAACAATACACAACCGAGCGGAGGCGCGGTAATACGCTAGAACATTATATTTTACGAATATAACGAATAATCACATTTCTGTAATTAAATAAGAATGTATTAAATTTCTCGTTATTTTATTCTACCTTCTCAAATGATATTGAAGGTCAAACATTAAGCCATTAATTATTTATTTAGTTAGTTAAAATACACCATCTGAATTTTTATAAGCTTAACTTCTAACTTTCGGAGCAAATACTTCGTAGATGGCTTCGTAGATGTACAAAGGCTGTCAACATCAGCTAAATGAATTATTGTGTAAGCGGCATAATTTTAATTAATCCCTCCCAACGTTTTCGTCCCAAGACAATTTTAATTAATTGAAGCGAGTGAAGTTAAACATGGTCCTTCGAGCCGGATGTTGGCGTAACATTTAACGCAGTGTACTGAGGTTGGCACTTGCGGTTCACTACACAAGTTTAAATTGGAGAGACGAGTTTACGGCGACATCTGACTTGTACACAATGAACAGTGCCGGGAGTTGTTTCTTACCGTCGGGAGTCGCGAACTTAGACGCTATCAACAAAGTACATAACAAATACAACATTCCTTCCAAATAATAAACGTTTGTACTAATAAATCAATTTCAATTAATAAAACATAGGGACATATATAACATACATATATGTATATTTGACGACCTGCGTGGCGGACGACCTGCGTGGCATACCGGTCTGACGCGCAATGGATTCCGGGTTCGATTCCCGGCCAGACAGGTACCTGAATGATGAGTTTAAATTCGTCTTCTGGGTTTGGGTGTTTGTGTATTCGTCTTGTGTGTATCCATGGTATCCACGACACAGGAAAAAATCCTTCTGTAGGGCTATGACTGTAGAAAGCATGTATATATAAGAGAAGCATCTTTTAGATAGCTAAATAAAAACTGAAAATTCTTAGTCATATAATTTAAAGGTGCTACAATGCTTATTTATTGAACGGTATATTGTTTATTATTGACGGCATGACTGGCTCCCAATATGAACATTCTCGTATCAGTTGTACCACAAACACGTTACGTTAGGGCAGTCGGCGACGTCCCGTCTCCGGCGAAGATCGAGATTCGAAGTCATTACCAGCGAACGTTCAGCTCCGTTGTGCTGCGGTCAGGAAAACGTAGCCAGAGTTAATAGACCTCCCGCGACGTCCCTCACCCGCACTACAACAGGTATTGGAGGGGTAGAGCGCCAGACGAGACAGCTCCACAGGCTGGACGATAAATCCCATAGTTTATGACTGGGCGGATAAGTCGTCGATACTCCGTGTATCGCTTCATTGGACGTTAATTAAAGTTTCTCGTTTTATTTTCCGATCGCGAAACAATTGCCGCGTGTCGCTGACAATCGCGCTCTGTACGAACAAGAGTAAAGAATGTGGCCATTTTCAAAGTAAGTTTAGCGAAGGAATTAGTTCACGTTGAGGCGATATCAATTTAGCTGAAGGCTCACTTTTTGAACTGCGAGGAAAATTCGCAGCGAGGAAAACCTCAGGCGAGTCGCTGGATAGATTGTCGAGTCATGCTATCGAGATTACGTTTCACTTCGAGCGAAGCATTCTGTGTTCCAAGACATTAAACTACAACTTATCGAGATTACTTTCGCCCTACATTTTTTCTACAGGACAAAACTTCTTCAGAGAATTGTAAACGAGAAACGGAAAATATCTAGCAGATATTTCTGTATGCCAAACATTTCCTTCTCAAATTGAATATTTATTCTCAGCGCCGAGCCACGTAACGTGCATTCTCCAGCCTTCATTGCACATTCTTATCACTACGGTATATGTGGAGGTAGCATTTATTAAGTCCTTGTACGAAGAGTCAATATACTTAGTAGACATCAGTTGGGTACTGTGAACTCATACATGAATAAGGTTTATAAAATAATTGTTTTGAAGACTATATAGGTAGGATTTGGAGACGGTTAAGTCAGAAATGAGTATGATAAATGTATACCGGTAATTCTTTTTGTCCAGCCAGTACAAGGGGGCTGAAGATACTTTAGATTAAGTGAATTTTCACCTAATTGTAAGAAACATCGGTAATTTTATTTAAAGTTTTTTTCTATCTGATTGATGTAGCAAACGGGCAACAAATCCACCTGATGGGAACTGCCAACCACCGACATCAACTTCATATAGAACATGATTCTATCTGAAATCAATCGCTGATGTGTTGCTATTCCCGTGGATTATAACGGTCGCTTCATAAAAAAGTGTACAGCAACCACACCATTCCATCGAGACGCAATAAATGCCTTACGCTAAAAATAGGTTTGGCGGTGGTACCTCCCTGGTCGAACTACTATTCTGTGGACTAAGTTGAAACGTCTCGAAAAAGTATGAAACTGTTACACTTTTGTTCAAACTAAAATGCCCTTAGCGCTTAACACTGCTGTTACAAGAGAGAAATATAGTATAGAGTATGGCTGTGGTTCTTTTACTGTCGATTGACAAAGAGGTCTATCACCCTTAATAAAACATGAATAAGGTTTACAAATGTTAGTTTTGAAACTAATTTGGAATATTTGTAATAATACAATTTTTATTAAAATAAGTTATTATTACACCGTTATAATAATTCTTACAACGTTTTAAGAGTAAAAATGTGGCGAAAAAAGGAAAATTCACGCAATTTATATGAACCTGAAACCATAGTGAATATAATTCAAAGCTAATGCATGTAGGCGCACGCCGCAGCCTATCGCGTGCCCGACAGCCTTCATTGCGCATTCATATCACTATATTTCCACACTCGACATGAATAGAGCAGTAACTAGTTCAATTTCATATTATAATACCGAGTACGTTTGCACTCATTGAAATGATAACTCATTGAAATCATAACAGGCAATTATCATTCAGAATAGCTGAATTTAACGAGATAAGAGTCCAGCGCCCTTAGTGTTTCCCTCAGATATGCTTAAGAAAAACATTGCACTATTCACAAATATTCTATAAATTTGTTCAAATTGTAGTACTTTTAATAAGCCATTAATTGTAGGTGCCTTATAGCATGCCTCATTTCATTACATAAGAACAATAAAATACGTGCCGAAATCCACGTAGAGCTTTATTATCGAGCATTCCGAGAGTTTATAACATACACGAAAGCAATAAGAGTCGTATTAAATCTCTTTCTGAATCAGTTCTCGCCATAAATGATGGTGAAGATATTGCGGTCCTTAATAACTGTCGGGAAAAGAAATATTACACAAAATTCAAATGCATTCGGATTGTTGGCGTCGTTATAAAATGCTGTCATATTAAAAAGAGGTACCGCTGGAGGAATGAGGTGTGCTACCTACCTGCCTGTTAGTAATAAACATCAACCGAACGAACACACTCTGATTTAATTTAATTAACAAATACATTAATAACATATTACTTGGCTATTTCTGCGGCTTCGCCCGCGTCGTTCAGGTCTACCACGGAATATGTATTGTATGTATCTAGTTCATAAAATACTTTTATGCCAAATTTTAGCGAAATCAGGCCAATAGTTTTTTGTGCTTGAAAAGGTAAAAAAATCATATACAGGATGTATATGTTTTCTTTATGTATAACTCTTGCATAGTTAAAACATGCTTTGATCGAGAATTCGAGACTCGGATTTTATTTAAATTATGTAGGTAATACAATTCATTCTTACTGTTTTATGATCAAGGAAACATCGTGAAGAAACCTACATTCGACAAGTCCTTTAAAAATTTCCAAACGTGCGTCAAGTCCTCTTTACACTTGGCCAGCACAATGATTGATTGTAACCTATGCCTCCCATATTAAGCATTTATTTACTTTATTTTAATTTTTTTTATATTGAATTAGCAAACCAGCATTCATCTGATGGTAAGTGGTTACTGCCAGCAAGGGCCATTTGTAAGAAACTTTATAAAGAACAGGAGTTCTATTCTATAGGGTTACCTTTAAGTACGTCAAAAACAAATTATTTAGCGACTTATACCACAGTGCATGTAACAAAAATATCTGCTTACGTTTTTTAGTTTACTTTTAAACTAAGCTACATATTCTTGTGTGATTGAACAGTACAGTAATATGAGATCAATTCTTCGACACGTCATGTTGTGTTTTACATCACAACATTCAGTCTATGCGAATCTTTCCAAAACAGCCAACACGATTAGCGTCGATGCCGGTCAATCCGCCGGTCCGGGATCGACGCCGTGACTTGAATTCCGGAGTGGCGTACAATCCGGCGGACATTGTCATTTTTCGTGTCATAGCGTTAGTCGATGCAATATAGCCGAATTTTCACTGCATGTGACCTGATTTAAAAAACATCTAAGGGAATACTGCCGTGCTAAAGAACGCGGTTATCAATATTTTTGCGTAGTTATTGCGGCATTGCAACAGAATGTTATTTACCTGTGCGTAGAGTAAATGCTTTTTTTGTGTCGGTCAAAACTATCGAAAAATGCAGTCCTTACGGTTGATTATGTAATTATTGTTAACTTTAATCCAGTTAATAGCATCTACAAAAATAAATGCAGATTATACATTTTTTCCGATATTATTGGCATTTAGTTTTTTTTTTGAAATATCAATAAGGTGAAGTAGAGAATTGGAAAAAACATCGCCTCTATTTCAAAACAACAAAACTGATATTTTGCAAATACTGTGTTTCCCATTAGGACAGCAGAGTAGGGCTGGAATATCAGAACTATTCGTATGTAGCATGTATTCGTATGTATTACTGATTTATGCTAACAGTTTTAAGCCCTATTGAGTTCTAGACCGAACGGTGCGATAACGCGGCGATCATTTCGTATAGCGTTAAGCTTAGGACTAATTTACATAGTAAGATTCCAAAACATTTAATCAAACTTAAACCCTACCCTCCAAAGTCTCCAATCACGAAACACAATACCCACTATATTATATTACAAGCTGTTGCCCGCGACTTCGTCCGCGTTTCCGTTGTTTTTCGTAAAAAAAAGTAGCCTATGTCCTTCCTCACGGTTCAGTGGTTTTGATGTAACAAACAGATTAACTTTCGTATTTTAGTAGGGAAATATAATATGTCATATCTACAATACTGTTGAAAAATATCGCAATACGGAACCGCACAATATTATTGTTAATAGCTTTGCCCGCGACTCCGCCAGCGAGTAACTCCTTGTGTGTTATTGAGTTAATGTATTGGTAATATTGTTTAGATCACGTTCACATGAGGCTTAAGAATCTTTTTTATTTTTGTTTTCGAGGGGGAAACCTTCAAAAGGTACCCGACGCCGTGGGAGCGACGCAGAGTTATGTGGAATTTTTACCGCACTAAAACCCCCCCGGTGGCCGTCTTCGGTGCTATAAAGAGGACTCGGGCTCCTCCCAGATGGGCGGATGGGCCCACCACCCAATCTAGTCTTTACGGCGGTATGCGACCACACCTATCGCCACCTTCCCGGTATCGCCTGGCTGGACGGTTCAAGCTCCCACTCTAGCCGCCCGCAACCCCGGAAGCCCCTTTTAGTCGCCTCTTACGACAGGCAGGGATACCGTAGCCCTATTCCGATCCTGCCGAAGGCTTAAAGTACTTATATAACGAAAATACTTCAATGCAAAGCTTCCGGGTAAACTATGTTGAATGTTGATCCATCCGGCACGTGAACGTAAAGATTTTTGGAACTACTGACCCGGGAAAGAGCGACGTACAACTGACCATGCGAGAAACAACTGACACCGAGATCTACTCCAGCAACACGAAAAGTCTGCCCTTGAGCCTTATTAATTGTCATTGCATACCACACCGATACTGGGAATTGCGTTCTTTTAAATTGGAATGGAAAATTATTAGGTACTAAGGGAATTCTGGGAATAAAGACGGTTTCTCCTGCACCGCAACCTGTTAAAATTTGAGCCTCGATAATATTTTGTTGCAACCGGGTTACTTTTAGCCGAGTTCCATTGCAAAGTTGTGGTGGTCTTAAATTTCGGAGCAGAATAATCGGAATGCCAATTTTTAAACAAATTTCATGAGAAGGAAGTCCGGGCATATTTAAAGAATTTAAAAATTCTATCGGGTAGTTAGTGGCGTCTTGTTCATCGACCATTCTATTTATTGAACTATAAACTTTGCTTTCCCCTTGTATATTCGACAGTATTTTATTATTAATCTCAAATGCCTGGTCATTTAAGATGGATCTTTCGCATAGCCAAGAATTGTCCCTATTTAATATATTTGTTACGTCACCGTGACACTGTTCACTGTTCACTGTTCACTGTTCACTGTTCACTGTTCACTGTTCACTGTTCACTGTTCACTGTTCACTGTTCATTTTTCATTTTTCATTTTTCATTTTTCATATTTCATTTTTCATTTTTCATTTTTCATTTTTCATTTTTCATTTTTCATTTTTCATTTCTCATTTTTCATTTTTCATTTTTCATTTTTCATTTTTCATTTTTTAAAATTTCATTTTTCATTTTTCAATTTTCAATTTTCAATTTTCAATTTTCAATTTTCAATTTTCAATTTTCAATTTTCATTTTTCATTTTTCATTTTTCATTTTTCATTTTTCATTTTTCATTTTTCATTTTTCATTTTTCATTTTTCATTTTTCATTTTACATTTTTCATTTTTCATTTTTCATTTTTCATTTTTCATTTTTCATTTTTCATTTTTCATTTTTCATTTTTCATTTTTCATTTTTCATTTTTCATTTTTCATTTTTCATTTTTCATTTTTCATTTTTCATTTTTCATTTTTCATTTTTCATTTTTCATTTTTCATTTTTCATTTTTCATTTTTCATTTTTCATTTTTCATTTTTCATTTTTCATTTTTCATTTTTCATTTTCATGTTCATTTTCGTACAGATAGATGACTGAGTTATAAACGTAAGAGTAGACAAATATAATCAGAAAGCTTTGAACTGCTAAGCTATCGGGAGTTACACGTGTTATTGTGAGTCAACCATAAAAGATGGACCTATGCTGTCGTAGGATTTTTTTTAGATAATTTTAAGGAAAATATTTCCCTCATACATGATTTCTGTGTAGCTTTAACCATTAAGGTTGCACACGCGACAGAAGCTTAAAAAAGTAACTTCTCCCGTTTTCCCAACATTTCCCTTTACTGCTCTGCTCCTATTGATTGTAGCGGGATGAAAAGTATACTATAACCAGCCCAGGAGTATAAAGAATAATCGTACCAAGTTTCGTTAAAATCCACTGAGTAGTTTTTGTTTCTATAACGGTTATACAGACAGACAGACAGACAGACAGACAGACAGACAGACAGACAGACAGAAAGACAGACAGACAGACAAAAATTTTACTGATTGCATTTTTGGCATCAGTATCGATCCCTAATCACGCCCTGATAGTTATTTTGGAAAAATATTTCATGTACAGAATTGACCTCTCTACAACTTTATTATAAGTATAGATGTGAGACGTCAGTGCTTAATGATGTGATTGCAACATATAAACTACATATCTGTTTTTAATGTTTGTAAATATTTTTTCTAAGGAACCATCGTCTCTTATGATTTAACCAGCAACCACACGCAGCTGAAACGCAAGAACTGCTTCCGCTAAAAATAGGTCAACATTTTTTTGTTATACCACCTTGAAATCAAACATGAGAAGGGTAAGGATTTAATATCATATATTCACAAGTGTAGTGACTGTCGGTAAGTCATGTATAAAACAACCAGCTTTACAATCGATGCGCCTTCTAATTAAATCGATTAATATTTACGTTTTCACTGCCGATTCTCTCCAAACTTAAAATTCATACTCGTAAAATTGTATGCGCAATTTTCTGCATTTACAGCCTTTGTTCGAGCCGAACAACTGAAAAGCTTGTATCTGTGTAAAACACATTTACGAGTACGTCACAAGCCCGCGCAGCGCGCCTTCACGTATCCAAAAAGGTATTCAAATATTCGCATGGAATATCGGGATGGTTTTATGCAACGCTGTGCCAGTATCGGTTTTCGTACACTGCACACATTATTTGTGTATGAATATTTATTTTTACTGAGAACCGACTCAAAAATGCGCGATGAATAAAATATTTTAGTTCTGTATAGCTGACATTGAGTTTCTGCGGCACGCGCGAAGCATGTGTATTTTTAAAACTCATTAAAATCGAGCTGATTTTGGCGGCTTCCTTCAATGTTTGTGTCCCATCTTAGTCTTTAAAGGTAACGATGCTTCCGTGATCGATCACTGGTCCTGAATCCTATATCCTATCCTTTTAATACTATAAATGTAAAAGTTTGTACGGATGTATACATGTATTCTGCTTTCCACGCAAAAACTATTGATTGGATTTTCTAAAATTAAAGAAATACCACATACACTCATTGCCATTGTAAACGTAATCGTAGAGGCAGAGCCCCGCTTGTACTTTATATCTCTCATCAACCCCTTATTGTCCCACTGCTGGGCACGGTTCTTCTCGCAGAATGAGAGAGTTTAGGCCATAGTCCACCGCACTGGCCAAGTGCGTATAGGTGGACTTCACACACCTCCGAGATCTTTTTTTTAAGAACTCTCGGGTGTGTAGCTTTCCCCACGATGTTTTCCTTCACCGAAAAGCAGTGATAATTAATTTCTAATACGCACATAAATCAGTGGTGCGTGTCTGGGTTTGAACCTCGGACTTCCCGATCGAGAGGGCAAGTTTCAACCATTAGGCTATCACTGCTTGTACCTTATATACATTGAAGATTTAAGTAAGTATTTATTTTACGTTACAAAGAAAACTAATCTCTTTCTTTAGAAAAATAAAGTACATATTTTTCGACAATATACGAAGTATATTCATGTTTCACAAACTGTTATTTTGAGGATGAGTAGATAGAAAGGACTTTGTCGCCTAATTCTCGTGACTATATTTAGAAATAGTTTATTTTTGTTCCCTTATGAGGTTAAGTAGATTATCTTTAGAAAGGGTTTACTTTGTTCTTTTATCTCGTGACTCGAGGACATTAAAACTATCGACGTTTCCGTTGGCAGTGCGAGTGAGCTATCGCGCACGCCTCACGAGCCGAGCGCCGGATAAATCAAACCATAAAAGTAATGACATCTATCCGGATCGTTTTATTGCAACGAACGCAATAAAATTTGATACTAATATACCATTGTAGTTATCGTACCGTTGTTGTTGCGAATTTATTTTTTGTAGCATATTTTGAAGATCTTTTTGTTGTACAGTTGCACGAACCAATATATTTGCCTTGTACAAATATTCAATACTAGCTAATAATACTATACTATAATATTATATTTAATACCCGCGGCTTCGCCCGGACGGTCAAAGGAAATAATATTAGTATTTGATTGCGTGATTCAGAACTTGCAAATGAATTTTACTAACGCCATCTTTTAATAACATCTGGAAGTACTAAATATGTATTAACTAACAAAACATCGATATCCTCATTGGAATAAGAGAGCGCGGTAAAAAGTAGCCTACGTCATTCTCCGCCCTCCTGTCTCCCAACAATAAACCATATCATAAAATAACTATGCGGCGATGTCAAAGAGGAACAAACAAACACACTTCAACATTTATAATATTAGTATGGATTTAGAAGTGTATCAATACGGATGACGTCGTCAGTACTTAGTATTTTATTGTCTGATAATATTTAAAGAACTTTCTGGAATTGTGGTCTCACGTTAGTAGCAACAGCAGTGTAACCTCGTCATACAGATCTGCATGGTGAGATATTGTGCCCGGAAGCCTCTGCATTAAGGAGTAGTTGATGTTCTTTATGCTACTAACACGGTAATGTTGATGAACTTCAATAATAATGGCTTTATTTTCGTATAATACAAATATTAATGCTTATTTTTATTTTCCGATTTCCACTGCTAGAATTTGGATCCCGATTTTTATAGGTACCGATAGAAATATTAATTCATCAAAACTTTTCTATTAACTGCTTTAGGTTTTTGACAGCAGTTAAAATAAAAATTCAGTCAAAAAATATTTAAATCAGCACTAGTTTGGTGGAAAAATGAAAAAGTTTTTTGAAAACTTCATAAAGACGGATTTAAGCGGAAGAGTACTTAATGGTTCGTTCGATTTTACCACCTATTGACCTCGCCACTTGTTAGGTTTATTATGTTTGAGGATTTTTTGAAAACGCCAATTATTTAGAGAAAAGTGCAAAGAACGCTTATATCTTTGTATTTTATTACTTTGTGCTTTATACTATGTGATACCGTTTTTATATAAATCAGAGGATTTATATAAAGAGGTTTATATATAAGATATAACTTTGCACAAAGATTAAGCAACATTAAGGCCACCAGTGTTTTCTGAACCATGTCCCATTTCAGACATTTTTGTTAATAATGTAAAGAATATATTTATTTGCAACAATTGTGGTGTAACATGGTCTCAGATCAAAATATATAGTTCTATACAATCAGCCATGTACTGTCATGGCGTGCAACTTTTCCAGTATTAAAAAATATTTATAATGTCAAATTAAGAAATAACATTAATATACATTTTTTGCAAATAATAAGTAGCAATATTATTCATTTAATAAGTAATGAATTTTAATGAATTAGTATATTTTTGTATATATCATCGTTACAGAATTAATTGTGAGTTTTGTTTTCGTTTGTCTTGTTAATGAAATAAATGTGTATTCGTCTTGGTCCTAGGCACTCGCGGCAAAGGAGGAAATCCTACTGTAGGGCTGTGAGTGTAGAGTGTTTTTCTTTAATAAAATAAATGTAAAAAATAAGGTAACATATCAATGTACGGTTAACTATGTGGGTTATTTCTATTTTTATGGTTGCCCTTTAAAGTTCAGAGCAGTATTAAACACGGACGCGACAAAAACTCGTTTCTATATTCATATAATAAACACGATTATTTTCAAAATATGCATAATTTATGAATCGCCTATTCTTACAACATCCCGGAAAATATGAAAGTTTACGTTGTTCGTTAAAACTTGGCTGGTGGCTTCACGAAAGCTTCACTAGAGGTCGAGACAACTTTACAGCTATGCCGGTCACGCCGTAAGGTACTGATTATTTCAGAGTTCAAACGGTTCCATATAAAAATTGAGTCATGCAAATATAATCTGAGATTAATTATGCGAACAATAAATCTTATGATGGTTATTTTTTACATAATATGATAGTCTATCTATTAGTAAAATACAGCAAATTTATTTAATTAAATGAGAAGGAAAATTATAATTACCCGACTGTATCAGAAATACGTTTGTCGCTGCCTGCTGCAACTTATAAAATGTTGTAATATATTTTAATAAAACGGTTTTAATATTTTGCAGATTTAGTCGTTATTTTTCTCTTACATGTATATTTTTGTCTAGTATATCTTCATATTCTACATCTTATTTTATTTATTTTTAAAAGCTTTAATTTCTCATGACGTTGGAGGAATTTTAATTTTTTGATCTATTTTATAATTGGGGTACAACCCGTTATTGTCCCATTGCTGAGCACTGATCTTCTCTCAGAATGAGAGAGTTTTAGGCATAGTCAACCGGCCAAATGCCAATTGGTGGACATTTTATAATTATTATGCTAAACGAAATCCTAGAAATAAAAAAATGTGTGCGCGTATACTCGTAAGAAGTGAAACTTCTTTATGACGTTATTTTTCAAAAAATAATTTACTATATGCAACTTTACAGAAATTGGTTAAATAAAGTTAAATTAGATAAAGTTTAATAAAAGGCTTTTATTAAACTTTATCTAATAATCTTATCTATAATAATCTTTCTAATATCACGCGTGGTAGGGATAAGAAAAAGATGGCGCGTAACGGAAAAAAAAGATGGCGCGTAACAGAAAAAAGATGGCGCGTAACAGAAAAAGATGGCGCGTAACTAAAAATTGTTACACTAAATTTTTCTCCAACCCCGATAAAGAAGTTTCTCTTCAAAAATATTTAATTATTCTTAAACGTTTCTTAATTTGAATATGACAAAATATGAAATAATTAAAATTAAATTAATATAATATAAATTAACATAATTACATGTATATACAAAATAATAACTTAAATTTAAAAAGAAACAAAATGCCAAATTAAAAATAAAAATCTGCATCCAAATTACTGTCCATAGGATGAATTCCCAAAATGCTGGCAACATTACCTCGTTGAATAGCAAGGCTAATTCGTTGACCGAGGTATGTGCCAGCTTTCTTATCACTCGTTGACTCTATCAAACGTTTGGAAAGATGCTTAAAAAATAATTTTGCATTTAATCCCCACGGTCCCATGGTTTCCACGCCAAATGCCAGAAATAAGTAATCTTTAATTATATCTCCATATTTCTGGTACTTGCGGATTTCAGCATCGGTCCCCACGACACCGGCTGCCCTGGAAGAGATATTAATATGAGAAGGTGCCAGTGTGTCAACTCAAGTAGCGTCCCACACTAGACACCTTCCATTCTTCCAGGAGATTAGAGTTAAACCGTCGGGCCTCTTGCCATCACTACGTACTAAACCATTCGGTTCTAATTGAGCCGGTACATTGGCGGTGACAAGAGCCCTACGGATAACATCATTCAAAGCCGCGTGTCGCGATAGACGACCGGCACTTCGTTGACACGAAAGACCGTGAAGACCCAAACGATCAACTTGAGCTCCACAAGGGCAGCAATGTGGATGATTTAAAAAAGTGCCCAGTCGTAGGCCCACTGCTATAGAAAATGAAGTATTATCTAGGAGAGTACCTAGATTAGCAGAAGGAAGAGCTTGCAACCAATAACCCGATTTAATTAAATTAGAATTAAATTTTAATTTAATTTAATTTCATATAATTGAAACTGTTTGTATTCATTTGTTTTATATTGTATGTATCGACTTTGTGTAAAAAGTGAATTGTTTATTTCTCAAATAAATATAAAATAAAATAATATTCAATATCATTTATAATGTAACCACTACATATAAACTCATGTTAAAGATAAATCCTTTCAAAACCCAGTGAAACCTTATAAATGTGTCGCAATTTATATAAAAGGTTCAACTGTTGAGCTCCACTCTAACTACTTCAAAAGGCTCGGAGCGCACATTGCTCTGCACTGCATTGGTGAAGTTATGTGTTAATCGCTGATCCAATTATTTAAAAGCTCGATCGACTTCCTCACAACAAAGCTAAAAATGTTCACGAAAATTAAATTACACTCTTTTATACTCTGCTACCAAATAATATAAGTCAAGCTTTTCATCTTATCAGGTTACGAAAGTTACCAACATAGCTGTTACAATCAGTAAACTGAAGTGGCAATGGGCAGGCCACATCGTTCGTAGCACAGACAACCGATGGGGTACAAGAGCCCTCGAATGGAGACCTCGTCTGGGCAAAAGGAGTGTGGGCCGCCAACAAACTAAATGGACTGAAGACCTGAAGAAGACGGCGGGTCACCGCTGGATTTAGCTAGCTCAGAATTGATCGAAGTGGCGCAGATTTGTGAAAGCCTTTGTGGATGGATGGGTAGATGTTATTAGATTTATGATGACCTAAATAATAATATTATGAGGTTGACTTGAATTGTGCTCATAATACTAGTTTACTACCATTTTTTTATCTGACCAAAGTAGCAAACGAGCATGCAGTTCACCTGATGGTAAGTGGTCACTGCCGCCCATGGACATCTGTAATCAATTTAATATAGAACACGGGTTCTATCTGAAGTCAATCACAGATGCATTGCCACTCCCGAGGACTATGATGGTCGCGTCATAAAAGTGTGCCGGCAACCACACCCTTCTATTGAAAATCAAGAAATGCTTCACGCTAGAAATAGGGTGTGGCGGTGATACTTCCGCGGTCGAACTACACTATTTCTACCACCTTGGACGTTTCTCTAAAACATCACTTATTGTACTTTGGAATTAATGTAACCGAAAACAATAATTTAAATAATATTATATACAAATAATTTTAACGTAAACAATTATTGTTTTGAGGAAACATAATAAAGTCGTACTAAAGACACAGGTCTCTCTTGTATCTTATTTTTTGGTTGAATATGTGTCTGTAATCTATTCACTTGTTAGGGAAAAAATCGAACGTAATTTTAAAGCAATTTTGTCCATGAAGTTTGAAAATAATTAAACGATAATTTGCATAAATTTTAGGATAAGCGGAATCGTCAATCGAACGTGTCTAAAGCACGGCCACCTTCATTATAAAGTTCCGTTGGTGACTTCCCAATTTACTGGGCGGTTGCTGGAACTTATAATGGACGTGGCTGTGCTATCGTTCGATCGTCGGGTGATTTAATCTGTGTTATTGTTTTCAAATCGGTTTACCCGTTTCCCACCGATAATTTCGTGGTAAAATTACAATTACTAGTCACCCGTCGCAATGTTCGAAATTCGACCGTAATTTAAATTAAAAAAAAAACAAACTTCATATTGTTCAAAGTAGCACGAATATTTGTCAAATTTAAATGAATTGTAATAAATTTCAAGCTTTTGAACGCTACCGTTAAAAGTAAAAAGAGGTTAGCTAAACTGCATTTAAAAGTAGTAGCGGGTATTTTGACAAAGATTTTTTTACATCTGACATTTTTGACGTTATGTGTTTTCATAGTAACACATTGAATGTTCTATTTCGTTTATTATGTATGTGTTCATATCAAATGCACACTACATTGCATTTGTAAATTTTGTGTAATGTATTTTTATTTTATTTTATAGATGATAATAAATGTGGCGGTGGTGATTCCAAAGTCAAACCACAAAATGTTCTAGAACTTTCAAACGTCTTCTTTATTTAAAGCTTTTTTAAACTTATAAGTACTGATAAACTAAGTTTAAAATTACAAAATAACTCTCGCAAATGATAAATCCTACCAGAAAATAGCATCAGTTTCTCCGCATCAGATACTCGCATGAAAAGTCAATTGAGTTTTTTATGTTACAGCCTATAAACTGACATGGCTTAAGAGCTTCTCACTTCGGCCGAGTGCCCTTAGCTCGGGGACATTGCGTACGGCACTGGTGATTTTAGGTACCATTGGACCCCAATCAAATCTCACACCAACTTACCGTCAACCTTCATGCCTCCAACATAGGCTTCAGTTTCACTCACTAAAGCCTAGCGCCGTTTCATAAATGAACAAGTAACATTTTATGCATATTTTACGCCGCAAGTTTTACGGGACTTCCTTCGAAGACAAGAATTAAGTCAAAATTTCTGTCTATTCTATTAAATATTTAGGTTGTACTTCTAATTTTTACTTTTGAACTGAGTAAATTTATCATAATGTGTATGTACTTACAAATGTTTTTAAGTATGGTTGTGCTTATAAGTGAGTTTTGTAGGCTCGTAATAAGGTCGTATATTTATCTAATATATAAAATTCTCTTGTCACAATGTTCGTTCCCGTACTTCTCCGAAATGGCAAATTCTCATGAAATTGTGTGAGCATATTGAGTAGATCTGAGAATCGGCCAACATAGATTTTTCATACCCTTTAGTGATAAGGGTTGTAACATTTTTTGAATTTTTTATATGGCAAAACAATGTTTGCCAGGTCAGCTACTTTTCTTATATTAATTGAAAAAAGATTGATTTTTATATACATTAACCAGTAGTATTAAAGATGATTATCAAATATTCGATTTAAAAAGGTAAAATTATTATGTTAAATTATAAATTACTTATTATGTTTTATGATTATAATATTTGATCTACTTTTAATACGAACTGTGAGTTATCTTCAACTTTAGGATATTCATTCCTTATCTTCGTTGACACTATCTGCTCTGTGATAAGACAGCATAATTGATGACTTAAACTTTCTTATCCAATCTTAAATCAATCTTTTAAAACTGCCAACTTTCCTTACTTTATAAAAGTAATAAGCTTTCATCCATTTATTCTCCTATCTTGTAAATGAATAGTAATTTACATTATACTAGTTGACCCGGCGAAATTCGTTCCGCCTAAAAGTCAAAAATCAAAATTATCTGTGTTTCTCTAGTATATTATACATGTATTATACATGAAAACCTTCCTCTTGAATCACTTGATCTGTTAAACTGCATTAAAATCCGTAGCGTAGTTTTAAAGATCTAAGCATACATAGGGACGGACAGCGGGAAGCGACTTTGTTATAAACTATGTAAATCTTTCTCTGTAAATGGGAGATAGTGACTCCATCGAGTTGGACCAATGAATAAGAACAGCGATGTCTGAAGTCTACAATCAAAGACTTGGACGTTTTTAATGATTCAGACCTCTAGCCTGATTCTAGCCTGAATTCTAGCAGGATTCTAGCCTGAAAATAAAGCTCATTACACATTTATTTACGTGTCTTGCCACATATTGTAATTATTTTGTTTTTATTTTGTTATTTCATTATTTTGTTCAAATTTGTTTTGTATTCCTTTAATTAACAACACTAATATGTCTTATGTCTACTAATATACGCGATGTATGCACCTGTTATTGGCATGCGAGTTTGCAATTGAAGTATTTCCAAAGTATTTGTATTTGAAATAAGTTTTTTGAAGTGAAACTTCTTTAGGCGCATGAGGGTAAAATTTTTACAGATGAAACGTCACGCCGGTATGCAACGGAACTGTCGGAAAAGAGAGAGAGAGTGATCGAGACCGATTGAGAGAGAGTAAGACAGGGCGAACGTAGCATGAGCAACTAGCCGTGGAGTGAGAGTAGGGAGCAAGCGAGTGAGAAAGATTGAGAGAAAAAGTGAGACAGAGCGAACGTCGTATCACGCATAGTGCTATGGAGTGTGAGGTGGGAGAGAGCTATAGTGAGAAAGATTGAACAAGAGAGAGAGAGAATACGGGATATCGAGAAAGAATACACGCCCTATTGGTTGTGTATTCGTTTACTAGTTAATTATTAGAACTTTAGATGGCATTTCTGTCGCATAGCGTAATATTTACAATATTATTAGGCACTTCTATAGTGAATAAACAGTAAGTGAATTTTATAAAAAAAAAAAAAAATATAATTTACATTAATTTTCAACACTTTTTGTTTTATTTTAATGACAATGAAATTCCTAACCTATCTTCCTTTTTCCCTTCCTCTTAATCTTGGAAATTTAAAGTTTTAGATTTGTATAAATATAAACAAGATTTATAAATTAGTTCGACAAAGAAGTTTCACTTCTGACATGTGTACTTTGTACGCACGCATGTTTTTTTTTTAATATGTTGTTTGTTATGTTGTTGATGTGTCAATAAAGAAAAAATAAAAGAATAAAATAAAAATAATAAACCGCTCTTGGGAAGCCCAATTGTTTTTATCCAATTCTGAGAAACCTAAGCCCAGCAGTAAGAACAGGTCAACTGACACACACACGCTTTCTACACAGCAGGATTTTCTTTTGTGCCGTGGGTACCATGGAAGAATACACAAACACTCAGACCCAGAACATGAATTTATACTCATCATTCAGATACCTGTCTGGCTGGGAATCGAACCCGGGACCCATTGCAATTCGGACCGGTATGCTAACCGCTCCGCCACGCAGGTCGTCTCAAATGTTATTGGCTTTTCAAGGCTTGCGTTTAGCCTGCTTCGTTCCATTTCCAATCGGCGCCGAATCTATTCGGCTATTTCCTATTCAGAGGGCGGAGGGAGGCCACTGCCATTCATAAAGGCTATTTCCGTGTATTTTGCTCCGCCGAGACAGAGAGAATTAATTGGCAACTGTCATATTGTTTGTATCTCAATAACTTTGATTAATTTTCAAAGATCCTGGAGGCGTTTGGTACCCCAGGGTCACGAAACATTCCGTACAAGCGTTAAGTTAAATTTTGAGAGATTATAACAGTTTTCATTGCAATTTGGGGTGACATGTCGTGGCCTTGTAGAAATGTATATCTGATCTTATAGTGGAAACACGCATTTGTTGACGCTCAATGCTAACGCGTGCAGTGCCAAGCTCATTATGCTTAAAGCGAGTGATGCGTGTTTGAAACGATTATTTCCTGGCCTTTGGGATACAGCTTGTTGAATAGTTGACTTTGTAAGCTGAATGAGTGTGATGTGTTTTTGGATATAGTCCATATCACAATTAATGCTCTTAGGTAGTAGCTTGCTTTAAAAACCGATTGATATATATTTATTTCAATTTAAAAGTTAAAAGTTAAGGCAAGCAGCAATTACTTAATGCATGCTGTGTTTGCCTTAAAAGGTACACACGTACTTGTTCTATAATCATAGCTTAGACTACATATTGTGATATAACTGTATGTGATGTAACCATTGGTGAAACTAATAAAAAAATAGCGTAGGCGGCTTGTATACATTGAGGCTTATTTTTTTTTTTTTATAAGATTGAAGTAGCAAACGAGCATGCAGTCCACCTGATGGTAAGTGGTCACTGCCGCCCATGGACATCTGAAATCAACTTCATACAGAACATGGGTTCCATCTGAAGTCAATCACATATGCGTTGCTACTTCCGGCGCTCATATAAGATACATGTAGTTTCGTCATGATCAAGCAAAATATGGTGAGCGCCGACTTCGGGACTATGTACTAAGTACTGTGTTTGCTCTAAACCAACATGTGTTTAAATTATTTTTTACTTTTATGTGGCATGGAAGTCGGTTGTATTGTTTGTTAAAAAAAATTTTTTACTTTTATGTGGCATGGAAGTCGGTTGTATTTTTTGTTTAAAATTTTTTTTTTACTTTTATGTGGCATGGAAGTCGGTTGTATTTTTTGTTTAAAAATTTTTATTTTCACGCTTTTTAGTGACAATAAAATCAGTTATACGAGACCGTGTAATACATAGTATCCTTATGACTGCATAGTGCATGCATAAATGGAAACGTTAATTTAAACTCAACCTTATATGTCAAGTCAAACAAAAGCCTAAGCGATATCTTACATTACTGTTACAATGCGTATGAACTGAGCGCAACCGCTCGCAGAGCGCTATCGCGCCCTGCTCGCTTAGTTTCTATATTTTCTTTTAAGTTCCAACCTAACCTAACCCATCCTATGTAAAAAGGTTGGCAGTACTCCTGCATCGTCCAGGTGTTTGTGATCATAATTATGTCCTCTCCGGAACTCATTGTTTGTATTGCGAACAATAATTACCAAACTCACATAGCTTAGGCAGGCTGTATACCTATGGTTTAAACTTTAAGGACTCCAGTATTATCATTGTTGAGGAGTTAAAGGTCAAATTTATCATGTCATATCTTAGCTTAGTAGTCTCATTATATATACGTTAGCACCATATGGCCGATGCCTATGGTTTAAACTTGGAAGACCCCAGCATTATCACGGTTGAGGAGTTAAAGTTAAAATTTTTCATGTCATATCTTTTCTATGTAATCTCATTGCATACACGTAAGAAACAGATGCTCAACTTCTATGGCTTGGGCTTGCAGTACCCCTGCATCATCAGGGTTGAAGAGTTGAAGGTCAAATTTGTCATCGTACATCTTTGCCTTGCTATCTTATTATATATCCGTAAGCATCAAATGGCCATCACCTACGGCTGGGGCTTACAGCACCCTGCATCATCAGGGTTGAGGAGTTGAAGGTCATTTTTTTATCATGTGTCTTTGCTTAATATTGTTATTACATACCCATAGGCACCAAATGGCCAACCCCTATGGTTTAGGCTTGAGGCACCCCTGCATCATCAGGATTGAGGAGTTGAAGGTCAAATTTTTCATCACATGTCTTTGCTTAGTAGTCTTATTACATACATGTAAGCACCAAATAGCTAATATTATAGTTTAGGATAACTGTAACCCTGCATCATCAGGATCGAGGAGTTGAAGGTCAAATTTTTCGTCAACCTATATAAACATAGATATATAATACATATTTCAAATTTCATAACAATCGATTCGACAGAAGTCGAGTTATCTCAAATTATCTAAAAAACTTGAGGAGTGGTGGTGGTTTCCACCCCATAACTCAAAGAGTTAAGCATCACAGCATACCCATGTCCAAGAGAAAAAGTTGCGTGATGAAATTTCTTATCAAATGAAAGAAAGAAAATGGAAATCGGTTCAGAAACACCCAAGTTATTCAAGATTTTAAGAAACCGACATTTTCCAATTTTCCGGGAAAACCGCCGGAAGGTTTTCATTTTCCTCAATATAGGACTGCCTGTGAAACTAGCCGCATACAATGTCGTATGACTCGTGTCGGTAGGTCGACGATTTCTTGCCATTTCGCCCGAACATATATATAAAAAAAAAAAATATACGTGACGAATAGATAACCTCTTTCCTTTGGGAAGTCGGTTAAAAATGATAGGGAGTTATTATTGTTAACGTTCGTTTTCTGCCGATCTTTCTGGTTTCGTATAAATAGCTGATTTGTTGATATTGAATTCGTTTATTTCTTATAACTTTTACAAATTCTGTAGTCGATTCTTATTTCATTTATTAATAACTAGTCGCCTGTGGCATGGGTCGAAAGTCGACCGTAATTTCAAAATTCAAAACTAAACTTCATATTGAAATACATACGGCTGAAAATCAGCGTCATGGAGTAGGGATAACCCCGCTCATGGCTTATGCTGAGTCTGACCCCTTCGCGGTGGTTGCAGCACATATTATGTTAGTTATAGATAAAAAAAACCTTTATTTAAGAATATTTCATAATATTGTATACTTTTTAATTTTTTTTATTTTTTTTCGGTGTTCTATTTTTTGTATATTTTTTTTTTGTTATTTTGCTTATGTGTGTTGTAACTTACGCGAATAAAAGTTATTATTATTATTATTATTATTATTATTATTATTATTATAATTGTGCAAAATTTATTTATGTGATTGTGACAAATACACGGTAGTGTGTATAATATGTTTTTAGTCGATTTTATGTATGTTACAGGCATTATTTGGAAAAATATTAACATTCTGCACTCCTTCTCTTCGTCCACTATAACCGTGCAAAATTTCAAACTAATCCATCCGCGGCATATTACTTAAAATGCGTCACAAGTTTTTGCTTCACGTATTAATAGATATACTTATGATAGGAATCTACTACAGAACAGAATATAACATTCTATCAGGTTGTTGTAGGCAATGGATATGCCCCCTCGAAGGGATCTCCACCTTGTCGTGGTGAGGGGGCTCAGTAACCGTGGCTTGGGGCGCCGCGGTGAAGCCAAGAGGGATTCCAGGGAGGGGACGCTCCGAGTGGGCTTAGCTGGAGGCCCACTACGGATGCATCCGAGGGGGCTGCGGGGGACGATGTTTTCTGTCCTCCGCAGCCAGGAGGGGTCGCGGGAGGAGAGGTATCTCGGTGTGTCGTTGCCGTGCACCCTGTCTCCCGCGACCAAACGGGGGCGCAACGTCAGATGCGTTGGCGGTGGGGCCGCAGAGGAAGAGGAGATGCGGTGTGTCTTTGCCATCCTCCCTATCCTCTGCGGCCTGGTGGTTTGCGGCGGAACCAGTGATCGAATCCGCCGCTGGGTGTGGGAGGTCGGTGCCTTTGCGGGTGTCGGCTTGCCCATGCCCACGGCTCCTGGGTGGCGGGCTCGGGGTTGCTCCGTCGCCCTGTGGATGGGAGCCTTGGAGGTAAGGCGCGCCTTTGTGTTTTCTGACGCGCCTTCCTGTTGGAGGGGAGCTCCATGCTCCACGCAGGGGTGTTGCGGAAGCGACCAGGCACCGGCGGGTTCGCGGATGAATGTGAAAGCGCACCCGTGTTCCCGCCAAACAGTGCGGAGGTGAGTGTTTTCACCTGTCTGTTTTCAGTGGGGGTTTAGCCGGTAAGAGTCCGGCACAACCCAGCTGCTGCCCCGAGCGGCTGGGTATCCATGAGGATTACCCACTTAAAAAAAAAAGACAATGGATATGCACCGGATATCCGGATGGTTTTTGGTCACTTCCGTCTATGGACGTCTGTAACTAACGTACAACAGGGGTACTAATTGAAGGTGATTATTAGACATCGGATTATATGCATTTGCTTATTTGCATATGCATACATTGACAGTTTCATAGCGTTATTGAACATTTTGGTACTTTTTCATTAGTATTAGGCAAAATAGTTCGCAGTTTCTTTTTTAGCTGTCGTCAAATGTATACTTATTGCAGGTTGATTAACAAAAACAAGCTCATGAAATCTGTAACGATTTCAGTTTCACAGCAAAAAATGGTGTTTTGATAATGCATGTTTTGGGTATATTTACCATTTATGTGCATATTTCGCCCTTTTATAGTGCATATTTACATGCATATTTTGGCATTTTGATTGTGCATATTATGATCAGATGTCTAGTGATTATACATGCTCTCTAATATACGATGGCATTCACATATTTCAACTGGAAACATAAAGATTTTAATTGGATATATTACTCTTATGGTCTAACAATACTGCTGTATTTTACGATTTGAATCAAATTTACTTTAATAAACAGTTTTTGTAGTTGAATTAAAGTAACGACTGATACGGACCTCCCTCTGATAAGTGTATCAAAGCCTATCCCACTCATACGCGCGGGTTGTCAGATAGCAGCAACATGGGTTATCAGAGTTGATACACTAGTCTCTCGCCCTTTTACATTGTTAATGTATTAAACGAACTTCAAAGACAAAGCAGACATAAGTTAAGAACATTCATGTGGTCCTTTTAACATATGGGGGTATACTTTGATCACACTAAACAGTCATGTAACATACTTTATCTTTTGTGACATAATTATTTCAAGTTAAAAAGGACGTCATTTGCAGATGAACATGTGAACTTATATTTAAGTAGGTATATCAGTGGGTGTCCCTGTCCCTGTAGTTCCGAGATCAGAATAGGGCTACGTTATCCCCTGCCTGTCGTAAGAGGCGACTAAAAGGGGCTTCCGGGATTGCGGGCGGCTAGAGTGTGAGCATGAACTGTCCAGTCAGGCGATCCTGGGAATCACGGCGGTACGTGTGGTCGCATATCATTGTAAAGACTAGACGGAGCGGTGGGCCCAGCCACTCGCCTGGGAGGAGCCCGATGGGACAAAGCGTTCAGAGGACTCCGGTTGCGTTACCTTGGAGATATCTGAGTCCACTTCGGAATGCTGAGGATGGCTACCAGGGGGTTTTAGTACCGTAAAAACCCCACGTAACCCTACGTCATTCTCACGGTTTCCTTTACCTTTATAGATTCCCCCTCGAGAACAAAAGAAAAGTGAATATAAAAAGACGTTGTTATAAAAAATGAAATCGACAAAAACAGTGCACCAGCAGCATCGAGTCCAAAAGAATCAATTAAATAATAATAATAACGGTATATGATTTGAGACTAATGTTTTCGCGGCATTAACACACTTTAATGTGTCATGAAATGCGAAGTTATGGTCACACTTATAATATAAGGTTCAAATACCACAGAAAGAGTTACAAAATAAAAGCAACCGCATATAGAAAGTACCTTATACATATTAATAATAATAACTTTGCGCACTCTTAGCGCTGCACTAGATTTTTTTCCTATGTCCCGTATGACAGGGACGTAGAAATTCACAAACACACAAACACAAAATTGAATTCCTTATTATAGACTTAAGTAACAGGCGTGGAATTTAATCCAGAACCCATTGTGGCAGGTCGATTAGATGTTGACCTCTTAATGAATTATTTTATGTACCTATAATAGTTTATCAGCTCCGTAGATACGTTTTTACTCGTTGATATATTTAAATGTTCGTAATTTGACTATATTTTCTTTCATACATAGGTACTTAAATAATACTAATGTTAAAACTCTAATAAAGTAAGTTATAATAGGATTACTTTGAAATATTTCCTTGTTGGGCACTAGCTTATAAGCAATAAATGTTGCCTGAGCTCAGGATTAAAGGAATCAGGTTAACCTTTAGTTTAATTAACTACCCTCTACTTTATTTTGTACTAAAATAACTTTTCATATTCCAGCAGGAACAAATTACGAGTCAAAAGACATGCGACTTGACTTAAACTTTGTTGGCAAAATATAAGGGGACTTATTATGAGTGGTTCATGTCACGACGGCGCGCGCTATAGTCCACGATCATGGCAATAAGGCTGCAAATTAATTGAATCTCGGGCCGTCGTGAAACATTAACTTTCTTAAGATGCGGCTTACAAAGGAGCATCTTAAAGTTTTCAGCGGATGCTGTAGACACAAAAAGCTAAGATAATGCAGGCCCCGATGAACTAACTGGATATATTATGAAGTTTAATAATAGTTTCTTTATAAAGTACATAAAGGATTTGATTTGTAAAGAAAGTAGAACGAGTAATAATAAGCTTAGAGATATAAGTATTAATTAGATGGTCTGAGGTTTGAATTTTGCTGTGACCACGATCAGTATAACTGGGTTGAAAAATCGGCACTAAATTGAGAAATTAAAATAAAGTGTTTAAATCGATCAATTCTACGATATATTCAAAATCATATACTCGTCTAAAAATAGATGGTGCTAATTCTAGAACTTAACGAAAAAAAATTACGAATCCAATCGTAGTCCTCTGGATGATAAGTATTCATGTTCCCGTATGGACAATTGAAAAAATCGGCTTACTTTTATATGAGGCGATTATCTTAGTTTACGGAGTCGTCGTCAACCCATTATTGTCTCACTGCTTCTCTCTTCTTCTCTCAGAATGAGAGAGTTCGTTTTTCGGAGTAGTGTATGTCGGACCAGTGTATTTGTAATTGATTTCACATGGCACCCCTATTTATATATAAAGTTTCAACATGTTAAACATGTCCGTGGCCAGCCGTGACCAGGTACCTCCGGTTGGACAGCGTGCTCGTTTGCTATTTCAATTTTATAAAAAAAATCATTTCCACTTCTAAAGACTAAAATTATGCAAATGCGCCGAAACTCTATCATTACTTTTAAAGGCGTCAGTATGTTCTAATTAACACTTACAAATAAATGGCCAACAAGAGTCGTCCATCCTTATTATTCATAGCTGAGATACGTGCTAAGCAGTACAATATTATAACTCGATGTAGAGTATAAAACACTAGAAATTAAATTAATAACCTACAATCATCGAGTATATTTAAGATTTTCAGGAAGAAAACTCCGCAATATAAATACTATTTCCCTTTTCTGGAAACTCTACGACAGAAATTTTATCGGCTTAGATAAAATAACGAAATTGCGATTGGCAATAAAGTCGATCAAGCGTGGTCTATACTTTAGCGGCTAACCTATATTGTCTCGGCAGCCGACTACGTGGAACTAACTACATTATTAATAGCGGGCGCCGGGCCGCGGACGGAAAGAAAGATGTTCTGAAGTGGGTAGCAATCTGTGATCGATTGAGAAAATATATCATATATTATAGCCGTTAAGCCAATCTGTGGACGGCGTGAGGCGCCGCCATATTGCTATCTGTCAGGTTGAACAACGGCTGAGATTGGCCTATAGTGACCAGTCGTTTATATAAGCGTGTTATGAAGCGATTTTAAAATTAATGCGTTTATTAGTTTCGATTATTAGATACATACGATATGTAAATATCTGACTATCAATCGTGTAACGGAATCTTTGTATGTGATAGTTATAACGTATATGGTTGGATCGCGAAGATACCACTGCTACACCTATTTCTAGCGTGAAGCAGTTCTTGTGTAGCAGTAGCCACTTATTTACCAACATTTATTGCTCGTGGTGCTGCTGGACTACGTGCTCAATTCATATTTCAATCGTATAAAAAATACAAGACATCATTGTAAGGCGCTGATTCCATCAGTTAAAATTATGGCACAGCCAACCGTAATGCGATAATTTACTTATCTTTTTTAAAACAATACTTCCCTTTGTATTAAATAACACAAGGGACTCTATCATAGCTCTTCTTAAATTGGCTTTTTCGTGAAAGGTTTATAAAGATTTTCGAAGTGCCCGAGCCGGAGCAGGAATTGAAATTCAATGAGAGTCACAATTAAAAAATTCCAATCGAGCACTTTCATATCGGGGTGTTTTCTTTCGGCCCTGCTCTCGTCAAAGAGCCCAAAGGAAATGTAATCAGTACTTTTAGTTTGCAAACTCATACCTATATTGGAAATTTGTTCACATGATCTGGTAAGACCTTGTTCATGCGGTTATTTCGTTCTTTTTTCTACCAAATACTTTGTTAATACTACTATTAGTTATTAGTCTTCCTATTAGTTATTAGACATTAGTAGACTTTATTATCCGATTTAAGCAGCCAACGAGCATGCAATCAATCTGTAACTTCATATAAACTGGGTTTCTCTCTAAAGTCAATAATAAATATGTAATATCCGAGGACTATGATTGTCGTTTCATAGGAAAAATAATCTGGCAATCACACTCTTCCACCGAAACGCAAGAAGTGCTTCACGCTAGAAATAGATGTGACGGTAGTATCTAGAACCAGTGTCGTTCCACCGGGGAGGTACAAACGCTCCACTCATTTCTATTGTGAAGCGTTTCTTGCGTTTTGATAGAAGTGTATGATTGCCGTCAGTTTTTCATGAGGCTACCATCTTAGTCGCCGATAGTAGCAACGCATCTGTGATTGACTTCAGATTAAAACCATATTTTATATGAAGTTAATTATAGATGTCCATGGGTGGCAGCGGCCACTTACAATCAGGTGGACTGCATGCTCGTTTGCTACTTCAATTAGATAAAAACACCTCCCAGAAGCTGGTTTTACCACCTGCTAAACATAAATGCAATGAATGAATGCAATGAATATGATGCAAATCCACACTTGTAATTGTATATTTGCTACATCTCTAAACATCTGGCGCGGAAGAAGTGGGATGGAAATTGTTTGGAAGTGTCTCCAACAGGCCGCCTCAGACACCTTTGATCGGCGGGAAATTGAATAGTACCCATCTCCGCTTCTCCGTGTATTTATACTGACATTCTTCGCAAATATTGTAAACCATAACACTCAAGTGCTAAAACAAGGCTGATGCTTTCTTTTCGTCGAACTACGTTTTATCTTTGACGACCCGCGTGGCGCAGCGGTTACCGTACCGGTTTGACACGCAGTGGGTCCCGGGTTCGATTCCCGGACAGACAGGTATCTGAATGATGAGTTTAGATTCTTGTTCTGGGTCTGGGTGTTTGTGTATTCGTCTTTGTGTGTGTCCATGGCAACCACGACACAGGAGAAAATCCTAGTGTGGGGCTTATGAGTGTAGAAAGCTTTTTTTTTTTTTTATCTTTAACATTCACTCTTTGTAAATTAATGATGTAACTACTCGATCTAGCTTTTATTGAGATGTAAAAATAAGATGATAAAATAGAATAAGCTGTAAAAGACAAACCCGCTAAGTTTCTTGTCGCATCTTCTCAGTTGAGGACAATTTACGGTCCTAATCGGTGGTAGCGTAAAAAATATTGTAATTGTTAATTTGTAAGTGCCCCGTAGGCATATACAATTTTATTCTTATTTCATTTCAATGAATTTCTACAATGCTTATAATGTATCGTGTTTATGGATAAACAAGTTAATATTGAACCTTCAAGAGTTACAAATAAAATTTCAAATATTTCTTTTACCTCCAATCTGAACTTTACTGTTCATTTAATTACGTGGCTTTGAACAACAAATTGCCTTATCTAAAACAATCTTATTGGATACCAAATTACTAAATACATGAAGAAATTTTCTGAATTTCGAGATACAATCAGTAAGTTTGATTAAAAGGCGTAATTGGAAATATACTTGTGGTACACAAGACCTCTTAGATCCAATAAAGTCGGCATTATTTGTGTGACGTAATTACTTTTACGTTTCTTTGTACTTTTTCTTAGAGCCCTAAGATAACAGACCGCTCGGTGCTTATTAGTGATGTATTGATATTATTATTTCAAAATACGCAGATGCGCATATTCCTTATCGGCATTCACGAACGCGGACATTATTATTTTTTTATTTGACTTCATCAAGGGCACCACCAGGTTAATTTTTAGCTTTTGGTGTAGGGGCCGGAAGATGTCGATTTTTTGTGACCTTTATTTTTGAATTGATAATTTTATTAATTTTCAAATAACAATATGAATATATTAAATAACTTATAACTATATGTATATATAAAAGAATAACTTAAAAGATAAAGAAAAAACAAATTGCTAAATTAAATTTATTTTTTGGTCGACAATATGTTGTTCGACTTAAATTTCTTTTGGCACAATTCTTGCGAATGCAAATATCTAAAAACATGCGAATATTCACGAATATTCGCTACATCACTAGTGCTTACTTATCTACCTTTTGAAATTTTGATATCATTAGGTATAAAAGATGGCGTATGATTGTAAGGTAGTAGAGGGTAAATGGTTCGACAGGGGAGGTAGCATTGCAACAACTACCTCTGTCGTGAACCAATCCTTGGACTTCTTGAATGGTGTAGTTATAGCAACGCATCTGCTGATGATTTCAGATAAACCCTTGTTCGATGTGAAGCTTACCATGAGGTAGACTGCATGTTCGTTTGTTTCTTCAATAATGTAAAAAATACTTAGGTGTTATAACGAGGAATAGGAAGTCAAAGTTATTACCAAAGGGATACTTCGAAGGCCGTCTGCTGCATACACAGTTTCATTTCCATAATAACTAAAATTTTTAAACAAAAAATACAACCGACTTCCATGCCACATAAAAGTAAAAAATAATTTAAATACATGTTGGTTTAGAGCAAACACAGTACTTAGTACATAGTCCCGAAGTCGGCGCTCATATAAGATACATGTAGTTTCGTCATGATCCAGCAAAATATGGTGAGCGCCGACTTCGGAACTATGTACTAAGTACTGTGTTTGCTCTAAACCAACATGTATTTAAATTATTTTTTACTTTTATGTGGCATGGAAGTCGGTTGTATTTTTTGTTTAAAAATTTTTTTTTCACGCTTTTCAGTCACGATAAAATCAGTTATGGCTGTTGCTAGTCGTCCGCTAACCGGATGAATAAAATTAATTATTCGTCCGATTTTCGGATGAATAAAATTATGTGCTGACGTCAACATCTAAAAATAGACTTCTTTGACACAACCGGTCGGGGGCGCTACCGCGCCCCCTCCCTTAGATTCTGAATTAGAAAAATCTGTTCGAACCTAACCTAACCGAATAAAACAACTTTTTCTGAGTAAACATTTATTTAAAGAATAGACCTATAATTATCAATATTTAAAGTAGAAAAAGTAATATAAACCTTATAACTAAGAGTATAATTCAACTGATACTGATAAAAATAATTTGGACTACCTATCCTTAGTTGGAAAACCAATACCATCAAAACCAATTTAAGTTCGGGCAGCATGGTCGTTATTTACTACATCAGGTGTACCCATAGCTTTACACAATTTATTAATCTCAGTAATATGATTTAACTCACCAGTTTCAATACGTTTTTTTATTACGAAGATAATAAGTATGTTTAATATACAGACCATTTTTATTACGAATTTACCGTTTAGCGGACGATTAATTTATTTTATTCATCCGATTACGGGACGACTAGACACTTCGATCAGTTATACGAGACCGTGTAATACATAGTATTCATAAGACTGCATAGTGCATACATACATGGAAACGGTAATTTAAAATCAACCTTAAATGACAAGTCAAACAAAAGCCTAAGCGATATCTTACATTACTGTCACAGTGCATGTGAACTGAGCGCAACCGCTCGCAGGGCGCTGCCGCGCCCTGCTCGCTTAGTTTCTATATTTTCTTTTAAGTTCCAACCTAACCTAACCCATCCTATGTAAAAAGGTTGGCAGTACTCCTGCATCGTCCAGGTAATTGTATTCAAAGTGGAATTTGTGATCATAATTATGTCCTTTCCGGAACTCATTGTTTGTATTGCGAACAATAATTACCAAACACACATACTTTAGGCAGGCTGTATATCTATATTATTAGGGTTAAAGAGGTGAAGGTAACTTTATTAATCGTTGCCTCTGTTTATGGAACTCCTAATATATTCATAAGGGCCATATTACTATCACCTGTGGGTTAGATAGGCAGTACCACTGAATAAAAGCCCAGTTAAAGATAACGGTTTTCATAAGTCATCTCTTCTTAGCATTTCTTCAATAAATCCTTAAACACTAAATAGCCAACTTCTATGGCTTGGGCTTACAGTACCCTGCATCATAAGGGTCGAGGAGTTAAAGGTCAATTTTCTTATCATACGTCTTTGCTTTGTTAATATATTACATTTCCATAAGTATCAAATGGCCAACGCCTATGCTTTAAGCCTGAAGTACCCGTGCATCATCAAGTCTGAAGAGTTGAAGGTCAAAACTATCATGTTATATCTTTGCCTAGTAATCTCATTACATATACGTAAGCACCATATGGCCAACGCCTATGGTTTAGGCTTGAAGGACCCCAGCATTATCAGGGTTGAGGAGTTGAAGGTCAAATTTTTCATGCCATATCTTTTCGTAGTAATCTCATTACATACACGTAAGTAACAGATGGCCAACTTCTATGGCTTGGGCTTGCAGTACCCTGCATCATGAGGGTTGAGGAGTTGAAGGTCAATTTTTTATCATACGTCTTCGCTTTGTAAATATATTACATACCCATAAGCATCAAATGGCCAACGCTTATAGTTTAAGCCTGAAGTACCCCTGCATCATCAGAGTTGAGGAGTTGAAGGTCAAATTTTTCATCTTTTATCTTTGCTTAGTAATCTTATCAGACATACGTAGCGATAATGTAGCTAACGCCTATAGTTTAAGCTTGAAGCACCCCAGCATCATCAGGATTGAGGAGTTGAAGGTACAATTTTCCACCATATACAACTATTTTTCTAATGTTCTACCTTACATTTTTTAAATATCATTTTGAATGCGTACTGATGAAATAGCTAAGTTTTATGGCTTAGGCATTCAATACCCCTGCATCATCAGGATTGAGAAGTTGAAGGTCCAATTTTTCGTCGTATACCTTTGCTTAGCAATGTTATTACAAATCCGTGAGCAACAAATGTCTAACGTTTATGGTTTAAGCCTGCAGTATCCCTGCATCATCAGGGTTGAGGAGTTGAAGGTCAAATTTGTCATCGTACATCTTTGCCCTTTTATCTTATTATATATCCGTAAGCACTAAATGGCCATCTCCTACGGTTTGGGCTTACAACACCCTGCATCATCAGGGTTGAGGAGTTGAAGGTCAATTTTTTTATCATGTGTCGTTGCTTAGTATTGTTATTACATACCCATAAGCACCAAATGGTCAACCCCTATGGTTTAGGCTTGAGGCACCTCTGCATCATCAGGATTGAGGAGTTGAAGGTCAAATTTTTCATCACATGTCTCTGCTTAGTAGTCTTATTACATATATGTAAGCACCAAATAGCTAATGTTATAGTTTAGGATAGCTGTAACCCTGCATCATCAGGATCGAGGAGTTGAAGGTCAAATTTTTCGTCAACCTATATAAGCATAGATATATAATATATGTTCCAAGTTTCATAAGAATCGATTCGGCAGAAGCCGAGTTATCTCAAATTATCTAAAAAACTTGAGGAGTGGTGGTGGTTTCTCAAGTGGTGGATTCTTAACTCAAAGAGTTAAGCATCACAGCATACCCATGTCCAAGAGAAACAGTTGCGTGACGAAATTTCCTATCAAATGAAAGAAAGAAAATGGAAATCGGTTTAGAAACACCCAAGTTATTCAAGATTTTAAGAAACCGACATTTTCCAATTTTCCGGGAAAACCGCCGGAAGGTTTTCATTTTCCTCAATATGGGACTGCCTGTGAAACTAGCCGCATACAATGTCGTATGAATCGTGTCGGTAGGTCGACGATTTCTAGCCATTTCGCCCGAACATACATAAAAAAAAAAAAAAAAAAATATATACGTGACGAATAGATAACCTCTTTCCTTTGGGAAGTCGGTTAAAAATAGTCAGCGAGTAAAGGTTTTACTCAAAAGCATTTAGAAAAAAAGCTATGCTACCTCTTTGATGTTTTTAAATTCTTACGAAACCTTCTTTGAATTAAGTTTAAATTTAAATTGGATTATCGATATAATAATGCCAAATTTCTTAGTAAATTCACTATTCTATCAGCAGTGCTCGCACGTATTCGAAAACTTATTAATTACAAAATTTGATCAGTACACTTCAGTGGGAGCGAACAAAACTTCTGGGACAAACTTACTTTGACATAGTAACAAAATTATCTTAACCAACGCGCGATGGAACTTTGTCAAAGGCAGGCCGGTATAAAAGCCACCGGCTAAGTTTTGACGAAGAATATAAAGTTCATTTTTTACGAGAAGCTCTTGGAAAAGCTTTTAAGAATTGTATAGGAATATTTTTATTATATTTGATGCCGTTATGTCCACTAATTAGCACTTGGCCAGCGCGGTGGACTATGACAAAACTCTCTCATTCTGAGAGAAGACCCGTGCCCAGCAGTGGGAAAATAATGGGTTGTACCCATATGTTCGTTTAATTTTTAATTATTCATAATATTTTAATTTAAATATTTTTGTAAGAAATGTCTCATGGAGGAAAGGCTAACTGTCAAATTGCCTATTTTTAACAAATTAGAAACACATTTTTTAGAAGTTTAAGTAGTAAGCGAACATGTAATCCACCAGATGGTAAAGTGGTCACTGCTGCTCATAGATATCTGATTGCAACTGCATGCAAATCGAGGGCTCTATGTGAAGTCAACCGTAAATGCGTTCTTGTTTCGGGGGTCGCCTCATATAAAAATGAGCCGGCGTCCACCTTTCCAGCGAAAGGCAAATGATTAAAGCTAGAAATAGGAAAAAAGAAAAGCCTATATGGTGAAATCATATACGTTCTACTATTTCGAAAATAATTCAGGGCTCGACCGGTTTTAGAGTAGAGCACAGTTGGACCTCCGCTCAGAGTGCCTGTTTTTTTGTACCTACAAGTTTGAATTGGACTGCGATAAAGAGACTGCAGAAATCTCGTCCAGGCCGCTTATTGTACTTAAATCGTGCAACAGATGAACTGCAATTTCGTTTGCTACTTCAATTTAAAAAAAAACTGACTATTTTCTGTCAATCTTATAAAAAACTATATCTATGTACAAAACGGGGATTAAATAAAGTTTGCTTCAAAGAGAATAAATTATTAAACACATAAACAGATTGTACTTTTAAAAAGAAAAGTTCGCTCGGTCAATAAAAACGACGAAAATATATTCCAATTTCCTTTCGAAGTTCGCCAGTCTTTAATATTTTTAATTGGCTGTATATTAAGGAGCTGAACTCATTTAAATTTCTAATTTATTTTGGTTTAACTTGTACAAGCGCGTCGGGAAACTTGTTACATCAAATGCTTTTGAATAGTTAGTTTCTTCGAAAGATGTTACTTTACACGACATTTTAAATAAAAGTTTTGCACGACTGAAACTATTTAAGCAATGATTTCTATGATCAGTACGAACCTTACCTGAGAGTTCTATAAAATCCGTTATCATGTTTAAATTCTACCAATCGCACTTGGCAAGCGCAGTTCTTTGGAGCCATTTCTGATCGACCTAAGCCCAACGTCAGGAATAGGTCAATGATGACAATAATGTTATTAGTGATACAAGGCTTGCGTTTAGACCGCTTCGTTCCATTTCCAATCGGCGCCAAATCTGTTATTCGGCCATTTCCTATTCGGAGAGCGGATGGAGGTCTTCGCCATTAATAACGCCTATTTCCGTGTATTTCGCTCCGCCGAGACAAAATAACTGACCCGACTAATTATAGACGTTGAGAGAATTAATTGGCAACTGTCATATTGTTTGTATCTCAATAACTTTGATTAATTTTCAAAGATCCTGGAGGCGGTTGGTACCCCAGGGTTACGAAACATTCTCTACAAGCGTTAACTCAAATTTTGAGCGATTGATAACAGTTTTCATTGCATTTAGGGTCAAATTTCCTGGCCTTGTAGAAATGTATGTGTCTGAAATTATATTGGAAACATGCATTTGTTCATACTCAATGGTAATGCGTGCAGTGCCAAGCTCATTATGTTTAAAGCGAGTGATGCGTGTTTGAAACGATTATTTCGTGGCCTTTGGGATACAGCTTGTTGAATAGCGTAGGTGGACTGTATACATTGAGTCTTAATTAAGACATAATAAAATTACATTTTTAAACTATTAAAACATAAAATAAACTGTTTAAAGACGGCTGGTTGCCTTAAGTTTCACTCGATTGTTTTTAAGCAGTGTGGTTTTTGTTTTTATAACAATTTATTAAATTTTATTTTAGTTTAATGTCAACATTAAATTCAGCTTAATTTTTCGGCAAAATAGTAACATAAAAGTGTTAAAATAAATGCACATCTTAATAGCGGTCTATATAGTATCATCCATTTGAAATCCCAAAATAATATGATTTTATAAAGAAATTTAAAATTGAACTTTGCAGGTAAAATCAAGACGAAATATAATTATGAAAAAGTGATAAGAAGTTATTAATGTTACGGTTCGTGTTCCTGCCGATCTTTCCCGTTTTATTTTAGTAACTGATTTGTTGATATCGAGCTCATTCAATTCGTGTAACTTTTCCAAATTCTGTTGTGGATCCTCATCTAATTTATTTATTTACAATTAAGATTTACGATTGTAGTAAACGAGTATGTAGTATCTCTGATGGTTAAGTTGGTGAGTGACCATCATTCACGTTTCTAATCAACGTACAACAGGGTTTCTACTTGAGGCTGGGCAATAAGATGCTTGCTCAGAAGTAAGACGGCATCCACATCTTTCTACTGAAACGCAGAATAATTCTAAATTGGATATATTATGTGCGATTATTTTCGGTGGCGAGCGGTTGAACAATACCGTTGTACTCTTCGATATTGGAATCAAATTAACTGTTATGTTTTACAGATTTTGTAGTGAAATCTTATTACATGTATATGTTAAAGTAAGACTGAAGTGAACCTCGCTCAGATAAATGTAGCAACGCCGCAACGGGGCGGCAGCTGGGTTATGCCGGACTCTTACCGGCTAAACCCCCACTGTGTTTTCTCCTCGCACCGTAAACAAACGCAACCTACACCGCTCGTACGAGCGGGTTGTCCGGCGACATGGGTTATCAAAGAGTTATGAGTAATACACAAGTCTCTCGCCCTTTTAAACTGTTAATCATTTACGCCTACTTCAAAGACAAAGCAGAGATAAGTTATGAACATTCATATGGTCTTTTGATATGGGGTGTATAGGGGTGCACTTTGGTGACACTTAACAGTTTTGTAACATATATCTTTTGTGGCATATTTCAAGTTAAAACGGACGTTATTTGCAGATGGCCGTGTGAACTTATTTTTCAGTAGGTATACTATTGGATGTATGAGGTCGTAATTTTGTTACGCAAAAAAATATTTTCAACAATAGTGCTACTATTTTCGAATATTTTCCTGCTGTTAAAAACGTGCTGCGATCAAAAGTATCAATAAAGTAATATGTAATACTAATAATGCTTTCTCACTTCACCCCGTACTAGGATTTTTCCTATGTCGAGGGTGCCATGGACTCACATAAAGGACAAACATAAACCCACAAACTTATAAGATTCTTATATACAGGGATATCTGTATTGCTGGGGATTGAACCCGGAACTCTATCAGACCGATTTGATTTTGGTAGTCTAAGCTTTTAATTCAATATTTATTATATAATAATTAACCAACCCATTACATTTGTATACGTAGCTATAATAAAATGTTTGTAATTTGATTATATTTTTCCTGCCAATCCATCCATATGTACTAATAATATTAGTATTATTCTAATGAAGTATGTCACGTAGGCATTGCTTCTATGTAATAGGATTACTTTTCAAATCTTTTCTTGTTGGACAATATCACAGAGTAAAAGGAATTAGTTTAATCTTTGGTTTAATTAACTACTCTCTACTGAATTTTGTACTAAATAACTTTTCATATTCCAGCAGGAACAAATTACGAGTCAAAAGACATGCGACTTGACTTAAACTTTGTTGACAAAATATAAGGGGACTTATTATGAGTGGTTCATGTCACGACGGCGCGCGCTATAGTCCCCATGATCATGGCAATAAGGCTGCAAATTAATTGAATCTCGGGCCGTCGTGAAACATTAACTTTCTTAAGATGCGGCCTACAAAGGAGCATCTTAAAGTTTTCAGCGGATGCTGTAGACACAAAAAGCTAAGATAATGCAGGCCGTGATGAACTAACTGGATATATTATGAAGTTTAATAATAGTTTGTTTAGAAAGTGCATAAAGGATTTCTTTTGTAAGGAAACGAGTAATAATTAAAAAAGATAAGAACAGTTTAAAGATATGGGGTATAAGTATTTACCAGATGATATACTTGTATTCGTATTTATTAATCACTGGTTTAAAAGGCGAGGACCGTTTTAATTAACACTTACAAGTAAATAGGAAACAATTCCTACGTATTCGTACGTATTCCTTCTTATCTTTAGCTGAGGCCCTAAATAGGCAGTACAACATTAAAAGATCGTCGAAGAGTAAGTTAGCCAGAAAATTTCAGTTATAAAATCATCAAGTATATTTAATTTCCACGGAGAAAACTTTGCAATATAAACACCGTATGTCTTTTTCCTGGAAACTCTACGACAGAAATTTTATCGGCTTAGATAAAATAACGAAATTGCGATTGGCAATAAAGTCGATCAAGCGTGGTCTATACTTTAGCGGCTAACCTATATTGTCTCGGCCGCCGACTACGTGGAACTAACTACATTATTAATAGCGGGCGCCGGGCCGCGGACGGAAAGAAAGATGTTCTGAAGTGGGTAGCAATCTGTGATCGATTGAGAAAATATATCATATTAAAGCCGTTAAGCCAATCTGTGGACGGCGTGACGCGCCGCCATATTGCTATCTGTCAGGTTGAACAACGCCTGAGATTGGCCTGTAGTGACCAGTCGTTTATATAAGCTTGTTTTAAAGCGATTTTAAAATTAATGCGTTTATTAGTTTCGATTATTAGATACATTCGACATGTAAATATCTGACTATCAATCGTGTAACGGAATCTTTGTATGTGATAGGTACAACGTAAATGGTTGGATCGCGAAGATACCACTGCTACACCTATTTCTAGCGTGAAGCAGTTCTTGGATGGCAGTAGCCACTTATATACCAACAGGTATTGCTCGTGGTGCTGCTGGACTACGTGCTGGATTGATATTTCAATCGTATAAAAAATACAAGACGTCATTGTAAGGCGCTGATTCCATCAGTTATAATTATGGCACAGCCAACCGTAATGCGATAATTTACTTATCTTTCTTATAACAATACTTCCCTTTGTATTAAATAACACAAGGGACTCTATCATTGCTCTTCTTAAATTGGCTTTTTCGTGAAAGGTTTATAAAGATTTTCGAAGTGTCCGAGCCGGAGCAGGAATTGAAATTCAATGAGAGTCACAATTAAAAAATTCCAATGGAGCACTTTCATATCGGGGTGTTTTCTTTCGGCCCTGCTCTCGCCAAAGAGCCCAAAGGAAATGTAATCAGTACTTTTAGTTTGAAAACTCATACCTATATTAGAAATTTGTTCACATGATCTGGTAAGACCTTGTTCATGCGGTTATTTCGTTCTTTTTACTACCAAATACTTTATTAATACTACTATTAGTTATTAGTCTTCCTATTAGTTATTAGACATTAGTAGACTTTATTATCCGATTTAAGCAGCCAACGAGCATGCAATCAATCTGTAACTTCATATAAACTGGGTTTCTCTCTAAAGTCAATAATAAATATGTAATATCCGAGGACTATGATTGTCGTTTCATAGGAAAAATAATCTGGCAATCACACTCTTCCACCGAAACGCAAGAAGTGCTTCACGCTAGAAATAGATGTGACGGTAGTATCTAGAACCAGTGTCGTTCCACCGGGGAGGTACAAACGCTCCACTCATTTCTATTGTGAAGCGTTTCTTGCGTTTTGATAGAAGTGTATGATTGCCGTCAGTTTTTCATGAGGCTACCATCTTAGTCGCCGATAGTAGCAACGCATCTGTGATTGACTTCAGATTAAACCCATATTTTATATGAAATTAATTATAGATGTCCATGGGTGGCAGCGACCACTTTCCATCAGGTGCATTGCATACTCGTTTGCTACTTCAATTACATAAAAATACCTCCCGGAAGCTGGATCTACCACCTTCTAAATATGAATATGATGTAAATCCACTTGTAAGTAATTGTATATTTGCTACATCTCTAAACATCTGGCGCAACAGGCCGCCTCAGACACCTTTGATCGGCGGGAAATTGAACAGTACCCATCTCCGCTTCTCCGTGTATTCATACTGACATTCTACGTAAATATTGTAAGCCATAACGCTCAAGTGCTAAAACAAGGCTGATGCTTTCTTTTCGTCGAACTACGTTTTATCTTTGACGACCCGCGTGGCGCAGCGGTTACCGTACCGGTTTGACACGCAGTGGGTCCCGGGTTCGATTCCCGGACAGACAGGTATCTGAATGATGAGTTTAGATTCTTGTTCTGGGTCTGGGTGTTTGTGTATTCGTCTTTGTGTGTGTCCATAGCAACCACGAAACAGGAGAAAATCCTAGTGTGGGGCTATGAGTGTAGAAAGCGTTTTTATTTTTTTTTATCTTTAACATTCACTCTTTGTAAATTAATGATGTAACTACTCGATCTAGCTTTTATTGGGATGTAAAAATAAGATGATAAAAAAGAATAAACTGTAAAAGACAAACCCGCTGAGTTTCCTGCCGCATCTTCTCAGTTGAGGACAATTTACGGTCCTTTTCGGTGGTAGCGTAAAAAAAATATTGTAATTGTTAATTTGTAAGTGCCCCGTGAGCCTATACAATTTTATTCCTATTTCATTTCAGTTGATTTCTACAATGTTTAGAATTAATCGTGTTTTAGGATAAACAAGTAAATATTGAACCTTCAAGAGTTACAAAAAAAAAATTCAAATATTTCTTTTACCTCCAATCTGAACTTTACTGTTCATTTAATTACGTGGCTTTGAACAACAAATTGCCTTATCTGAAACAATCTTATTGGATACCAAATTACTAAATACATAAAGAAATTTTCTGAATTTCGAGGTACAAGCAGTAAGTTTGATTAAAAGGCGTAATTGGAAATATACTCGTAGTACACAAGACCTCTTAGATCCAATAAAGTCGGCATTATTTGTGTGACGTAATTACTTTTACGTTTCTTTGTACTTTTTCTTAGAGCCCTAAGATAACAGACCGCTCGGTGCTTACTAGTGATGTATTGAATGTTATTATTTCAACATTCGTAAATGCGAATGCAAATGCGAATATCCCATATTGACGTCCACGAATGCGCACATTAGTTATTGAAGTGAAACTTCTTTAGGCGCATGAGGGTAAAATTTTTACAGATGAAACGTCACGCCGGTATGCAACGGAAGTGTCGGAAAAGAGAGAGAGAGTGATCGAGACCGATTGAGAGAGAGTAAGACAGGGCGAACGTAGCATGAGCAACTAGCCGTGGAGTGAGAGTAGGGAGCAAGCGAGTGAGAAAGATTGAGAGAAAAAGTGAGACAGAGCGAACGTCGTATCACGCCTTTTTCCCTTCCTCTTAATCTTGGAAATTTAAAGTTTTAGATTTGTATAAATATAAACAAGATTTATAAATTAGTTTGCCAAAGAAGTTTCACTTCTGACATGTGTACTTTGTACGCACGCATGTTTTTTTTTTTAATTTGACGCCAACACGGGCACCGCCGGGTTAATTTTCAGTTTTTGGTGTAGGGGCCGGAAGATGTCGGTTTTTTGTGACCTTTATTTTTTGGTCAACAATATGTTGTTCGATTTAAATTTGTATTGGCACAATTATTGCGAATGCACATATCTAGAAACATGCGAATATTCACGAATATTCGTTACATCACTAGATATCATTATAAAAGATGGCGTAGGATTGCAAGGTGGTAGAGGGTAAATGGTTCGACCAGAGAGGTAACATTGCTACAACTACTTCTGTCGTGAACCAATCCTTGGACTTCTTGAATGGTGTAGTTATAGCAACGCATCTGCTGATGATTTCAGATAAACCCTTGTTCTATGTGAAGCTTACAATAAGGTAGACTGCATATTCGTTTGTTACTTCAATAATGTAAAAAAAAAAACATGCGTGCGTACAAAGTACACATGTCAGAAGTGAAACTTCTTTGGCAAACTAATTTATAAATCTTGTTTATATTTTTGGCAAAGGGAGATCTCCCGCCAGGCTAGGTGATCATGCCTGGGGAGCGGCCGTGCTCCGACAGTCGTTGTTCGGAACTTGTATATATGCGGGGTATTGAAAATGCTTCGATAGCGTGTTTCAGAATACTAGTAGCGCCATCTCTTGATGAGTAGCGTGAAGTCGCCACATCACCCCCTGCTCAGACCGGAGGTCGATAGGTCCGCGAGTCTTCGCTGCAAGTACCGTTGGATCGCCCTCTATCTGCGGTGAGTCGAGATGGGAGGGCGAAGTCAGGTCTTGGGAAGCCCTCTATCCTCGGTGAGTCGGGATGTGAAGGTGGAGCGAAGTGTGGAGGCAAGCAATGTCTGCTCAAGCCGTCCGTGATGTCGCGGAGAGCAGCTGGACCAGGCACAGGAAGCGTTTCATGATGCGCTGCGATGCACCTGATGAGCTGCTGATCAGATGTTCTGATGCTGCAGTCCATCCAGGGTGTGATGTTGCCACCATCGAGAAGGGACGTGTTCTTGTCTGGGGTCACCACTTTGGCAAAGGGAGATCTCCCGCCAGGCTAGGTGATCATGCCTGGGGAGCGGCCGTGCTCCCCACAGTCGTTGTTCGGAACTTGTATATATGCGGGGTATTGAAAATGCTTCGATAGCGTGTTTCAGAATACTAGTAGCGCCATCTCTTGATGAGTAGCGTGAAGTCGCCACATATTTATACAAATCTAAAACTTTAAATTTCCAAGATTAAGAGGAAGGGAAAAAGGCGTGATACGACGTTCGCTCTGTCTCACTTTTTCTCTCAATCTTTCTCACTCGCTTGCTCCCTACTCTCACTCCACGGCTAGTTGCTCATGCTACGTTCGCCCTGTCTTACTCTCTCTCAATCGGTCTCGATCACTCTCTCTCTCTTTTCCGACACTTCCGTTGCATACCGGCGTGACGTTTCATCTATAAAAATTTTACCCTCATGCGCCTAAAGAAGTTTCACTTCAAAATACTTAGGTCTTATAACGAGGAATAGGAAATCGAAGTTATAACCAAAGGCATATTTTGAAGGCCGTCTACTGCATACACAGTTTCTTTTCCATAGTAACTAAAATAGTCAGCGAGTAAAGGTTTTACTCCATAAAAGCATTTATAAAAAAGCTATGGTACCTCATTGATGTTTTAAAATTCTTACAAAGCCTATTTTGAATTAAGTTAAAATTTAAATTGGATTATCGATATAAAAATGCCAAATTTCTTAGTACATTAACTATTCTATCAGCAGTGCTCGCACGTATTCGAAAACTTATTAATTACAAATTTGATCAGTACACTTCAGTGGGAGCGAACAAAACTTCTGGGACAAACTTACTTTGACATAGTAACAAAATTATCTTAACCAACGCGCGATGGAACTTTGTCAAAGGCAGGCCGGTATAAAAGCCACCGGCTAAGTTTTGACGAAGAATATAAAGTTCATTTTTTACGAGAAGCTCTTGGAAAAGCTTTTAAGAATTGTATAGGAATATTTTTATTATAGTCGATGCCGTTATATGTCCACCAATTCGCACTTGGCCAGCGCGGTGGACTATGACAAAACTCTCTCATTCTGAGAGAAGACCCGTGCCCAGCAGTGGGAAAATAATGGGTTGTACCGATATGTTCGATTATTTTTTAATTATTCATAATATTTTAATTTAAATATTTTTGTAAGAAATGTCTGATGGAAGAAAGGCTAATTGTCAAATTGCCTATTTTTAACAAATTAGAAACACATTTTTTAGAAGTTTAAGTAGTAAACGAACATGTAGTCCAGCAAATGGTAAAGTGGTCACTGCTGCTCATAGATATCTGAATGCAACTGCATGCTCGATGCTGCATCGAGGGCTCTATGTGAAGTCAACCATAAATGCGTTCTTGTTTCGGGGGTCGCCTCATATAAAAATGAGCCGGCGTCCACACCTTTCCAGCGAAAGGCAAAGGATTAAAGCTAGAAATAGGAAAAAAAGAAAAGCCTATATGGTGAAATCATATACGTTCTACTATTTTGAAAATAATTCAGGGCTTGACCGGTTTTAAAGTAGAGCACAGTTGGACCTCCGCTCAGAGTGCCTGTTTTTTTTTGTACATTCAAGTTTGAATTGGACTGCGATAAAGAGACTGCAGAAATTTCGTCCAGGCCGCTGATTGTACTTAAATCGTGCAACAGATGAACTGCAATTCCGTTTGCTACTTCAATTTAAAAAAAAACTATCTATTTTCTGTCAATCTTATAAAAAACTGTATCTATGTACAAAACGGGGATTAAATAAAGTTCAAAGAGAATAAATTATTAAACACATAAGCAGATTGTACTTTTAAAAAGAAAAGTTCGCTCGGTCAATAAAAACGACGAAAATATATTCCAATTTCCTTTCGAAGTTCGCCAGTCTTTTAATATTTTTAATTGGCTGTATATTAAGGAGCTGAACTCATTTAAATTTCTAATTTATTTTGGTTTAACTTTTACAAGCGCGTCGGGAAACTTGTTACATCAAATGCTTTTGAATAGTTAGTTTCTTTGAAAGATGTTACTTTAAACGACATTTTAAATAAAAGTTTTGCACGACTGAAACTATTTAGGCAACGATTTCTATGATCAGTACGAACCGTTTCTGAGAGTTTTATAAAATCCATTCTCAATATGTTTAAATTCTACCAATCGTACTTGGCAAGCGCAGTTCTTTGTAGTCAATTCTGATCGACCTAAGCCCAACGTCAGGAATTGACATTGACCTACAATGATGACAATAATGTTATTAGTGATACAAGGCTTGCGTTTAGCCCGCTTCGTCCCATTTCCAATCGGCGCCAGATCTGTTATTCGGCCATTTCCTATTCGGAGAGCGGAGGGAGGTCTTCGCCATTAATAACGCCGATTTCCGTGTATTTCGCTCCGCCGAGACAAAATAACTGACCCGACTAATTATAGACGTTGAGAGAATTAATTGGTAACTGTCATATTGTTTGTATCTCAATAACTTTGATTAATTTTCAAAGATCCTGAAGGCGGTTGGTACCCCACGGTTACGAAACATTCTCTACGAGCGTTAACTCAAATTTTGAGCGATTGATAACAGTTTTCATTGTATTTAGGGTCAAATTTCCTGGCCTCGTAGAAATGTATGTGTCTGACATTATATTGGAAACGTGTATTTGTTCATACTCAATAATAACGCTTGCAGTGCGAAGCTCATTATACTTAAAGCGATTGATGCGTATTTGTAACGATTATTTGAGGGCCTTTGGGATAGCGCATGTTGAATAGCGTAGGCAGCATGTATACATTGAGCCTTAATTAATCCTACTAATATTATAAATGCGAAAGTTTGTGAGGATGGATGTATTAGTGTTTGTTATTCTTTCACGCAAAAACTACTCAATGGATTTGGTTGAAACTTTACAGTAGTATAGGTTATACATCAGAATAACACATGGACTATAATTTATACAGATTTTTTTGTAATTAGGTTATAATATAACGAGAAATATCAGGTTAGTCGCAAAAAAAGTTGTCCTCTGAGAGCTATCTTCGCGTACGCTGCCTAAACCGTTGGAGATATCCAAATATAATGTATCGTGGGATTGTTTAGCTCACATAGATCTAAATAAAAGTCCGAGACAGCATATGTCTATATTTTATGTATAACCCACAATAACTCTTTTTATACTTAGAAAATGAAAAAAAATATGAAGTTGATGTTTCCATGGGTTTTATACAAACTAAATATTCATCCTTATCAAAATAAATGATTTCAAAAAATCAAACATCTAATACAGATTGAATCTACTTTTTACACCATGTAAATTGGATAAGTAGTTTAGAAGATATTACGAGTATAACATATTGCGTAGTCAATTGATTGACCGGGAGTACGCGCCGTACGCCGCCGCCGTATACAACGAAGTTATATGAAATTAACATTTGAATGGTTATAAAACACGGAGCAAAATGAGAAAAGTCAATGTGAATGGCGTTCCTGTAGTTCCGGGATCAGAATAAGGCTACAGTATCCCCTGTCTGTTGTAAGAGGCGACTAAAAGGGAGCTTTCGGGGTTGCGGGCGGCTAGACTGGGAGCTCGAAACACCCAGTCAGCAATTTCGGGAAAGATGTCAGCATGTGTGGTCGCATGCTTTCGTGAGAGTCAGGATGCACGATCCAGCCAGGCGATTCTGGGAAGGACGGTGGTATACGTGTGGTCACATATCGTGTTAAAGACCAGATGGAGTGGTGGGCCCAGCCGCTCACTTGGGACGAGTCCGATGGAGCAATGCACCCAGAGGACTCCAGTTGCGTTCCTTTGAAGATCCCAGAGTCCTGGTGCGATAAAAATCCCACATAACTCTGCGTCGCTCCCACAGCGTATGGTACATTTTGAAGGTTCCCTCGACGAAAAAAAAAGGTCAATGAGAATGAAACAGTGGAAAAGGTTAGATATGTCATTCAATCGTCATCGACCTTTTAATGTTACACAACTCGGCACATACTCGTATGTCAGATTAGCAGTAGTTTAGGTCGTAGTTGACCACGCTAGCCAACCGTCACGTGTTTTGAGACCCTTTCTTAAAACTTTTAATTTTAGAGTAAGCATTAATATCTGTTGCCGACAAAATTAATTCAAATTAATATACGTGCCTGTGATTTGAAATTAGAACACACAGATTTAGGAAGTAGGTCAAGGGTTCAATCTGAAGTCAATCACAGATGCGTTGCTACTCCCGAGGACTATGATGATCGCCTCATATAAAAGTGAGCCGGCAGCCACATCCTTATAATGAAACACAAGAACTGCTTCACGGTAGAAATAGGTAAGGTGGTGATACCTCCCTGGTTGAACCATTCCTCTACCACCTTGCAAACTTTATGTGGCAGACTAAATTCCACGCGAGCGAAGCCGCAGGCAAAGGCTAGTACATAATAAAATTACATTGTTAAACTATTAAAACATAAAAAACACTATTTAAGGACGGCTGGTTATAAGTTTCAGTTGATTGTTTTTAAGCAGGTTACGCTAAGTACTCACGGAGCGATTTTCACCCGCGGCCGCCGCGGTTGCGGGCCCGCAGCTACTGTAGGATGCAGATATAAATGTAAAAAAATAAAGCAATATTCACGACGCGTTTTTCGCCCGCGATGTTTGCGGCTCCCGCTGCACCGGCGGGCAACCTGTAGAACCGCGCGGGCCGCGGGCAGCCGCAGCCGCGGCGGTTTGCGCCCGCGCGCTCTTCGGTCAGTTGGCGGGCGAGTGCAGTAGTCAGGACCTCAACTGATGGTAAACCGCCCGTCTTACGGTGTTCGCCCGCCACGTTTGCGGTCGATAATCGCAACCGCGATGGCAGCGTAACCGCGCAAATAAGCGGTCCCGTGAGTTTCGAACAGAAGCTGCGGGCCCGCAACCGCGGCGGTCGCGAGTGAAAACCGCGCCGTGAATATTGCTTTAATTTTTTACATTTATATCTGCATCCTACAGAAGCTGCGGGCCCGCAACCTTAGTCTGGTTTTTGTTTTTATAACAATTTATTAAATTCTACTTTAGCTTAATGTTAACATTAAATTTAGCTTTATTAATTTTTCGGTAAAATAGTAACATAAAAGTGTTAAAATATATGATATCTTATTAGCGGTCTATATAGTATCATCCATTTGATATCCCAAATTAATATGATTTTATAAAGAAATTTAAAGTTGAACTTTGCAGGTAAAAGCAACACGAAATATAATTATGAAGAAGTGATAAGAAGTTATTAATGTTACGGTTTTTCTTCCGATTGTTATTAATGTTCCGGTTTTTCTTGTTCCCGTGTCGTTTTAATAATTGAATTGAAATTATCAAACTTGTTTAATTTATGTGTCTTTTCCAAAAACTGTTGTGGATCCTCATCTAATTTATTTATTTATAATTAAGATTTGCGATTGTAGTAACAAACGAGTATAAAGTATCTCTGATGATTAGATTGGAGACCATTATTCACGTTTCTAATCAACGCTAATCTAGAAACTTGCCCGCTCAATCGGGTGGTCCGAGGTTCAAACCCTGACACTCACCACAAATTTTCTTAAATTATGTGCGTATTAGAAATTAATTATCACTGCTTTTCGGTGAAGGAAAACATCGTTAAGAAACCTGCACATCCGAGAGTTCTTTAAAGTTCTCGGAGGTGTGTGAAGTCCACCAATCCGCACTTGGCCGGCGCGATAGACTATGGCCTAAAACTCTCTCATTCTGAGAGAAGACCGCCGAAGACAATAATGGGCTGTATACTCAATCAACGTACAACAGGGGTTATACTTGAGTCTTGAGGACAATAAGATGTCTGTTCAGAAGTAAGGCCGCATCCACGTCTTTCAACTAAAACACAGAACTATTTTAAATTTGAGATATTATATGCGATTATTTTCGATGGCAAGCGGTGGAACAATATCTCTTCGATATTGGAATCAAATTAACTTTTATATTTTACGGATTTTGTAGTGAAATCTTATTACATGTATATGTTAAAGTAAGACTGACTGAAGTGAACCTCGTGCAGATTTACCAGGTGGTAGAACCAGTGAAGAAATACCACCGCCACACCTATTTCCAGCGTGCAGCATTTCTTGCGTTTCGATGGAAAGGTGTGGTTGCACTCACACTTTTATAGGAGGCGAGGCAATAAATCTATAAAAGCCTACACCGCTCGTACGAGCGGATTGTCAGATTGTGGCGACATGGTTTATCAAAGAGTTATGTGTAATGATACACTAGTCTCGGCCTTTTACACTGTTAATCATTTAAGCGTACTTCAAAGACAAAGCAGAGATAAGTTATGAACATTCATATGGTCTTTTGATATGGGGTGTATGGGGGTGCACTTTGATCACACTTAACAGTCTTGTAACATACTTTATCCTTATGGCATATTTCAAGTTAAAAAGGACGTCATTTGCAGATGACCATGTGAACTTATTTTTCAGTAGATAGCCATACCAGTGGATGTATGAGGTCGTTATTCTGTTACTCAAAAAAATATTTTCAACAATAGTGCTGCTATTTTCGAATATTTTTCTGCTGTTAAAAACGTGCTGCGATCAAAAGTATCAATAAAATAATATGTAATACTAATAATGCTTTCTCACTTCACCCCGTACTAGGATTTTTCCTATGTCGAGGGTGCCAAGGACCCATAAAGTCACATAAAGACAAACATAAACCCACAAACTTAGAACAAGATTCTTATATACAGAGACATCTGTATTGCTGGGGATTGAACCCGGAACTCTATCAGACCGATTTGATTTTGGTAGTCTAAGCTTTTAATTAAATATTTATTATATAATAGTTTACCAACCCATTACATTTGTATACGTAGCTATAATAAAATGTTTGTAATTTGATTATATTTTTCCTGCCAATCCATCCATATGTACGAATAATATTAGTATTATTCTAATGAAGTATGTCACGTAGGTATTGCTTCTATGTAATAGGATTACTTTTCAAATCTTTTCTTGTTGGACAATATGACAGAGTAAAAGGAATTAGGTTAATCTTAAGTTTAATTAACTACTCTCTACTGAATTTTGGACTAAAATAACTTTTCATATTCCAGCAGGAACAAATTACGAGTCAAAAGACATGCGACTTGACTTAAACTTTGTTGGCAAAATATAAGGGGACTTATTATGAGTGGTTCATGTCACGACGTCGCGCGATATAGTCCCCATGATCATGGCAATAAGGCTGCAAATTAATTGAATCTCGGGTCGTCGTGAAACATTAATTTTCTTAAGATGCGGCTTCCAAAGGAGCATCTTAAAGTTTTCAGCGGATGCTGTAGACACAAAAAGCTAAAATAATGTAGGCGACGATGAACTAACTGGATATATTATAAAGATTATAAATAGTTTCTTAAGAAAATACATAAGGATTTCTTTTGTAAGGAAACGAGTAATAATTAAAAAAGATAATAACAGTTTAAAGATATGGGGTATAAGTATTTACCAGATGATATACTTGTATTCGTATTTATTAATCACTGGTTTAAAAGGCGAGGACCGTTTTAATAAACACTTACAAGTGAATAGGAAACAAGAGTCCTACACCTTTCTTGTTTAGCTGAGACCCTTTTTTTTTTTTAAAGTGGGTAATCCTCATGGATACCCAGTCACCCGGGGCGTTAGCTGGGTTATGCCGGACTCTTACCGGCTAAACCCCCACTGTGTTTTCTCCTCGCACCGTACGGCGGGAACACGGGTAAGCTTTCGCAGTCATCCGCGAACCCGCCGGTGCCTGGCCGCTACCGCAGCCCCTCCCCACGTAGAGCATAAAGCTCCCCTCCAACAGCCACGCGCCAGAAAACACAAAGGCGCGCCTTACCTCCAAGAGCCCATCCGCAGGGTGACGGTCCAACCCCGAGACCGCCATCCAGGGGCCGTGGGCATGGCAAGCCGACACCCGCAAGACATCCCTACAGGCATCGACCCCCCACACCCAGCGGCGGATCCGTTCTTTGGTTCCGCCGCAAACCAGCAAACGGCCGCAGAGGATAGGGAGGACGGCAACGACACACCGCATCTCCTCTTCCTCTGCGGCCCCACCGCCAACGCATCTGACGGTGCGCCCCCGTTCGGTCGCGGGAGATAGGGTGCACGGCAACGACACACCGATACACCTCTCCTCCCGCGACCCCTCCTGGCTGCAGAGGCCAGAAAACACCGACCTCCACAGCCTTCTCGGATACGTCCGGAACGGGCCCTCAGCCAAGCCCGCTCGGAGCGTCCTCTCCCTGGGATCCCGCTTCACCGCGGCGCCCCCAGCCACGGTTACTGAGCCCCCTCACCACGACAAGGTGGAGATCCCTCCGAGGGGGTTAGCTGAGACCCTAAATAGGCAGTACAACATTAAAAGATCGACGAAGAGTAAGTTAGCCAGAAAATTTCAGTTATAAAATCATCAAGTATATTTAATTTCTACGCAGAAAACTTCGCAATATAAATACCGTATTTCCTTTTCCTGGAAACTCTACGACAGAAATTTTATCGGCTTAGATAAAATAACGAAATTGCGATTGGCAATAAAGTCGATCAAGCGTGGTCTATACTTTAGCGGCTAACCTATATTGTCTCGGCCGCCGACTACGTGGAACTAACTACATTATTAATAGCGGGCGCCGGGCCGCGGACGGAAAGAAAGATGTTCTGAAGTGGGCAGCAATCTGTGATCGATTGAGAAAATATATCATATTAAAGCCGTTGAGCCAATCTGTGGACGGCGTGAGGCGCTGCCATATTGATAACTATATGTCAGGTTGAACAACGCCTGAGATTGGCCTGTGGTGACCAGTCGTTTATATAAGCTTGTGTTGAAGAGATTTTAAAATTAATGCTTTTTAACACACGCTTATTAGCTTCGATTATTGGATACATACGACATGAAAATATCTGGCTATCTATCGTGTAACGGAATCCTTGGATGAGATAGAACGTATATGGTTGCATCACGAAGATAACATCGCTACACCTATTTCTAGCGTCAAGCAGTTCTTCGGTGGCAGTGCCCACTTATTTACCATCAGATACTGCTCGTACTGCTGCTGGACTACGTGCTCGTTTGATACTTCAATCATACAAAAAATACAAGACATCATTCAACGACAATGATTCCATCAGTTATAATCATGTCACAGCCGACCATAAAGCGATATTTTACTTATCTTTCTTAAAACAATACTTCCCTTTGTATCAAATAACACAAGAAACTCTATCAAAGTCCTTAAATTGACTTTTCGTGAAAGGTTCAAAAAGATTTTCGAAGTGTCCGAGCCGGAGCAGGAATTGAAATTCAATGAGAGTCACAATTAAAAAATTCCAATCGAGCAATTTCATATCGGGGTGTTTTCTTTCGTCCCTGCTCTCGCCAAAGAGCCCCCTACTTCCTACAAAGGGAATGTAATCAATACTTTTAGATAGTAAACTCATACCTATATTAGAAATTTGTTCACATGATCTGGTAAGACATTGTTCACGCGGTCATTTCGTCCTTTTCACTACCGAATACTAATTAAAGCAGCGAACGAGCATACGATCCACCTGTAAGCAACTTCATATAAACTGCGTTTCTCTCTAAAGTCAGTCAGATATATTACCGAAGATTATAATGGTCGCTTGATATGAAAGGGGTACAACCCATTATTGTCCCACTGCTGGGCACGGGTTTTCTCTCAGAATGAGTGAGTTTTAGGCCATAGTTCACCGTGCTGACCAAGTGCGAGTTGGTGGACTTCACACACCTCCGAGAACTTTTTATTTTAAAGAACCCTCGGGTATGTAGGTTTTGTACGTAGGTGTGTAGGTCCTCACGATATTTTTCTTCACCCAAAAGCAGTGGTAATTAATTTAAATAGATCAGTGATGTATCTGGGTTTGAACCTCGGACCTTTTTTTTTTTATTTGACTAAAGTAGCAAACGAGCATGCAGTCCACCTGATGGTAATTGGTCACTGCCGCCCATGGACATCTGCAATCAACTAAATACAGAACATGGGTTCCATCTGAAGTCAATCACAGATGCGTTGCTACTCCCGAGGACTATGATGGTCGCCTCATGTGAAAGTGTGCCGGCAACCACACCCTTCTATCGAAACGCAAGAAATGCTTCACGCTAGAAATAGGTGTGGCGGTGGTACTTCCCCGGTTGAACTACACTGGTTCTACCACCTTCAAAATTCAAACCTCCCGATTGAGAGGGCAAGTTTCAACCATTAGGCTATCACTGGTCTAATGGGTTGTATTTCTAATATGAAAGACAGCCAGCGACCTCTACCTTCCACCGAAACGCAAGAACTCCTTCACACTAGAAATAACCGTGATAGCAGTATTTTTCAGGTCAAGCTGGTGGTACCACCTGGTAAATATAAATATGATGTAAATCCGCATTCGTAAGTTAAATTTACAGGTGGTAGAACTTCCCCGGTCGAACTACACTACCGGGGAAGTTCCACAGCCACACCTATTTGCGTGAAGCATTTCTTGCGTTTCGATAGAAGAGTGTGGTTGCCGGCACATTCACATGAGGCGACCATCATAGTCCTCGGAAGTAGCAACGCATCTGAGATAGACTTCAAACAGAACTCTTGTTCTATGTGAAGTTTACAAATGGGCGGCAATGACCACTTACCATCAGGTGGACTGCATGTTCCTTCTTCTACTTCTACTTCTACTTCAGTCAGATAAAAAAAGTTATTGTATTTTTGCTACAACTCTACACATCTACCGCGGAAGAGCTGGATTGAAAATTGTTTGGAAGTATCTTCAACAGGCTGTATTTGATCTCCTCTCAACTCCTCTCTCTCTCAACAGGCTCCTTTGATCGGCGGAAAATTGAACAGCACCTATCTCCGCTTCTCCGTGTATTCATATTGACATTTTACGTAAATATTGTAAGCTGTAACGCTCAATTGCTGTAACTATTGTGCTTTATCTTAGTCAGAAAACGTATATTTATCTTGTAACTCTCACTCTTTGTTTATTAACCGTATAACTACTGGACCTAGCTTTTATTGTCATGTAAAAATTAGTTAACAAAAATAATATACTCTAAAAAATACCCGAAGTGTTTCTTGCCGAATCTCCTCAGTTTCCTCAGTTGAGGTCTAGTTATAGACCGATCCGGTGATAGCGTAAAAAAATATTGTAAATAACGTAACACTAACATAGGTATGTGTTAGTTTTCCAAAAAAATACATTCCATTTAATTTTATTCTCATTTGATTTCTACAATGTTTGAAATAAATCGTGTTTTTGGATAAACAAGTAAATATTGAACCTTCAAGAGTTACAAATAAAATTTCAAATATTTCTTTTACCTCCAATCTGAACTGCTGTTCATTTAATTACGTGGCTTTGGACAACAAATTGCTTATCTAAAACAATCTTATTGGATACCAAATTACTAAATATATAAAGAAATTTTCTGAATTTCGAGGTACAAGCAGTAAGTTTGATTAAAAGGCGTAATTGGAAATATACTCGTGGTACACAAGACCTCTTAGATCAAATAAAGTCGGCATTATTTGTTTGACGTAATTACTTTTATGTTTCTTTGTACTTTTTCTTAGAGCCCTAAGATAACAGACCGCTCGGTGCTTACTAGTGATGTATTGAATGTCATTATTTGAACATTCGCAAATGCGAATGCAAATGTAAATATCCCTACGGACATTCACGAATTCATTACATCACATTAGTTATTTTTTTTTATTTGACTTCAACAAGGGCACCGCCAGGTTTATTTTCAGGTTTTTGTGTTGAAGGCCGGAGGATGTCAATTTTTTACGACCTTTATTTTTTTGGTTGTCAAAATGTTGTTCGACTTAAATTTGTATGGACTTAGCAAACTTTTTTCGTCGTCAAACTGCAATTAAATATTCGCAAAACATTTGCACAATTCTTGCGAATACGAATGCGAATATCTAAACACATGTGAATATTCTCGAATATTCGTTACACTAGTGCTTACCTATCTACCTTTTGAAATTTTGATATCATTATAAAAGATGGCGTATGATTGTAAGATGGTAGAGGGCAAATGGTTCGATCGGGGAGGTAGCATTGATACAACTACTTCTGTTGTGAACCAATCCTTGGACTTCTTGAATAGTGTAGTTATAGCAACGCATCTGCTGAGATTTCAAATAAACCCTTGTTCTATGTGAAGCTTACCATGAGGTAGACTGCATATTCGTTTGTTACTTCAATAATGTAAAAAAATACTTAGGTCTTATAACGAGGAATAGGAAATCGAAGTTATAACCAAAGGGATATTTTGAAGGCAGTCTACTGCCTACACCGTTTCTTTTCTGTAGTACCTGAAATAGTCAGCGAGTAAAGGTTTTACTCCATAAAAAGCATTTACAAAAAGCTATGGTACCGCATTGATGGTTTAAAATTCTTACAAAGTCTATTTTGAATTAATTAAGTTTAAATTGAAATTGGATTATCGATATAATAATGCCCAATTTGCCCAATAATAATGCCCAAAGCAGTGCTCGCACGTATTCGAAAACTTATTAATTACAAAATTTGATCAGTACACTTCAGTGGGAGCGAACAAAACTTCTGGGACAAACTTACTTAACAAAATTATCTTAACCAACGCGCGATGGAACTTTGTCAAAGGCAGGCCGGTATAAAAGCCACCGGCTAAGTTTTGACGAAGAATATAAAGTTCATTTTTTACGAGAAGCTCTTGGAAAAGCTTTTAAGAATTGTATAGGAATATTTTTATTATATTTGATGCCGTTATATGTCCACCAATTCGCACTTGGCCAGCGCGGTGAACTATGACAAAACTCTCTCATTCTGAGAGAAGACCCGTGCCCAGCAGTGGGACAATAATAGGCTGCACCCATATGTTCGTTTAGTTTTTAATTATTCATAATATTTTAATTTAAATATTTTTGTAAGAAATGTCTAATGGAGGAAAGGCTAATTGTCAAATTGCCTATTTTTAACAAATTAGAAACACATTTTTTACAAGTTTAAGTAGTAAACGAACATGTAGTCCACCAAATGGTAAAGTGGTCACTGCTGCTCATAGATATCTGAATGCAACTGCATGCAAATCGAGGGCTCAATGTGAGGTCAACCATAAATGCGTTCTTGTTTCGGGGGTCGCCTCATAGTCATATAAAGCCTATATGGTGAAATCATAATTATGTTCTACTATTTTGTAAATAATTCAGGGCTTGACCGGTTTTAGAGTAGAGCACAGTTGGACCTCCGCTCAGAGTGCCTGTTTTTTTTGTACCTTCAAGTTTGAATTGGACTGCGATAAAGAGACTGCAGAATTCTCGTCCAAGCCGCTGATTGTACTTAAATCATGCAAAAAACTGTCTATTTTCTGTCAATCTTATAAAAATCTATGTCTATGTACAAAACGGGGATTAAATAAAGTTTGCTTCAAAGAGAATAAATTATTAAACACATAAACAGATTGTACTTTTAAAAAGAAAAGTTCGGTCGGTCAATAAAAACGACGAAAATATATTCCAATTTCCTTTCGAAGATCGCCAGTCTTTTAATATTTTTAATTGGCTGTATATTAAGGAGCTGAACTCATTTAAATTTCTAATTTATTTTGGTTTAACTTTTACAAGCGCGTCGGGAAACTTGTTACATCAAATGCTTTTGAATAGTTAGTTTCTTCGAAAGATGTTACTTTAAACGACATTTTAAATAAAAGTTTTGCACGACTGAAACTATTTAGGCAACGATTTCTATGATCAGTACGTACCTTTTCTGAGAGTTCTATAAAATCCGTTCTCAAGATGTTTAAGTTCTACCAATCGCACTTGGCAAAGCGCAGTTCTTTGTAGATATCGACCTAAGCCCAGCATCGGGAATAGGTCAATGATGACAATAATGTTATTAGTGATACAAGACTTGCGTTTAGCCCGCTTCGTTCCATTTCCAATCGGCGCCAAATCTGTTATTCGGCCATTTCCTATTCGGAGAGCGGAGGGAGGTCTTCGCCATTAATAACGCCTATTTCCGTGTATTTCGCTCCGCCGAGACAAAATAACTGACCCGACTAATTATAGACGTTGAGAGAATTAATTGGTAACTGTCATATTGTTTGTATCTCAATAACTTTGATTAATTTTCAGAGATCCTGGAGGCGGTTGGTACCCCAGGGTTACGAAACATTCTCTACAAGCGTTAACTCAAATTTTGAGCGATTGATAACAGTTTTCATTGCATTTAGGGTCAAATTTCGTGGCCTTGTAGAAATGTATGTGTCTGCTGAACCACGCATTGTTTACACTCAATGCTAACGCGTGTAGTGCCAAGCTCTTTATGTTTAAAGCGAGTGATGCGTGTTTGAAACGATTATTTCGTAACCTTTGAGATACAGCTTGTTGAATAGCGTAGGTGGATTGTATACATTGAGCCATAATTAAGACATAATAAAATTACATTGTTAAACTGTTAAAACATAAAATAAACTGTTTAAAAGCGGCTGGTTGCCTTAAGTTTCACTTGATTGTTTTTAAGCACTCCGGTTTTTGTTTTTATAACAATTTATTAAATTTTACTTTAGTTTAATGTCAACATTAAATTCAGCTTTATTAATTTTTCGGCAAAATAGTAACATAAAAGTGTTAAAATGTACATCTTAGTAGCGGTCTATATAGTATGATCCATTTGAAATCCCAAAATAATATGATTTTATAAAGAAATTTAAAGTTGAACTTTGCAGGTAAAATCAAGACGAAATATAATTATGAAAAAGTGATAAGAAGTTATTAATGTTACGGTTCGTGTTCCTGCCGATCTTTCCTGTTTCATTTTAATAACTGATTTGTTGATATCGAGCATTCAATTCATGTAACTTTTCCAAATTCTGTTGTGGACCCTCATCTAATTTATTTATTTACAATTAAGATTTACGATTGTAGTAAACGAGTATGTAGTATCTCTGATGGTTAAGTTGGTGAGTGACCATCATTCGCGTTTCTAATCAACGTACAACAGGAATTCTACTCGAAGCTGGGCAATAAGATCCTTGCTCAGAAGTAAGACGGCATCCACATATTTCAACTGAAATGCAGAACAATTCTAAATTGGATATAATATGTGCGATTTTTTTCAGAGGCGAGCGGTTGAACAATACCGTTGTACTCTTCGATATTGGAATCAAATTAACTGTTATATTTTACAGATTTTGTAGTGAAATCTTATTACATGTATATGTTAAAGTAAGACTGAAGTGAACCTCGCTCAGATAAATGTAGCAACGCCTACACCGCTCGTACGAGCGGGTTGTCCGGCGATATGGGTTATCAAACAGTTATGTGTAATACGCAAGTCTCTCGCCCTTTTAAACTGTTAATTATTTAAGCGTACTTCAAAGACAAAGCAGAGATAAGTTATGAACATTCATATGGTCTTTTGATATGGGGTGTATGGGGGTGCACTTTGATGACACTTAACAGTTTTGTAACATATATCTTTTGTGGCATATTTCAAGTTAAAACGGACGTTATTTGCAGATGACCGTGTGAACTTATTTTTCAGTAGGTATACTAGTGGATGTATGAGGTCGTTATTTTGTTACGCAAAAAAATATTTTCAACAATAGTGCTGCTATTTTCGAATATTTTTCTGGTGTTAAAAACGTGCTGCGATCAAAAGTATCAATAAAGTAATATGTAATACTAATAATGCTTTCTCATTTCACTCCGTACTAGGATTTTTCATATGTCGAGGGTGCCATGGACTCACATAAAGACAAAGATAAACCCACAAACGTAGAACAAGATTCTTATATACAGAGATATCTGTATTGCTGGATTTAACCCGGAACTCTATCAGACCGATTTGATTGTGGTAGTCTAAGCTTTTAATTCAATATTTATTATATAATAGTTTACCAACCCATTACATTTGTATACGTAGCTATAATAAAATGTTTGTAATTTGATTATATTTTTCCTGCCAATCCATCCATATGTACGAATAATATTAGTATTATTCTAGGTATATAACGTACGTATTGCTTCTAGGTAATAGGATTACTTTTCAAATCTTTTCTTGTTGGACTATATGACAGAGTAAAAGGAATTAGGCTAATCTTTAGTTTAATTAACTACTCTCTACTGAATTTTGTACTAAAATAACTTTTCATATTCCAGCAGGAACAAATTACGAGTCAAAAGACATGCGACTTGACTTAAACTTTGTTGGCAAAATATAAGGGGACTTATTATGAGTGGTTCATGTCACGACGGCGCGTGCTATAGTCCCCATGATCTTGGCAATAAGGCTGCAAATTAATTGAATCTCGGGCCGTCGTGAAACATTAACTTTCTTAAGATGCGGCTTCCAAAGGAGCATCTTAAAGTTTTCAGCGGATGCTGTAGACACAAGAAGCTAAGATAATGTAGGCGACGATGAACTAACTGGATATATTATAAAGCTTATAAATAGTTTCTTAAGAAAATACATAAGGATTTCTTTTGTAAGGAATCGAGTAATAATTAAAAAAGATAATAACAGTTTAAAGATATGGGGTATAAGTATTTACCAGATGATATACTTGTATTCGTATTTATTAATCACTGGTTTAAAAGGCGAGGACCGTTTTAATTAACACTTACAAGTAAATAGGAAACAAGAGTCCTACACCTTTCTTGTTTAGCTGAGACCCTAAATAGGCAGTACAACATTAAAAGATCGACGAAGAGTAAGTTAGCCAGAAAATTTCAGTTATAAAATCATCAAGTATATTTAATTTCCACGGAGAAAACTTCGCAACATAAACACCGTATTTCCTTTTCCTGGAAACTCTACGACAGAAATTTTATCGGCTTGGATAAAATAACAAAATTGCGATTGGCAATAAAGTCTATCAAGCGTGGTCTATACTTTAGCGGCTAACCTATATTGTCTCGGCAGCCGACTACGTGGAACTAACTACATTATTAATAGCGGGCGCCGGGCCGCGGACGGAAAGAAAGATGTTCTGAAGTGAGTAGAAATCTGTGATCGATTGAGAAAATATATCATATTAAAGCCGTTAAGCCAATCTGTGGACGGCGTGAGGCGCCGCCATATTGCTATCTGTCAGGTTGAACAACGGCTGAGATTGGCCTATAGTGACCAGTCGTTTATATAAGCTTGTTTTGAAGCGATTTTAAAATTAATGCGTTTATTAATTTCGATTATTAGATACATACGACATGTAAATATCTGACTATCAATCGTGTAACGGAATCTTTAGATGAGATAGAACGTATATGGTTGCATCACGAAGATAACACCGCTACACCTATTTCTAGGGTGAAGCAGTTCTTCGGTGGCAGTGCCCGCTTATTTACCGTCAGATACTGCTCGCGCTGCTGCTGGACTACGTGCTCGTTTGATACTTCAATCATACAAAAAATACAAGACATCATTCAACGACAATGATTCCATCAGATATAATCATGTCACAGCCGACCGTAAAGCGATATTTTACTTATCTTTCTTAAAACAATACTTCCCTTTGTATCAAATAACACAAGAAACTCTATCAAAGTCCTTAAATTGACTTCTCGTGAAAGGTTCGTAAAAATTTTCGAAGTGTCCGAGCCGGAGCAGGAATTGAAATTCAATGAGAGTCACAATTAAAAAATTCCAATCGAGCACTTTCATATCGGGGTGTTTTCTTTCATGCCTGCTCTTGCCAAAGAGCCCCCTAGCTTCCTACAAAGGGAATGTAATCAAAACTTTTAGATAGTAAACTCATACCTATATTGGAAATTTGTTCACATGATCTGGTAAGACATTGTTCACGCGGTCATTTCGTCCTTTTCACTACCGAATACTAATTAAAGCAGCGAACGGGCATACAATCCACCTGTAAGCAACTTCATATAAACTGGGTTTCCTCTAAAGTCAATCATAGATATATTACCGAAGATTATAATGGTCGCTTAATATGAAAGGGGTACAACCCATTATTGTCCCACTGCTGGGCACGGGTTTTCTATAAGAATGAGTGAGTTTTAGGCCATAATTCGCCATGCTGACCAAGTGCGAGTTGGTGGACTTCACACACCTCCGAGAACTGTTTATTTTAAAGAACCCTCGGGTAGGTAGGTTTTGTACGTAGGTGTGTAGGTCCTCACGATGTTTTTCTTCACCGAAAAGCAGTGGTAATTAATTTCTAGCACGCAAATAAATCAGTGGTGTATCTGGGTTTGAACCTCGGACCTCCCGATTGAGAGGGCAAGTTTCAACCATTAGGCTATCACTGGTCTAATGGGTTGTATTTTTAATATGAAAGACAGCCAGCGACCTCTACCTTCCACCGAAACGCAAGAACTCTTTCACACTAGAAATAAGCGTGATAGCAGTATTATTCAGGTCAAGCTGGTAGTACCACCTGGTAAATATGAATATGATGTAAATCTGCATTCGTAAGTTAAATTTACAGGTGGTAGAACTAGTGTAGTTCGAGCGGGGAAGTTCCACAGCCACACCTATTTCTAGCGTGAAGCATTTCTTGCGTGAGATAGAAGAGTGTGGTTGCTGGCACACTTTCACATGAGGCGACCATCGTAGTCCTCGGAAGTAGCAACGCATCTGAGATAGACTTCAAACAGAACTCTTGTTCTATATGAAGTTTACAAATGGGCGGCAATGACTACTTACCATCAGGTGGACTGCATGCTCGTTTGCTACTTCAGTCATATAAAAAAGTTATTGTATTTTTGCTACATCTCTACACATCTACCGCGGAAGAGCTGGATTGGAAATTGTTTGGAAGTATCTTCAACAGGCTGCATCAGATCCTTTGATCGGCGGGAAATTGAACAGCACCTATCTCCGCTTCTCCGTGTATTCATATTGACATTCTACGTAAATATTGTAAGCTGTAAGACTCAATTGCTATAACTATTGTGCTTTATCTTAGTCAGAAAACGATTTATCTTGTAACTCTCACTCTTTGTATATTAACCGTATAACTACTGGAACTTTTTTTTTGTTTTCGAGGGGGGAAACTTTCAAAAAGTACCCGACGTCGTGGGAGCGACGCGGGTTATGTGGGATTCTTACCGCACTAAACCCCCCCCCCCCCCAGTGGCCGACCTCGGCGCTGCGATGAGAACTTCAGGTACTCCACCGGACCGCCGCCGGTGTCCTCCCAGCGTTGCCCCATCGGGCTCTTCCCTGGTGGACGTGCACCGCTCACCGCACCTTCTGATTTTTACGGCAGCATGCACGACACATGCCGCCGTCCTTCCCGGGGTCGCTTGGCCGGACGGTCGAGCTCCCACTCTTCCCGCCCGCAACCCCAGAAGCCTCTTTTAGTCGCCTCTTACGACAGGCAGAGGGTACCGTAGCCCTATTCTGGTCCCGGAACTACAGGGACAATAACTACTAGACCTAGCTTTTATTGTCATGTAAAAAATAGATAATAAAAATAATATACTCTAAAAAATACCCGCAGTGTTTCTTGCCGAATCTCCTCAGTTTAGGTCTAGTTAAAGACCGATCCGGTGATAGCGTAAAAAAATATTGTAAAAGACGTAACACTAACATAGGTATGTGTTAGTTTTCCAAAAAAATACATTCCATTTAATTTTATTCACATTTGATTTCTACAATGTTTGAAATAAATCGTGTTTTTGGATAAACAAGTAAATATTGAACCTTCAAGAGTTACAAATAAAATTTCAAATATTTCTTTTACCTCCAATCTGAACTTTACTGTTCATTTAATTACGTGGCTTTGAACAACAAATTGCCTTATCTAAAACAATCTTATTGGATACCAAATTACTAAATACATGAAGAAATTTTCGAGGTACAAGCAGTAAGTTTGATTAAAAGGCGTAATTGGAAATATACTCGTAGTACACAAGACCTCTTAGATCCAATAAAGTCGGCATTATTTGTGTGACGTAATTACTTTTACGTTTCTTTGTACTTTTCTTAGAGCCCTAAAATAACAGATCGCGCGCTGCTTACCTCTATGTCGGTTGAAATTTTTATATAATTCTAAAAGGTGGCGTAGGATTGTAAGGTGGAGTCCCTGTAATCTTGGGCCAGAAAAGGGCTACGTTAACCCGGCCTGTCGTAAAAGGCGACGATAAGGGGCTTTCGGTGTCGGGGGCGGCAAGAGTGGTAGCTCGAACCGTCCAGCCAGGCGATTCCGGGAAGGACGGCAGTATGTGTGGTCGCATACCGTCGTAAAGACCCGATGGTGAGCCTAGCCACTCTCCTGGAAGGAACCCGAAGGGGCAACGCGCTCAGAGGACTCCGGACACGTTCCTTTGGAGATCCAGGAGTCCTCTTCGTAGCGCCGAGGACGGTCACCGGGAGGGTTTTAGTGCGGTAAGAATCCCACATAACCCTGCATCGCTCCCACAGCGTCGGGTACCTTTTAAAAGTTTCCCCCTCGAAAAAAAAGGATTGTAAGGTTGTAGAAGATAAATGATTCAACCGGGAAGTTACTATTGCTGCACGTATTTCTAGCGTGACCCTCTCCTTGTATTTCTTGAAGGGTATGGTTGCCGGCTCATTTTATATGATTCCCGGGAGTAGCAACGCATTTGTGAATAAATATAGATAGAACCCTTGTTCTATATGATGTTGGCTAATAACATAGAAAAAAACTTAGTTATATCGAAGAATAGGAGACCAAAGTTATCACGAAAGGGTTATTCCGGAGGCCGTCTAATAGACTTTTTAAATAAAAGAATGTACGTATACCGCTTCTTTACAGCTTGATAGAAACTAAAATAGACATAAAGTTAAGGCTTTACTTAATAAAAACACTTAGAAAAGCAAAGTTTTGGTAGCTATTTGACGTTCAGAAATGTCGTAAAAATTACTTAATCATATTTAAATATGACATATTTTCTATAAAATATTGCTGATGTTATTAGTACATTCCCTATTCTATCAGCAGTGCTCGCACGTATTCGAAAACTTATTAATTACAAATTTGATCAGTACACTTCAGTGGGAGCGAACAAAACTTCTGGGACAAACTTACTTTGACATAGTAACAAAATTATCTTAACCACCGCGCGATGGAACTTTGTCAAAGTCAGGCCGGTATAAAAGCCACCGGCTAAGTTTTGACGAAGAATATAAAGTTCATTTTTTACGAGAAGCTCTTAGAAAAGCTTTTAAATTGTAAAAGAGTATTTTTATTATATTTGATGCCATTATAATTTCATTTAATTTTTTATTATTTACAATATTTTACTTTCAAATGTTGTTGTAAAAAGCGTCCAATTGAGGAAATGTAATGAACATCGAGTGACGAGTGTTTAGGCAAAAGGAGTAAAGTTCGCCCCCCACCCCACCAGGTGGACCGATGACCTGAAGAAGCCAGTGGGAAACAGTTGGATTCAGAGGGCACAGGACCGGTTGAAGTGGCGCCATTTAGGGGAGGCCTATGTTCAGCAGTGGACATCAAAAGACTGATTGATGAAGGAATGAACGTTTCTTTGATCAAATTGCATATATTTAATTAATATAAACTAACAATATTTTACAAGATTAAAGTAGCAAACGAGCATTCAGTTCACCTGATACTAACTGGTCACTGCTGCTTACAGACATCTGCATAAGCAACTGCATAAAGAACAAGGGTTCTATCTGATGTCGATCCCAGATGCGTTACCATTCGCGAGAACTTAGAGAGAGATTAGATTCAAGGTAGAACCAGTGTAGTTCGACCGGGGATGTACCACCGCCACACCTATTTCTAGCGTGAAACATTTCTTGTGTTTCGATAGAAGGGTGTGGTTGCCGGCACACTTTCACATGAGGCGACCATCATAGTCCTCGGGAGTAGCAACGCATCTGTGATTGACTTCAGATGGAACCCATGTTCTGTATGAAGTTGATTACAGATGTCCATGGGCGGCAGTGACCACTTACCATCAGGTGGACTGCATGCTCGTTTGCTACTTCAGTCAAATAAAAAAAAAAAAAACTAAGAGGTACGCCTCATATAAAAGTAAATCGGCTTTCACACCCTTCCACTGTGAAATAGGTGTTACGCGTTGTTAGGGTAGAGCACGGTTGCGCCAGCGCCTATTTAAAAGCTTTTTGTACCTTTTTTTTGTAATCGATAGGGAAACCTTCAAAAGTTACACTACGCAGTGGTAGCGATGCAGGGTTATGTGGAATTTTTACTGCCCTTAAACCCTCCCGGTGACCGTCCCCAGTGGTGCGTGGAAGACTCCGTGATTTCCAACGGAACACAACCAGAGTCCTCCGAGTGCGAGTTTGTGCTCCTCCCTGGTGAGCAAATACGCTCATCGCACCTTGTGTTCTTTACGGCGGTATGCGACCACACTTACCGCCGTCCATCTCAGGGTCGCTTGGCTGAACGGCTCAAGCTCCCACTCTAGCCGCCCGCAACCGCGGAAAGATAAAGATAAAGGAAAAGCTTTTTGAACCTACAAGGTTGAATTGGATTGCGATAAAGAGGAGCCGCAGGCCGCTGATTGTGCTAAAATCGAGTCATCACGATTGCATCAAGTGAACGTTTTCGTTTGCTGCTTTAATCTTATAGAAAATCGGCTAAGTGGGAGTTGGACTCTCGTACAAAGATTTCCGTACCATCTTTAAAAAACCGATCTTTAAAAAACCGCAAAAATTCAGGTTTGTTGTATGGGGATTTGTTGTAATAGCGGCAAAAGAAATACACCATGTGTGATCACCTTCTTTAGAAGGCAAAAATAAATAAAGTTTGCTTCAAAGAGAAATAAATTATTAAACAGATGACCACATTGTACTTTTAAAAAGAAAAGTTCGCTCTGTCAATAAAAACGACGAAAATATATTCCAATTTCCTCTCGGAGTTCGCTAGGCTTTTAATATTTTTAATTGGCTGTATATTAAGGAGCTGAACTCATTTAAATTTCTTATTTATTTTGTATTTTACAAGCGCGTCGGGAAACTTGTTACATCAAATGCTTTTGAATACTTTAGTTTCTTTGAAGTGATCTTATTTTCAACGTCATTTCAAATATAACTGCGGTACATTTAAACGTTTTGTAAATGTATTTGTTCACCAATTCGCACTTGGCCAGCGCGGTGGACTATGACCTATAACTCATTCTGAGAGAAGACACGTGCCCAGCAGTGGGACAATAATGGGTTGACGACACAAATGTATTTAAGCAATGTTTATATGATCAGCATATACGCAATGACCTATTGGATGTTAAATGGACTGTACCCAAAGCCATGTGTGCAAAATGTATATATATTAAAAATAACTTTAAATACAACTCTTCCTAACTAAAGTTGATCGAAATCTTCGATACAAGTTAAACCAACGAACATTTGGATATCATACAAAGTAATATTTAATTGGCAATAATGCAGTTGCATTATCCTGTTTTCAGCAAGAAGTTGCATTATCACGTTGTATTGTTTTTGAAGTGAAACTTCTTTATCGGGGTTGTTGAAGTGAAACTTCTTTATCGGGGTTGGAAAAAAAATTAGTGTAACATTTTTTCGTTACGCGCCATCTTTTTCTGTTACGCACCATTTTTTTTTCGTTACGCGCCATCTTTTTCTGTTACGCGCCATCTTTTTCTTATCCCTACCACGCGTGATATTAGATAGATTATTATAAATTAGATTATTAGATAAAGTTTAATAAAAGCCTTTTATTAAACTTTATCTAATTTAACTTTATTTAACCAATTTCTGTAAAGTTGCATATAGTAAATTATTTTTTGAAAAATAACGTCATAAAGAAGTTTCACTTCTTACGAGTGTACGCTAGTACACGCACACATTTTTTTTGTAACGGAAATAACAAACGAACGTGCAGTACAACTTTTATCTAACGCTTTTTTCTTTAATTTTTAAGTGCCTGCTTTTTATAATTTTGTAAATAAGGGAATACCACAATTTTTTATGGTGTCACAAGTCCACCAATTCGCACTTGGCCAGCGCGGTGGGCTAAACTGGCCCGTGCCCAGTAGTGGGAAAATAATGGGTTGACGAGGAGATGAACAGAAGAATCACAACTCAAATGTTCTCAACTTTACAGTTTATTTTAATTTCACTCATGATAGAATAAAAAATAAAATTCTGATCATTCAAGGCCACTTATGAAAGCCTGTGTCTCAATGGCATAATATCAGTTTATTAGCTAGACATCTTTCTCTTTTCTTCAAATAAAACTGAATTCCTGACTTCATACAGTACAGATTCTATGTAAAGGTAGTTTCGAATGCTATTCATTTTCAGATTCTGAGAACTAAGACACCTAGTATTTTAGTAATAATAGTACTCACATCCTTCCAAAACGAGAAACATAAACTACTCCACGTTAAATAAAGGTATATTACTGTTTCATATGCATTATAGGAACTTATTATTATAATATTATCACATTATTGTAACTAACACAACTACCTAAAATGCAGAAACAATAACAATGCAGCTTTATCGGAACATAAAATAATATTTCAAAAATATAACAATAAAGACTTTGCTATTATTGCAAGCTTAGCTTTGCTTTATAAACTAAACACTTTCATTTGATACCCATATTGAGTTCGCTGAACAAAAATATGTAATATAATATTTTTTTAATAGCGGCCATGTTGGATTTGAATTTTTATCGAGGTGTGTTCTACAAATTAAGCCCTGTAATTTGATATCCATATTGGATATGTTGTACAAATATATGTAATCTTTTATTTTTATTGACGGCCATTTTGCATCTATTTTGTACTGTATTTTATACATTAAGTTCTTCCATTTGATACCCATATATGGTCGATTGAACAAAATATGTAATCCGCCATTTTGTTATAGATAATTGCATTAATTAATTAATTATATATAACACTGAGAAGTGGATTAAATGCAGGTTGCAAGATTTGACCTAAAGCTACATACTTACGTACTTAGTTCCTTACCCACCCCCCCTTACCCACAAACATTGCCAGTTAAATGAAAGCTTTTAAAAAACGCAGCATCTTTATTTCAGAGTATTTTTACTTTTGCTATCAATAACAGTAGAATGACATTACAGTGAAACGGAGCCGTGATGGATACTCGACGTGGCTCTCGTTAGAGTTATGTCGCAGTCGATTGCCGGCTCGTCACTTCCACTTCACGGTGCCGATAAACACTGAATGCGCGAATAAAGTGTTTCGTTAAACAAATCCTTTGATTTAAAGCTATTTGTGAGAAGAAAGTCAATTGAACGTACAGTTTGATTCGGCGGGACGTCACGCCATAGATCTATTCCAAATTTTTATGTTGTGTGACATAAATAGGTTTTTTTGGCAGGCACTATATTTAGAAACATGCCTATAATACAGCTATTTTCTTAATAAAAACAGTGACTTAACATTTATGAGACGCGATTACTCGACGTCATACTTCTGGTGACGTGACGCTCGATCAACTTCTCAAAGTGATAACAATACGAACTAAAATCGATAAAACATCAAAATATTGGAAATAGGCTGGAAGTGTTACTGAATGCTTTATTGCACTATTAGCTTCATCACATTAACCAAACCAAAGCACTCTCTGAAAAGCACTCTCAATCTGAAAACTGGGAGAATCAAACGACGCCATTCTTTCAAGTTTTTTTAACTGCAGAGAGTTAAGATTAAATTGACATAGTTACATTTTTACGCTCGAAAAACATTAGTCTTCGAATGACACTATCAGTTACATGAGGATCTAGGAGCAAGACGTTGCACCATGCTTGCATAATAGTACGCCTGTATAATGGGTACTAATCGCTTGAAAAGTCTACCTCCGGAGAGAACTAGCACAACAAATGCTTCAATAAAAGTCAAGCATTTTCTGCAGAGATTTCTCTATAAATAACAGTCAGTAGACTTTTACGTAACGCGATTGATAATGCGACACGTTCCGCCCCGTGACGTGACGCTCGATCTGCTTCAGAAAGTGACATTACCCCCTGGAAACGATGATACACCCACAACCAATTTTGAAAATGTAAAATGAGCAGATTAGTGGTTCCGAGGTTCCAATCGTCTAAGCATACACGCACGCGTTTTACACTCATAGCCCCACAGTAGGATTTTCTCCTATGTCGTGGGTACCATGGATGCACACAAGTCGAATACACAAACACCCAGACCCAGAACAGAAATCTCAACTTATCATTCAGATACCTGTCTGACCGGAAATCTAACCCGGGACCCAAAGCACGTCAGACCGGTATGGTAACCGCTCCGCCACGCGAGTCGTCAGTGAGAATGCACAACTGTCGTTTGTAAAATGATGTGCGTATTAGAAATTAATTATCGCTGCTGCACGATAAAATAAAACATTATGAGGAAGTGTAAACTTACAAGCTCTCTAAAAACATTTAAATTCTATTTAAATCGGTACATTTTTTTTTACTTTTCAGTATATAGTATTACCGGAAATTTCTTACCCCACATATTCAATTAATTTAGAACCAAATACAAAAGAAAACAACAAAGTAACGAAAGCCTTCCGAAAGAAGAATCGGTTTACACTAGAAATGGGTGTGGTGGTGGAACCACTCCGTTCGAACTATGTATGTTCTACCACTTTGAAATGGGTCTAAAATGTGAATGTGTGTGAATTTTTTTCATAATACTTTGTCTTCTATGATGGTCAAAAGGGCATCAAAACTTTTAAATGAAACGTTATTACAAAACATATATCTATTAAATAAATTTTAAATTATAACCATATTTTACAGATGAGCATAAGAGCTAGCCTTACCCGCGGCTTCGCCTGCACGGTCAAAGCGAATTAACATTAGCATTTGATAGCGTGATTCAGAACTTGCAAGTGAATTTTACGCCAGCTATTAACAACGTCTGAAACTACTAAATACGTATCAACCAACAAAACATCGATATTCTCATGGGAATGAGAGAGCGCGGTAAAAAGTAGCCTACGTCATTCTCCGCCCTCCTATCTCCCAGCATATAAACCATATCATATAATAGCTATGTGGCGACGTAAAAGAGGAACAAACAAACACACTTTCACATTTATAATATTAGTCATATTTCACATTTATAAAATATAGCATTAGCTTTATAACACGAACATAACATAACTTTTAATACATATAAATGTGTGTTACAAATATAACTTGAGAATAACAATACCTTAAAAAACTGTTTGCTGCTGTTGGGGTACAGTCGGTGACATATTATTATGTACCTTAACCGACGTTGGTACAGAGATTTTCTCCATGGTTTTCGTTAACCATTTCCTGATGAAGCTCCTGCACTTCAATCGAATTGCATAACACAATATTATTCCCAATATAACAGCAACTACCAATATACTAATCCATACCATGTTAAGTTTGGTTTCCATTATGTTCGATATATTTTGCACTTGCGTAACTTCTACTTTGTTACTTTCGTCGATAACGGGTTTACTTTGTCCCCAACCCATTTTATCTGTTAGAATAATTATGACGTTTTTTTTTTTTATATTGAACTTAACCGTAATGGTTATTGATTGATAATGATCTGTTTACAAATTTATAGGTAATTTAAGTAAAATAATAGAATAACAAATTTTACTCTACATTTGCATAAACAAAATTGTACTTCTATAAAATTATTATAAAATCTAGTCAATTTAGCATAATGTTCAAAAACAAGTATCATTACAATAGGTAACAATACATTTGCAAGTATGCACTTTCGTAACTTGTTATTGTTAACTAGAAACTGCATAGTACTACATTAAGGAATTTAAAATAAAAATTATGTATATAAAAATGCAATGTGTATATGTTTGTCTGTAAAAAAATAAGTATACAAAAATGTAAAAAAATATTTAAGTAAATCTAACTGGTTTTCGAATAATTCGACCACTACGAGTTTTGCGACTCGTTTGTACTTCCGGTTGAACATTCACGGACAATTCTGCATTTTCTGAAGAATTTGCTATATTTACAGTCTTATCTTCATTATCATATGATGATAATATATATGCCGGTTTCAATCTGTCAATGGAAATGCTGGCTTTCCTATTTGGCAATTGAATAACATAAACTTTACTTTTTCTTTGTAATACTCGATACGGACCGTCATACGGGGGTTTTAATGGTCTCCTCACCGTATCGTCACGTATAAACACAAAATCACATTTTAATAAATCCGAATGAATAAAAATTTTACGATGATTTCTACTTGAATTATCAACAGGTTTAAAGTTTTTAATTGTTTTCTGAATAGTATTAATTAAAGTATAAGAATCATTAGGCTCACGATGAGTACATGAATCATAAAAGTCTCCTGGTAATCTCATTGACTTACCAAATGTCATTTGAGCTGGGCTAACGCCGTTATCACTACGACATGCATTCCGTAACCCAAACATAACAGTAGGCAACTCGTCCACCCACGATTTATCCGTAAGACGTGCTGAAAGCGCTGACTTTAGACTACGATGGAACCTCTCAACGGATCCATTACTCATAGGATGATAGCTTGTACTTCGTATCCTATGTATGCCTAAGACTTTTAAAAGTTCATTAAATAAATAACTCTCAAATTGACGACCTTGGTCAGTAGTCAATCTGATAGGGCATCCATATCGCGTAATCCATTCATTATATACTACTCTAGCCACAACACTAGCTGAAATTTCTTGTACAGGAATAGCTTCAGGCCATCGACTTTGCCTATCAATAATTGTAATTAAATATCGAAATCCCTGTGGAGAAGTCGGCAGAGGACCAACAATATCCACATGAATATGTTCAAATCTGTTAACTGTCGGAAATTCACCTAAATCAGAAACAGTATGTCTACTTATCTTAGCACGTTGACATTGTAAACATGTTCGTGCCCAGGTATTAACATCACGATTCATTCCTGGCCAAAAATATTTTTGCGAAACCATTTTTCGTGTAACACGTATACCTGGATGACTCAGACTATGAACACTATCAAAAGCAATCTTTCGAAATTCCGTAGTTATATAAGGTCTAATTTGGTCATTATTTACTAAACAGTATATAGGTTTATTACAAAAAGGTAAGTGTATCTTTTTAAATGTAGTACTAATATCTTTATTGTTCATCGTAGCATGCAAGTACTCGTCTGTCAACTGCGCGTCAGCAAGTTGTTCGAAGTCGATACTTGTGGGACACGTTATTGTTTCTATGCGCGATAGCGTGTCTGCTACGATATTATCCGGGCCACTAATATGCCGTATATCAGATGTAAACTCACTTATGAACATTAATTGTCTAGTACGACGAGGTATTTCCGAGTTGTCTCTATTTAACTTACTAAAGGCATGTACTAACGGTTTGTGGTCCGTAAAAATAATCAGCTGACGACCTTCAAACATTTTCCGAAAATATTTAATAGATAAATAAATTGCAAGCAATTCTCTATCATACGTAGAATATTTTTGTTGGGCTGTTGTAAGCTTCTTAGAAAAATATCCTATAGGTTTCCATTCATTACCAACTTTTTGTTGTAACACTGAACCTACACACATATCTGACGCGTCCGTCATCAACGCAGTAGGAACATTGTCATCTATCAGTGGATGCGACAGAGTAGCGGCCTCTTGCAACGCTAACTTACATTGACTAAAAGCTTCGTTTGCTTCATCCGTCCAGTTAATAACTGTCTTGTCGCGCTTTTTAGAATTAACTAAGTATTTATTAAGTTCGCACTGATATTCAGAAGAGTTAGGTAAATGTAAACGATAAAAGTTTACCATTCCTAGAAAACGTCGCAATTGCTCGACCGTTTTCGGCTTCGGAAAATCTGTAATAGCCTTTACTTTTTCTGCCAGGGGTTTTAAACCTTCTGTTGAAACCTCGTGTCCTAGAAAATTAATATTACTCTGTCCGAAAACACACTTATCTAAATTTATAGTTATACCGAATGTACTAAACCTTTTAAAAATAGTTTCAAGGTGTTCAGTATGCTGTTGTTCATTATTACTTGCAATAATGACATCATCCAAATAACAAAAAAGAAAATCTAAACCTTCTAACACTGTATTATTCATAAACCTTTGAAAAGTTTGGGCGCTGTTACGCAAACCAAAACTCATACGAAGAAATTCAAAAAGTCCAAATGGTGTTATAATTGCAGTTTTTTCTATATCCTCTGGAGCAATAGGTATACAATGATAAGCTCTATTTATGTCTAATTTGGAAAATATTTTCTTTCCGGCCAAAATAAATGTAAAATCATGAAGTCTAGGTATAGGGTACCTATCAGGCTTAGTTATACTGTTTAATTGTCTATAATCACCACATGGTCTCAGTTCACCATTCTTTTTGGGAACAATGTGCAAAGGGCTTGCCCATGGGCTTTTAGAAGGACGACATATCCCTAATTCCTGCATAACCTTAAATTCTTCCTTTACTTTTCGGTACCGATCGGGCGGTAAAGGACGTGCTCTAGCAAATACAGGCGGACCAGTGGTCTCAATATAATGCAAAATATTATGTTGAGCCTTAACATCATTATACGAGACTGGTCTAGTAATATCCTGGTATTTACTTAATAATTTATGATAAGGGTGACTATCGCGAATTGTATTAATAGCAGGTTGAATAACTTTACTGACACATGCTAAAGTATTAATATTTGTTACCTTGTCAATCAGCCGTCGGGCACTCACATCCACTAATAACTTGTGAAACGTAAGGAAGTCTATACCTAATATGGGCTGCTTAATGTCCGCTATGATAAAATCCCAACGATAAGGACGACGTAACTTTAAATCTAACACTAACGATTTGGTTCCGTAAGTTTTTATTTCAGTTCCGTTTGCCGCATAAAGTTTATACCGCGTATTTTCTACCGCTCTGTATTTTTTTATCACTGGTAAGACGGAAACGTTCGCACCGGTATCCACTAAAAAGGTATAACCGCTATTATAGTCCGTAATACGAAGACGAGAACAAGGCCGTATTTCACAGATGTCTCCGAGATCCTGTGTGCCTGCCGTTAGTTTTCCGAAGATCCTGGCGTAGAAGTAGATGGCCCCTTCCAGGCACAGGGTTTAATGCATTTGTGTGCCTTTTCATGGTACTTGTAATGGTAAAAGCAAAGCCAATTTTGCTTGTTACGCTTGCTTGAAGAACTAGGTTGCCTGGTCTGCGAGTGACTTCGTCTACCACTGCCGATTTCAGGTCTCCCACGCTGCAACTGCTCGAGTTTAGTGTTCAATTTCGCGATTTCAGCCTTGATCATGGCAATATCTGCGTTATCGATTCTAGACTGCCGCTGGGTAACTGTAGCTAATTGCAAAGGTTTGGTAGCCTCCAAGACGTTGTCAGCTACGGCTGCCAATTCTTCTAAATCCGTAGACTTGCTAACCGCTAATACAGCTCGAACTTGTGATGGTAAGTGCTCCTCCCACAGTATTCTTACTGTATCGTCTGGGAAATTCTTCTTAGCCAAATCCTTCATCTTACGCAATAGTTGAGAAGGCTTTTGGTCGCCCAAGTCCATGTCTCTTAATAATTTCTTTATTTTCAGGTTCGCCGTGTCTTCATATATTACTAGTAGCCTATTTTTCAATGCTGCACATTTCTGGCTTTCAGGAGGATCCAATATTATATCGGTTATCTCGCCGATAGTTTCTTTATTTAATTTTGACAAAATTATATCAAAATTGACTGAATCTCCTAGTTTCTGTGGTGCTAGAATAGCTTCGGTTCTAGCGAACCACACGCGAGGATAATCGGTCCAAAATTCTGGAATCCTCGAAGTAAGTGAGACTGCTCCCAAGGTGCCGTAGGTAATATCTTTACACTCCGCAGCCGACGCCTTGCTGGTAGATTCCATCTTTTTGCACTGTTCACAATTTTACTTCACAAAAAGTTATTTATTCGTCACTATTCAACGTTATTGTTCACTTGTCGGGGGTCACCAATTATAGGCTACTGTGTGTATGAAGAGTCTATGATTGCACGGAATTAAATTAAAGATGTTTCACAGTAACAATTATTTATTTCAGCCACCCAAGGTAAGTACATACACGTTAGGGGGCGGGGAGCAGACTCTTTATAATATTTATAAAATATACTCTTTATAATATTTGTAAAATATAGTAATATTTATAAAGTATAGTATAAATCTAGAAAATTAATATTACTCTGTCCGAAAACACACTTAGCTAAATTTATAGTTATACCGAATGTACTAAACCTTTTAAAAATAGTTTCCAGGTGTTCAGTATGCTGTTGTTCATTATTACTTGCAATAATGACATCATCCAAATAACAAAAAAGAAAATCTAAACCTTCTAACACTGTATTATTCATAAACCTTTGAAAAGTTTGGGCGCTGTTACGCAAACCAAAACTCATACGAAGAAATTCAAAAAGTCCGAATGGTGTTATAATTGCAGTTTTTTCTATATCCTCTGGAGCAATAGGTATACAATGATAAGCTCTATTTATGTCTAATTTGGAAAATATTTTCTTTCCGGCCAAAATAAATGTAAAATCATGAAGTCTAGGTATAGGGTACCTATCAGGCTTAGTTATACTGTTTAATTGTCTATAATCACCACATGGTCTCAGTTCACCATTCTTTTTGGGAACAATGTGCAAGGGGCTTGCCCATGGGCTTTTAGAAGGACGACATATCCCTAATTCCTGCATAACCTTAAATTCTTCCTTTACTTTTCGGTACCGATCGGGCGGTAAAGGACGTGCTCTAGCAAATACAGGCGGACCAGTGGTCTCAATATAATGCAAAATATTATGTTGAGCCTTAACATCATTATACGAGACTGGTCTAGTAATATCCTGGTATTTACTTAATAATTTATGATAAGGGTGACTATCACGAATTGTATTAATAGCAGGTTGAATAACGTTACTGACACATGCTAAAGTATTAATATTTGTTACCTTGTCAATCAGCCGTCGGGCACTCACATCCACTAATAACTTGTGAAACGTAAGGAAGTCTATACCTAATATGGGCTGCTTAATGTCCGCTATGATAAAATCCCAACGATAAGGACGACGTAACTTTAAATCTAACACTAACGATTTGGTTCCGTAAGTTTTTATTTCAGTTCCGTTTGCCGCATAAAGTTTATACCGCGTATTTTCTACCGCTCTGTATTTTTTTATCACTGGTAAGACGGAAACGTTCGCACCGGTGTCCACTAAAAAGGTATAACCATTATTATAGTCCGTAACACGAAGACGAGAATAAGGCCGTATTTCACAGATGTCTCCGAAATCCTGTGTGCCTGCCGTTAGTTTTCCGAAGATCCTGGCGTAGAAGTAGATGGCCCCTTCCAGGCACAGGGTTTAATGCATTTGTGTGCCTTTTCATGGTACTTCATTATGCTACTATAGGCTACTTTGTGTATGAAGAGTCTATGATTGCACGGAATTAAATTAAAGATGTTTCACAGTAACAATTATTTATTCCAGCCACCCAAGGTAAGTACATACGCGTTAGGGGCGGGGAGCAGACTGGTAACACAGCCTTCCCACGAGCCAAGCGAATGCGATCGTCATTGCTGACAATGCACATTGCACTTGATTCGTGGAACTGTTTGTGTCCCTACATCACACCCCTACCCTAAAAAAATGTATACAATACAATATACATAACAATATTTAGGAATAGTAGATACATTTTTAAGATCTCCTTATTTTTTTAATATACACTGGTCTCTCTTATGGGACCTAGTAACACAATACAAAAAATAGCATTAGCTTTATAACACGAACATAACATAACTTTTAATACATATAAATGTGTGTTACAAATATAACTTGAGAATAACAATACCTTAAAAAACTGTTTGCTGCTGTTGGGGTACAGTCGGTGACATATTATTATGTACCTTAACCGACGTTGGTACAGAGATTTTCTCCATGGTTCTCGTTAACCATTTCCTGATGAAGCTCCTGCACTTCAATCGAATTGCATAACACAATATTATTCCCAATATAACAGCAACTACCAATATACTAATCCATACCATGTTAAGTTTGGTTTCCATTATGTTCGATATATTTTGCACTTGCGTAACTTCTACTTTGTTACTTTCGTCGATAACGGGTTTACTTTGTCCCCAACCCATTTTATCTGTTAGAATAATTATGACGTTTTTTTTTTTTTTATATATATTGAACTTAACCGTAATGATTATTGATTGATAATGATCTGTTCACTAATTTATATGTAATTTAAGTAAAATAATAGAATAACAAATTTACTCTACATTTGCATAAACAAAATTGTACTTCTATAAAATTATTATAAAATCTAGTCAATTTAGCATAATGTTCAAAAACAAGTATCATTACAATAGGTAACAATACATTTGCAAGTATGCACTTTCGTAACTTGTTATTGTTAACTAGAAACTGCATAGTACTACATTAAGGAATTTAAAATAAAAATTATGTATATAAAAATGCAATGTGTATATGTTTGTCTGTAAAAAAATAAGTATACAAAAATGTAAAAAAATATTTAAGTAAATCTAACTGGTTTTCGAATAATTCGACCACTACGAGTTTTGCGACTCGTTTGTACTTCCGGTTGAACATTCATGGGCAATTCTGCATTTTCTGAAGAATTTGCTATATTTACAGTCTTATCTTCATTATCATATGATGATAATATATATGCCGGTTTCAATCTGTCAATGGAAATGCTGGCTTTCCTATTTGGCAATTGAATAACATAAACTTTACTTTTTCTTTGTAATACTCGATACGGACCGTCATACGGGGGTTTTAATGGTCTCCTCACCGTATCGTCACGTATAAACACAAAATCACATTTTAATAAATCAGAATGAATAAAAATTTTACGATGATTTCTACTTGAATTATCAACAGGTTTAAAGTTTTTAATTGTTTTCTGAATAGTATTAATTAAAGTATAAGAATCATTAGGCTCACGATGAGTACATGAATCATAAAAGTCTCCTGGTAATCTCATTGACTTACCAAATGTCATTTGAGCTGGGCTAACGCCGTTATCACTACGACATGCATTCCGTAACCCAAACATAACAGTAGGCAACTCGTCCACCCACGATTTATCCGTAAGACGTGCTGAAAGCGCTGACTTTAGACTACGATGGAACCTCTCAACGGATCCATTACTCATAGGATGATATCTTGTACTTCGTATCCTATGTATGCCTAAGACTTTTAAAAGTTCATTAAATAAATAACTCTCAAATTGACGACCTTGGTCAGTAGTCAATCTGATAGGGCATCCATATCGCGTAATCCATTCATTATATACTACTCTAGCCACAACACTAGCTGAAATTTCTTGTACAGGAATAGCTTCAGGCCATCGACTTTGCCTATCAATAATTGTAACTAAATATCGAAATCCCTGTGGAGAAGTCGGCAGAGGACCAACAATATCCACATGAATATGTTCAAATCTGTTAACTGTCGGATATTCGCCTAAATCAGAAACAGTATGTCTACTTATCTTAGCACGTTGACATTGTAAACATGTTCGTGCCCAGGTATTAACATCACGATTCATTCCTGGCCAAAAATATTTTTGCGAAACCATTTTTCGTGTAACACGTATACCTGGATGACTCAGACTATGAACACTATCAAAAGCAATCTTTCGAAATTCCGTAGTTATATAAGGTCTAATTTGGTCATTATTTACTAAACAGTATATAGGTTTATTACAAAAAGGTAAGTGTATCTTTTTAAATGTAGTACTAATATCTTTATTGTTCATCGTAGCATGCAAGTACTCGTCTGTCAACTGCGCGTCAGCAAGTTGTTCGAAGTCGATACTTGTGGGACACGTTATTGTTTCTATGCGCGATAGCGTGTCTGCTACGATATTATCTGGGCCACTAATATGCCGTATATCAGATGTAAACTCACTTATGAACATTAATTGTCTAGTACGACGAGGTATTTCCGAGTTGTCTCTATTTAACTTACTAAAGGCATGTACTAACGGTTTGTGGTCCGTAAAAATAATCAGCTGACGACCTTCAAACATTTTCCGAAAATATTTAATAGATAAATAAATTGCAAAGGTTTGGTAGCCTCCAAGACGTTGTCAGCTACGGCTGCCAATTCTTCTAAATCCGTAGACTTGCTAACCGCTAATACAGCTCGAACTTGTGATGGTAAGTGCTCCTCCCACAGTATTCTTACTGTATCGTCCGGGAAATTCTTCTTAGCCAAATCCTTCATCTTACGCAATAGTTGAGAAGGCTTTTGGTCGCCCAAGTCCATGTCTCTTAATAATTTCTTTATTTTCAGGTTCGCCGTGTCTTCATATATTGCTAGTAGCCTATTTTTCAATGCTGCACATTTCTGGCTTTCAGGAGGATCCAATATTATATCGGTTATCTCGCCGATAGTTTCTTTATTTAATTTTGACAAAATTATATCAAAATTGACTGAATCTCCTAGTTTCTGTGGTGCTAGAATAGCTTCGGTTCTAGCGAACCACACGCGAGGATAATCGGTCCAAAATTCTGGAATCCTCGAAGTAAGTGAGACTGCTCCCAAGGTGCCGTAGGTAATATCTTTAAACTCCGCAGCCGACGCCTTGCTGGTAGATTCCATCTTTTTGCACTGTTCACAATTTTACTTCACAAAAAGTTATTTATTCGTCATTATTCAACGTTAATGTTCACTTGTCGAGGGTCACCAATTATAGGCTACTTTGTGTATGAAGAGTCTATGATTGCACGGAATTAAATTAAAGATGTTTCACAGTAACAATTATTTATTCCAGCCACCCAAGGTAAGTACATACGCGTTAGGGGCGGGGAGCAGACTGGTAACACAGCCTTCCCACGAGCCAAGCGAATGCGATCGTCATTGCTGACAATGCACATTGCACTTGATTCGTGGAACTGTTTGTGTCCCTACAGATTTTTAATTGACGAATACGGGTTTATTTGGTAGTAATAACTTTACACACCATTATGGTAATTGCCTAAAATCACCTTGAGATTACGCTAATCTTTTAACAACGTATAGCCTCTAATTAAGTAACATCAATTTAATTGGCTCGTGTATTGCAGATCGCATTGTAGTGAATACCGTGTTTTACAAGCGTTTGTATATTTACTTCACTAAAAGTAAATCTTTTGTATGAGTAACAATTGCGCTTTGAGTTACAATTTCAAACATTAACTAATTTTGTGTGTTAAATACTACAAGAATATTTTAACATAGTATAGTATAGTAGTAAAGGGGATAGAAATGGCCCTTATAGTTCAATCGTTGAGGTTTCACTTCACCGTCAAAACTATTTCTAGCTTGAAGCAGTTCTTGCGTTTCAATGGAAATTTGTAGTTACCAACTCAAATTAATATGAGTCGATCTTAGGCCTCGTGAGTAGCAACGCATCTTTGATTGACTTCAGGTAAAATCCTTATTTTCTACGAAGTTGCTAATGGGACCATTTTCGACTGTGTCCACTTAACATCAAATGAAAAGCATGCTTGTTTCAATGTTATTAAAAAAATCCAATGCTACTTCAATTTTGTTAAAAAAAAACGTACGCAACTTAGAATACACTAAGTATTCTGAATTGCATACTTTTTTTTTAATAATAGTTTTAGTTAAGACAAGAGATTGTACTCGATTTCGGAAGACACGCGTCCTTGCCCATGAGATGTGAAAGGTCGTACACCTGACATTGTACAAGGGTATTTAGTTTAAAACTGGTACTCAAAGTTTTATACCTTGCTTCTAGTACGCAAGCATCGGACCGGCAATGACTTAAAATCGTAATAAAAACATTTTGTGTGATAAAGAGAAACCAGTTTTGGAGTTTTATATTTGGTTATACTCAAATATTTATTTCCTCGAAATTAAAATGGGTTATGAGTGAGTTCTTAAGTGACGTGTCGAATGCAGTGGATTTTTTTCCCGATATTACGAGTATAAGGTATGTTATTTTTACAAAATATTTTCAATACTGTTTGTTGTTTTATTTTACCGTGAAGTTTGGGGACTTCTTTTTATTTTTGATCGACTTCCCAAAAGAAAGAGATTATCTATTCGTCACGTATCTTTTTTTAATAACTATTATTTTTATTACAAATATTACTGCTAATTACAAGATTTGTAATTTTTAGTTATCGGTTTAAGTAACATCTAAAATTGGAAGATCCAAAAGTGCACGATATTTTTTTTGTGAATTTTAGTTTTTCGTTAATAACTATTAGACGACAAAATGCTACATAGATCTCAAGATAACAAAAAAGCTGATTAAATTAATTAACTTTTACGCAAAAATCGTGTTTAAACGAAAAAAGTGTTGATTGATGGCAACTTTTGTTTTCTATTTTAATATTTTTTTCCGGTTATATTATCTTAAACCAGTGACAGAAATAATCTCCATTAAATTATCAATAAAATGTTTCGCAAATAAAGGAGATTATGTGGATTACTAATCGTGTAAAATAATAATTACATAGTGGCGGAATCGAGGTTAAACGGATTTTTCGGTAATAAAGCACTCTTCGCTTAACTTAACACTTAACGCTTCGCATTAGAAGTCGTGCAATAAGATTTGGACTACCAACTTAAATTAATTATTATTGTTTAACTAAATACTCAAAAGAGCGTTTTAGATTTAAGGTCAGCTAGTTAAATTTAGTGACTATCTGTAGTAAAAATTTTTGAAACAATTTTGTAGTACTTAATAATACGTAAATTTTTATTTTTTTGTTTTTATGATTATGGTCATATTAAATCTTCTACAGAGATCATAATGATAACAGAAGATAATAAGTGCCGGAACACTAACCATTGTGGATAAGTTCGTTTAAAATATAACAAATAAATATTAATTAAAATATTTTAATGAGCTGTTAAAATTAATGTATTCATGTTGTCATTACCACAATTCTAGCTAGTCCTAATCATGGATGCAGTAGCGGCGGTGGCGAGGATCACCAGAATCCAGCGGTGCTTCGAAGTCATCGGAGCGCTGATGATCACCGCCTTCTTATTCCCCAAGCAAGCCATCGTAAAAGGTCCGTAGGTCACTTTTTTACCCAATCGAAGTAGAAATCGAGCATGCAATCGATGGTAAGTGGTGACAGCCGCCCATCAACGTCTGTAAGCGACTTCATAGAATATGGGTTTTATGCAGTCGCTTACTCACCACTTACTCATGAATATGAAGTCAGTCACAGATGGCTACTCCCGGCTACATTGGCTACTCCCTACTGAACGCGGGGCCTTGGGCATGTGCCCAGCGTGCCCAGCAGGAAAGAGGGGTCTGGTTATACCATTTGGTTAATCTACTTCTTGACAAAAGGTCTAGTTTATTGCGGGTCTACTTAATATTGGTTTAACCAGTCCCGCCCACTTTCACACGAGGTGACCATCTTGGTCGCACCAAGATGGTCACCAAGTGGAGTAGCAACGCATCTGTCATTGACTTCGGCTAGAACAATCTGTATAAAGAGATCTCTATAACCTCTTACAAGCCGCTCCAATGCATGCTCGTTTGCTATTTCAGTCTAATAAAAAAGTGTAGGCATTGTCAAGATAAGCCTGGCCATAGAGACAGAGTAACTAATTGTATAACATGTTTCGCGCGATAATAAAGCTCCATTAAATAAAATAATGTTCTTTTAAATATGCACACCAATATCTAAATATTGTACAAATAAAATTCGTATTCTTTTTCAAGTTTTAATAATGTAATCGTGCATTAAAGTGATGTTATAAAATAAAATAAATTAAAATGACTCTCTTTTTGGGGTACAACCTATTATTATCCCACTGCTGGGCAGCGGTCTTCTCTCAGAATGAGAGAGTTTTAGGCCATAGTCCACCGCGCTGGCCAAGGGCTCAACTTTTACAATACCTTTAAATTGTTATCATTTAAGCGACATAAGTGGGAAAGATTATCATCGTTAATATGTAGCTGATAAATTCCTGTTGAGATCTCCAATTCTATGTAATTAGCAAAACACATAAATTCCAATCGTATATACCTACAATCCATTTCCAGATAAATTTGCATTAACTGGGTGGTAAAAACTTTGATTTAAGACCTAGAGCAGTTCGACTTCATAGTGGTGGGAGCAGGGTCGGCGGGCGCGGTGGTGGCAGCGCGGCTGGCCGAGGGCAACTTCAGGGTGCTGCTCGTGGAAGCGGGGAGAGATCCGCCCCAGCAATCCGTTGTGAGTAGATATACGTTACCACACCTACTTTTAGGGTTCCGTACGCAAAGGATGAAAATAGGACTCTATTAGTAAGACTCCGCTGTCGGAATGTCCGTCTGCCTGTCATCAGGTTGTATCTCATGAATGGTGATAGCTAGACAGTTGTATTTTTACAGATGATAGATTTCAGTTGCTACTATTACAACAAATAGTAAAAGATAAACATTAAAGGAATCTTTCCACATAAAACTTTTTTCCGGTTTAATATAATTATACGGAACCCTTCTTACGCGAGACCGACTCGAACAGTATCGTTTTTATTGTTGTACCTTGTCAAGCGCTGCTGTGTTGTACTGTTTGGAGGATGCGGTAATGAACAATATTTACATATAGCATCTTACCATTCTGCGAGAAGAGCCCTGCAGTGGGACAGTAATGGGTTGTATCCTATCTTAACATAGTCTTCAAAGGTAACGTTGCATTCGAGGTTGAGTTTAGGCAACACCAAGGTGGTAGAACCAGTGTAGTTCAACCGGGGAAGTACCACCGCCACACCTATTTCTAGCGTGAAGCATTTCTTGCGTTTCGATAGAAGGGTGTGGTTGCCGGCACACTTTCACATGAGGCGACCATCATAGTCTTCAGGAGTAGCAACGCATCTGTGATTGACTTCAGATGGAACCCATGTTCTGTATGAAGTTGATTACAGACGTCCATGGGCGGCAGTGACCACTTACCATCAGGTGGACTGCATGCTCGTTTGCTACTTCAGTCAAATAAAAAAAAAAAACAAAATCTTATTTGCTATTGGTAAGAGATAGAGATCAGCAAAAATGACGTCTCTCCATACGGAGCGATGCATTCTCGTTTGCTTACGTCTACTTCAATTATATAAACACATTTCTAGCGTGTTAATAACAATAAAATCAGACTGGAGAAAAAAAAACAATTATTCTAACGCGGACATTAAAGTTGACCTCCAGTTTTATACGAGGTTGCAATCTGGAGAAGTTACCGGTAGCAAGTTTTTAATTATACCAAAGCAAGGTGCACTGTTATCATTTAAATAATACTTATTATACCTTGTCAGAGACCTTAGCACTATGTGACGTAACACCGGAATGTAAGGCTTTGGTTATATATTTAGGTAGAGACCTAAAATAATTGTAGCGGTAACCTAGAATATCAAAATTGTATAATTTATCGGGTATGCGGTACAGAAGCACTGAAAATAGAAGTGCTTTAAATAAATAGGCAAGAAAGATAGCCCTAGGACGTGATTCCTCGGGCCAAACGTGACGACTTCGCCTCGATCTTATTAGGTTTATAGCGATAGTGCTATGCTTATAATTCAGTGTAACATTATATGATAGAAATCTATAAGCAAATGAGACAGCACCTCATCATCGTCAGTTTTTAGGCACTAGGGTACCACTGGGCCCCTAATTTTATTCTACATTGGCTCTTACCCGCGGCTTCACCCGCACCATCAAAGGGAATTAACATTAGCATTTGATAGCGTGATTCAAAACTTGCAAATGAATTTCACTAACGCCATCTATTATCAACGCCAGGAACTACTAAATTTGTACCAACTAACAAAATCGATATTCTCATTGGAGTGAGAGAGCGCGGTAAAAAGTAGCTTACGTCACTCTCCGCTCTCCTAACTATCTCCCAGCATATAAACCATATCATATAATAGCTATTTGGCGATGGGAAAGAGGAAGAAATAAACAAACTTTCACATTTATAATATTAGTGAGGAAGTAAGGATTTTTATCGATCTTATGGTTTCAGTAAATATTTCGTTTAACTTAACAGTAACAACGGATACACAATGCTGACCAGTTCCGACGACTTTTGCATTGGTACATTTGTCACGTAAAAAATGGAATCACCAGCGAGGCTCGCCACGAATTTGCTCGGCTTCGTATTACTGAGATTTTTGTTTCTAGTTTGCAAATTGGCCTCAATAAGGAAAACAGAATATAAATAAATTAAAAGGTTTCTCTGAATCTCTAGGAGGCCGAGAGCACGCTATGAACCAAATTAAAGAATGTCAAAATGTTACCATTGACCGACTTTCAGTTCGCAAGAGACCGAAAAAATGGAAATGCCGAGGCACTTTATGTTTGACATACCTACTTGTGCAGCAAAACAGGCTTTATCCACGCCGGCTTCACCGCATTGACTTTGACTCTGACATCAAGCTTATTATATAACTTGCCAATTGCAACTCACTTTTTAAGACCTCATTAAAAATATTTTATTTTAGCTTGTATCTGTTTGATGTTACTACTTACGTTTAAGGAGGTATATTAGTGTTATAGCTTTGAGGTTGTGTTGTTCTACTGCTATTATTATTAAAAATATGTTTATGTTTATAAATACATAATTAATGTATTATTATATCAACAACTTTTAAACTAAGATTTTTGATAGATGATTAATAAAAACTTTTGAAAGTACTAATAAAAGATTTTTTCTTAGGTGCCAGGCTTGTTTCCATTCTTGCCAGCAACTCAATACGACTGGAATTATACAACTGAGGCCGACAACTACAGCTTTCAATGCCACCGCGGCAAAACCGCCAACCTCACGAGCGGCCGCGTCCTCGGCGGCGGCAGCAGTGTGAACTACATGTTGTACGTAAGAGGTTGTCCCAACGACTTCAACGCCTGGGCTGCTGCAGCTAATGATCCCACCTGGAATTACAGTAACGTTCTACCATACTTCATCAAGAGTGAAAGGCTACAGGACGAAGAAATTATTCGGTCACCTCAAGGAAAGTACCATGGGACTGACGGATTTTTAGGCGTCACCAGGCAAACAAATCTCAACGCCAAAGTATTATTAGATTCCTTTAGAGAGCTTGGCCATGAAATACTCTTAGATATAAATGCAGATGCCCACTTAGGCTACACCGAGACAATGTTTACGATCGCTGACGGTGCTCGCCAATCGACAGCATACACTATTCTCGCTGAGCAGAAAAATAATCCTAATTTACATGTGTTGAAGGAGACATTTGTGACTAAGATAATTTTTGATAAGGATAATAATGCGATAGGTATCGAAGCAGATACAAATGATAACAAACAAATTACGTTGCGAGCGTCTAAGGAAGTGATTGTGTCGGCTGGAGCGTTAAATACTCCCCGTTTGCTAATGTTGTCTGGAATAGGACCTAAACAACACTTAGAATCCTTGAAAATTCCCGTCAGGAGCGACTTACCCGTCGGGAAGAATTTTCAAGACCACGTACCAGTTCTGCTGTCTATAAAACTAAATGAAATGACTGGACCACCTCCTGTAGTGGATTTCGGTCGATTTCCTAGTGAGATATTCACTGGATACGTGGCATTGAACAAATCAAAATGTTGTCCTGATTATCAAACTGTTAATTTTATTACTCCAAGCGACTCAGAGAGTGTTCTAGATCCGTGTGCTTTCAATTATGGTTATGATTTTGACATCTGTCAGAAGTTTTACGAGGCAGGTAAAGGTAGAAGGACGTTATTCACAACGCTCGGACTCTTATACCCTAAGTCCCGTGGAGAGCTGCTTCTGCGCAGCACCAATCCTAGAGATCCGCTATTGATTTATGGTAGACAATTAATAGATAAAGAGGATTTGGAAAGGCTTGTGGATTCCTTGATTGATTTCGTCCAAATTCTTAATACATCATATTTTAAGAGCGTGAACGCGGAGATGGTAGATTTAAAGTTAGCATCATGCAAGGGCCTGCAATATTGGAGTAGGGAGTGGTGGCGATGCTATGCATTGTGTATGATGACCACTTTTTACCACTACGGCGGGACTTGTGCACTGGGCACGGTGGTGGACAGTGGGTTAAAGGTGCGGGGCACGCATCGGTTGCGAGTGGTCGACGCCAGCATCATGCCGGAGCTGGTGGGCGCCAACACTAACGCCGCCACCATCATGATCGGCGAGAAGGCAGCCGATATCATCAAACAAGATCACAACGCTCGCATATTCTACCCATTTAACTTTATAACTTTTCGGGAACGAATAAGCTGGAATTAATTGAAAATGTATTGATATCACGTTTATAGAAATGTTTAAATATATAACAATGCTTTTAGTATAAACATTGATCCGTTTGAAAATACAATTCAAGAAGTTCATTTGTAAATAATTGTTCGTTAGCAAATTCATCGACTGCGGAATAAATGTAATTAGATTAATTCCTTGCATCTAATTTGAATTAGTTATTTGCTTCACAAGCGAACTTGATTAATTAAACAACTGCCATGAAATACATTTCTGATTAAACTTCACTTCAGCTGACGACATAGTCTTATCTTAATTTACTCAATGAAGTTTTTTAACTTTAATTTTGTGTATATTATCGTATATTTTTTGCTGTTTCTTTTCTTATGTGATTTAAGTAGCAGAAAGAACATGAAATCCGTCTGATTGTTTATGATTATTGCCGCACATGGATATCTGTAGTACATATCTATACACGCTCGTATTACGACCAGTAAAATTTGCCTCTCAATCCGGAGGTCTGAGGTTCAAATCCTAGATGCGCACCGCTGATATTTCTAAAATTATGTGCGTACCAATTATATTAGAAATTAATTATCAATGCTTTACGGTGAAATAAGACATTATGAGGAAGCCACCATATCCAAGAGATCTTTAATGAAAATGTTCTCGGATGTGTGTTATGTCACCAATTCATATTTAGTCAGAGCGGTAGACAATGGCCAAAAACGCTCTCATTCTGAGAAAAGACCCGTGTTCAGCCGTGGGACAATGATGGATTGGCGACATATCCATACAGAACAAGGGTATTTGATGTAAATCACTTACTGGTAGTTCCGAGGGCTAAAATGGTTTCAACCCCACCCTTCCACCAAAACGTAATAGGTAACTTATCTATTTGGACCCGGCGACCTTCGTAACGCCTAAAAGTCAAAAATCTAAATCAGTGTTTTTATACTAAAACTACATTAAAATCCGCAGTGTAGTTTTAAAGGTCTAAGCATACATGAGGACAGATAGCAAGAAGCGACTTTGTTTTATACTATGTAGTGATACTACTTAACTCTATTTTATTTGGCTATACGAGTATAAACAGGAACGTTTAGAAAATGATAACATATTTCCAGCTTAGAAAATTGCTTTCATAATCCAGTATTGGTATTAAAAAATCAACAATGTAGCAGAGGAAGTTATTCCAGCTTCCAGTAGATCACTTTCTACTTTCTACACTCATAGCCCCACTGAAGGATTTTCTCCTGTGTCGTGGGTGCCATGGACACACACAAAGACGAATACACAAACACCCAGACCCAGAACAAGAATCTAAACTTATCATTCAGATACATGTCTGGCCGGGAATCGAACCCGGGACCCACTGCCTGTCAGACCGGTATGGTAACCGCTGCGCCACGCGGGTCGTCTATGTCTCCCAACAGTGGGTCATGAAAAATACCAGGTATTACATTAGTTTCCCTTGCATGCAAACCGAGTTTCTGACTACGCCTTCACTTCATTTTTCATTGAAACTAGCTATTTTCGCATATGCTACGGTTGCCGGCGCGCGAAGAAACTTTTATTCTTTTTATACACAGTTTTATTATCTAATTCCGCAGTAAGAAGGCTGTTACCGCCAAACCACAACAGATGTATAAAATAAAGTCGTTATGTAAAATATTAATATTATGACGCTAGTAGTATACATTATAGGTTTTTCTTTTATAATAATGAAGTAGCAAACGAGCATGCAGCTCACCTGCATGAAAAATCTGTAATCAACTTCATCTAAAGCAGTGCTCTCTTAAATCAATCATAGATGAGTTGCTACTTCCGAGGGTTAAGACGGTCGACTCATACAAAAACCGGCTACCACTCCCTTCCACCGAATTGCAAAAACGACTTTTTTATCTGACTGAAGTAGCAAATGAGCATGCAGTCCACCTGATGGTAAGTGGTCACTGACGCCCATGGACATTTGTAAGCAAATTCATATAGAACATAGGTTTTATCAGAAGTCAATCATAGATGCGTTGCTACTCCCGAGGACTAGGATGGTCGCCTCATATAAAGTGTGCCGGCAACCACTTCCATCGAAACGTAACGAAGCTTCACGCTAGAAATAGGCGTGGCGGTGGTACCCCCCGGTTGAACTACACTGGTTCTACTAGCTTTTGTTTATAGTCCGATCTATATCAACCATTTCGTAGATATAGATTAAAAATAATAATAATAAATATAGTATAGCCCCATAAAAATGAACGAAATGATACAGATAATAAATAATTAACGAGGAATAAATATAGGTAACTAAATATAGAACAACGAAAAATTGTAAAAATAGCTATACCTATAGTAAAGCTAATTCATAATGGGAGTAGCAGTGTCAACCGCAAAGCTATTGTGGTGTGCCATGTGGTGGGGCACACTGGGAGTAGCGAGGCTTTGCCCAGGGGGTTCAGGGAACCCCTGAGTAAATGAGACACAGCACTAGGTTGTACTATGAGTATAATAATAATGAAGTTAATTACAACAGTAATGTAATTATAATCATCCATCTCTCTATTGTAATGTTGCTTACATACTAAAATTAGACGTGAAACTATTTACACTATCCATACATTATCTCTCTTAACACGTCCTACATGTTATATTACTCTATCGTCACACCTCACTGTAACCCCTTTCTAACAAGTCTATCAGAAAAATATGTCAAGCATCAATCAGTCTGAGATGTCAGCAAGAAGCGGCATGGAAGTTGTTGTTTAAAAACTATACTAACAACTTATAATCAGACTAGCTCTTACCCGCGGCTTCGTCCGCACGGTAAAAAGTAGCCTACGTCACTCTCCTATCTATCTCCCAGCATATTAACCATATAATAGCTATGTGGCGACGTGAAAGACGAACAAACAAACACACTTTCACATTTATAATATTAGTATGGATTATCCACCAGCCTTATAATATTTGTAAAATATACGTAGAGTAAAACAATAATGGCATTTAAAATCGTACCTAAATAACTAAAAATCCCCAAAGCAACAAACAACTTCAAAAGATCATTGCTTACCGAAGTCTGTTTGCGAAACTTCAAGAAGTTTATGTTATTAGAAGCCCCTGAATATCCGAAAGTTGTTTCAGAAATTATTAATAAGGGAATTTAATCGGGCCGATCCTTCATTACAGTAGCTGCGACCCGCTGAGTGCGGCATAGTTGTAAAGTTATCCCGACCGCCGCACACTGGAACCTTGTCAAAGCAAGTCTTTGTAAGCCACCGAGGAAGTTTTAACGAAGAACATAAACTTGCATATTCCCTGGAACGTGCCGGGAAAAGGCGGTTAATAAATTATGGGCACTCCGATGGTGCGATAGTTCGTTTCGTTCAGTTGTGTAGGGTTAGTAGTTTCATGTTATAGAACAACCATATGAGGTCATACTATGTGTTAAGTGTTTATATCGTTAGCATTATTAGGGCACGGCTGAGATAGACAACGATAATATACGTTCATATCGATTTCTATCTCAGCCGTACCGAATTTGCTATACTTCGAGGCAATAGAAACATAAAAGCAAGTAAAAACACTTAAAAATATAAATTTACCATTAAGATATCTCAGCGAGAATCGAGACCAGGAGACCTGGTACTTAATCTGGCATTAGGACTGCTGCGACATTCGGGCCTCTAATTGGCGACAGAAGATAAAATATCAAGTACTATAATAATAAATATTGGCAAGAATATATTTTGAAAACGATAAGTATGCAACATTCTTGAAGATTCCAGCACCCCTTGTATCCGACATACCTACTTTTGCCTAATAACAGCAGTTTTTAGCGCTGATGTTTTTGATGTACACATACTTATCCGAGGTATTTTAATCTAGTCTTCAGCGGCAGCGTAGGGGTAGTAGAGGTAGCGTATCTGTGGCATCCTCAAGGTAGACACTGATATTTTCTAGGGTTGTTTACAGATGTCTATTAGCGGCAGAGGCCTCTTTCCATTAGGTGGACTGCATGCTCATTTGTTACTATACTAGTCTATACTATTAAAAAAACATGGAAAGCAATATAAATTCGTAATTTTACGAGAACATAAATTTCAATAACAGCCTTATATTCGATTTTTAGTAGGCAAAATCGTGTAATAAACATAATCACAAATTCCCGAAAGCGGAAAAGCGGAAAGAATTCACTTAAATACGAGAGCAGATTGTGCATGTAAAGAGGGAATAGAATAAATTTCCGATTCGATCGCGCTATTAACTGCTCCTCGCCGGCCACTGTTCGTCGCTCCTTCGTATAATGTATGTACGGAATTAGTGGCCATATTGAAATCTGTTAAAATACATTGAGTTTTCTTTACAAGAGAGTTCTTGTTTAAAAAATCTCAAAGGTGTGTGAGGCCTTTTTTTTTTTTTTGTTTTCGAGGGGGAAACCTTCAAAAGGTACCCGACGCCGTGGGAGCGACGCAGGGTTATGTGGGATTTTTACCGCACTAAAACCCCCCCGGTGGCCGTCCTCGGCGCTGAAAAGGAGGACTCCGGGATCTCGAAACGACTTCAACCGGAATCCTCCGAGCGCGTTGCCCCATCGGGCTCCTCCCAGATGGGCGGCTGGACCCACCGCTCCGTCTAGTCTTTACGACGGTATGCGACCACACATACCGCCGTCCTTCCCGGGATTGCCTGACCGAACGGTTCGAGCTCCCACTCTAGCCGTCTGCAACCCCGGAAGCCCCTTTTAGTCGCCTCTTACGACAGGCAGGGGATGCCGTAGCCCTATTCTGATCCCGGAACTACAGGGCGTAGGTGTGTGAGGCCTACCAATTGCACTTCTTTTTTTGTTTTCGAGGGGAAACCTTCAAAAGGTACCCGACGTCGTGGGAGCGGGCGCTATAAAGAGGACTCGGACCTCTCAGCGCGTTGCCCCATCGCGCTCCTCCCAGATGGGCGGTTGGGCCGACCGCCTCGTCTAGTCTTATGGCGGTATGCGACCACACGTACCGCTGTCCTTCCAGGGATCGCCTGAACGAACTTTTGAAGCTCCCACTCTAGCCGCCCGCAACCCCGGAAGCCCCAATTAGTCGCATCTTCTACCAATTGTCACTTAACCAGCGCCGTAGATTACGGCCTAAACTCTCATTCTGAGAAAAGACCAGCAGCACAGTCGTGGGACAATAATGGGTGGATGACGAGTTTTTTTACCATTTTGTCTTGCCTTGACGGTAAATGTTTATGACCTATGAAAATGCGTGATTAATTACATATAGTTGTGCCTTTCCTGGGGCCGACCATTTATGTAGCATGAAGGATCTTCATACAGAACAGTGGTTCTATCTGAAATCGATAATAAATGTGTCCTCATGTGTGCTCCTGGGGACTAAGATAGTCATCTGATATGAAAATTACTCACGTAAATGACCGACTCAAAGACCGCACTTTTATATGAGGCCACCATCATAGTCCTCGGGAATAGCAACGCATTGTCTTCAGATAGAACCCATGTTCTGCAGTGACCATTTACCTCAGGTGGATCACATGTTCGTTTGCCATAAGGACTTTCAGTTCGTTTTATACTTCAATCGGATAAAAAAACTAAATTAAAAAGTAAACGATTTCATGCAATGTCTGTTCCAGTATCCAAGACAAAGAGGATGAATTAAACGGGGCACTCAGAGAGACCGTGAGGGATTAACAGAAGAGCGCGGTTATGTGATTATTATCGGACACAAGCCACTTTAAGGCTCGATTGGCGTCCTTGATGCATTGCGAGAGAAATGTAGCATTTTAACTAGAAACATGTCTGAGCGCCAAGAGAAACCGGTTGTAAGTTTTTTTTTTATTTGACTGAAGTAGCAAACGAGCATGCAGTCCACCTGATGGTAAGTGGTCACTGCCACTCATGGACATCTGTAATCAACTTCATACAGAACATGGGTTCCATCTGAAGTCAAACACAGATGCGTTGCTATTCCTGAGGACTGTGATGGTCGCCTCATGTAAAAGTGTGCCGGCAACCACACCCTTCTATCGAAACGCAAGAAATGGTTCACGCTCGAAATAGGTGTGGCGGTGGTACTTCCCCGGTCGAACTACACTGGTTCTACCACCTTCATAGTCATAGTAGGATCTTTGTCAAATTCACTTCTTCTAATTTGATTTTTTCTGCCAATATCATTAGACGAATGCAGATTTATCGATGGAACTATATTTTTCTAAAAATATTTCGAAAAAAAGCAATTCATAAATTTCCGTGATATAATAAAAAAGAGAGATTATCAATAGTTCTCCGCGTCTCTAACAATTCTGGTATAAATAGTCAATTAAGCAGACTTATATCCTTGTTTTAGATATTTGCTCGAATATTTTGCAAACGTAATGTAATCTTAATAAATCATTTTTAATTTATTTTAATTGGGTTTTTGCTTAAGCGGAAATATTAAATGTGGCGACAATTTGTTGTTTTACAATATGTTCAAGTTTTAACCCACATATAGCTTTTGCTGCAGCTTATTCAAGAAAGAGGCCTAATATTAATTATTATAAATATCAAACAGAGCAATAAGATTTATATAACATACCTACAACTATCATGCCAATATTTAATAGCAATACAAAGTTAAAGTATTTCATATTCCGTATTAAAACAAAAATAAATCCGTTTTATGTTCCTAATTTTTGCATTTCCTATCTAAAATTCCCATATTAGAACCGCAACTTGGTAAAATGCGTGTGTCGGTTACTCGCGGTGGAACGGAAACCATGCGATAAGTTTTAATGTGTTCCACTCACGTGAATAGTTTTTGCTAATAAACTTTATGGTCTCTTCACTGCGCCTTTGTCTCCATAAAACTAAAGAACTGGGATAATTTTAGGGGTTCCGTACGCAAGGGGCAAACACGGAATCCTATCACTAACACTCCGCTGTATATTTAACGGGGGCTTCCGTGTAATAAACACGATATTCTTGATCCAACCACGCGATAGCAGTTATCAAGTTCAGCGGGTTGCCAAGTTGTCTAAAAAAGGATAGCTGCCTTACAACAAAAGTGATTTTTGTAGCTTGTTATCATACTAATATTATAAAGGCGAAAGTTTGTGAGTGTATGTTTGTTACTTCTTCACGTCTAAACGGCTTGAGCGATTTTCATAAAATTTGGTAGGGACTTAGCTGACACTCTGGATTGACATATAGGCTACTTTTTACTGTGGGAGATCTTACTCCCACGGGACAATCGATACATCGATTTTTTTAACGCGGGTTCAGCTAGTAGGTAAATAATACAGAATTATTCGTGCGCGAGTCCAATTCACACTTGACCGGTTTTTTTGGATTTTACGACGCTAAGCCCTGATCGGTTGTCACAGAGTGAAGAAATTCAAGGGCACAAAATACAATATGATTTATGTAAAACTCAGAATAAAAGCCTAAGGTTACATTAATCATCAGACACAACTCTTGTCTGGCCGCGCTTACGTAAATACATTTTCCGAAGATGAGCACCATTTTCTAAGGTGTCGAAAATATTATTATGTCTAAAGTAAGGCATTTCTTAGTTTGGTTCTTCCTTATACAATTTATTTTGCTGTCGAATGTAAATTTGAAGCTGGACTGTGTTTTAGAGCTTATTATTTTTTGGCACCTTATTTTTACATCCCGATAAAAGCTAGATCGAGTAGTTACATCATTAATTTACAAAGAGTGAATGTTAAAGATAAAAAAAAAAACGCTTTCTACACTCATAGCCCCACACTAGGATTTTCTCCTGTTTCGTGGTTGCTATGGACACACACAAAGACGAATACACAAACACCCAGACCCAGAACATGAATCTAAACTCATCATTCAGATACTTGTCTGGCCGGGAATCGAACCCGGGACCCATTGCGCGTCAGACCGGTACGGTAACCGCTCCGCCACGCGGGTCGTCATTAGGTTTGACACTGTTAGGTTTGACACTATGGAATATTCTTTTAAATTAACTGGAATTTTGAAAGAAAGACAAATTTTAATTGCCTCTTCATATGTAATTTTACTTAACATAGTCCTAACTTAATAGTAACTTAATAATTTTACGTAACATTCAAGGTCTTACTACACTGTTTCTACCAGAAACAGTGTAGTTCGTCCGGGGAATTACCACCGCCACAATAATTTCTAGCGTGAAGCAGTTGTGCAGCATAAATTATATTAATATATAATTATTTATAGCTTGTGATATCAGTATACTAAAATAATTTAGGAAAATAATAACTCAGGAATACCTCTTTCGTTTTGATAGGAATTGGCATACTACAATATATTAATTCGATCCGTTTTGTAATTATTATTATTGTAATTTTAGAAATTATCTATTATTGTTATCACGATCTCAAGTCATGTACCTAATGTAACTACCTAGTTAATTTTGTTCGAACTATTCAATTTTATTTAATTTATTGTCATTTTATTCCGATTATTACATAATTTATAATAATGTTGTGTTGCATGTCGTCGCCACTAGTAATTGTACTGGCGCCTAGAATGATAACTAATATTATATTTAATGTTAACCAACGTAATGGTGTACAGTGCGTTAGTGACCTTAAAAAAAAGCCTGAGCCCCTCTCACTCTAAGAGGAGACCCGTGCTAAGTACCGGAACAGTAATGGCCGTCTATAGCGACAATAACAACAAATCATTTTAATGTATAATTATTTATAGCTTGTAATATCAGTATACTAAAATAATTTACCTCTAAACCCGCCAAGTCTCGCACAAAAGGTTGGCAACCGCCGGACGTTTTCAATAAAGCAGCAACGATGCATAAAGTGCGGCGGACATTTTGTCACGCGCGAATATTTTGGTGGCAGGTTACTGAATACCGCTTACGTTGTACCGTTAAAGGCACGGTGGAAAAGGAAAATGACTTTGTCGTATTCCGTTCCATTTCCGTATCGAGCACTGGTGTCTTCGATCCAAGGTGTCGGTGCATGTGGGTACGTTAGTTTCGAATATATTGTATTTGAATTTGGAATTTTGATTATTCTATATTATTTATTACAGAGCAGTGGTAGCCTAATGGTTGAAACTTGCCCTCTCGATCGGGAGGTCCGAGGTTCAACCCAGGCATGCACCACTGGTTTTTTAAAAATTATATGCTTATTAGAAATTAATTATCACTAGTTTTCGATGAAGAAAAACACCGTGAGGAAACCTACGCACCCGATAATACTTTAAATAAAAAAAAATGATCTCGGAGGTGTGTGAAGTTAACCAATTCGCACTTGGCCAGCGAGATGGACTATGGCCTATAACTTTCTCATTCCAAGAGATGACCCGTGCCCAGCAGTGGGACAATATAGGGGTAACGTCGAAGCAATAACTTATAATTTCAGTTCCATTTCCGTATCGAGCACTGGTGTCATCGATCCAAGGTGTCGGTGCATGTGGGTACGTTAGTTTCGAATATACTGTATTTGAATTTGGAATTTTTATTATTCTATATTGTTTTATTAGGCTAAACATTTTTTTTACTATTGAAGAGTTATCAAAAAATATATATATATGATTTTGGTGATACCGATCACAGGGCACACAGTACTTTAATATAATTTTATATTTTGTCAAAGTACTGGTACGCAATTATGCCAAATACGAGTAATATTTTAAAATAAACGCATGTAGAAGTTTCAAAGGTTGTTTTCATTAAGTTAAAGGTCCGATACCGTATTTCTTCTTTAAAAATTGTTAAAATAGACTCTTAGTACTTCCTCGAGTAATAACTGTCTATAAGTATAAGTGATAGTTTTTAGGCGGAAGAACGTTTATGTTTCGGCGGAAGAGGTACCACTGCCACACAGGTATTTTAGCGTGAAGCTGTTCTTGTGTTTCGGTGGAAGACTGTGAGGCGACAATCTTAATCATCTAGAGTCGCAACACATCTGAGTGGTGGACCTCAGATAGTGTCCTTGTTCTATATAAATTTGCTTATTCTTGGGTAACAGTGACCACTTAACATCAGATGGACTACATGTTCGTAGTATACTTTAATCTTATAAAAAACTGTTTTTACCAAACAGACTTGTTCAAATGGATAACTGCAAATTACGAAAATAAATGTTCGACAGTCACGCTTTTTGAACAGTGGCCGGCAGCTACATCGTTGACTTTCTGAAGATCAAAAGGTCGTAAAATTACGGCGAGTGGGCGTTTGCCGTGAAAAATTATTTGTTGCAGAAGGAGACATATAAATAAATGTAAAAATATAAAAGCCAAAGCAGCGGAAGCAACTGTTCTCGATTCAGATGCTCTCAAGGTGAAAGCAAAATCATACTTCATACTAATATTATAAAGGCGAAAGTTTGTGAGTGACTATGTTTGTTATTTCTTCACTCCTAAACGGCTTGAGCGATGTTCATAAAATTTGGTAGGGACTTAGCTGACACTCTGGATTAGCATATGGGCTACTTTTTACTGTGGGAAAATATCTTATTCAATCGATACATCGATTTTTTTAACGCGGGTGAAGCGGGGTTCAGTTAGTTAATTATAACAATATACCAAGAACAGTATACTGTACACAAAAGCATCTTTTCGTATAATTTTTTTTTTCTAAGGACGTTATATACCTATACAATATATAATGTGTGTTTAGCGTATAATTTTAAAAAAGATAAAACTACGACCAAATAGTAACAACTATTTAACGATGGCGGACATGCTTTTCCACTTAATTACTGAAATATAGCTTTAAGTTGTTCAAACAGCTCCGTTCAAGGCGGCGAGTATCTCTGACAAGCATTGAAAATTGTGTCGTAGTAATTTCTAGGCTATTATCCTAAGGAGGAACGAACTCCAGTGCCCTCCAGGTTTCCACAAGCTAGAAAATATATGTAACTGCGGGCTTGTAGAATTAATTAGGACTAAATGTTACACAGAATTTTACTCTACATCGTTCACAATTGTGACCATATTATAACTTAGTTCCTCGTCAATCCATTATTGTCCCACTGCTGGGCACGGGTCTTCTCTCAGAATGAGACAGTTTAGGCCAAAGTCCACCGCGCTGGCCAAGTGCGAATTGGTGGTGTATATTAGTTATATTTCTTAAAACAAAATTTTGTTACGTTTCCTCAAATCAAAAAGAAGTATGCTTCATGATGTCACTAACAATGAAAGCGTAAACATGCAATGTCCATTGCACTCCTGACGCTGTGGGATATCACTTATATTTAATCCCCAGAGACAAATAACACAGCATATTAAACACGTACAACACATATTGAATACTAGCTGAACCCGGCAGCTTCTCACGCGTTTCAAAAATCGATGTGTTGTCCCGTAGGAATAAGATATTTCACCACAATAAAAATGCCTATATGTTACTCCAGAGTGTCAGCTAACTCCCTACTAATGAAAATCGCTCTAGCCGTTGAGACGTGAAGAAGTAACAAACATACTTAAAATCTTTCACCTTTATAATATTAGTATGCAAAGTATGATTCCGTTTAAAATTATTTGAGGCTACCAAAAATTTGGCAACGCTCTTGAAACAAGCTAAATCGTCGACAATTTTCGAGTTACTCCGCTCTGCTGGCTCCAACGTATCTATCGACTCATTTCCTACGTTACAATTTATGTGGCGCGGTGACGTAAGGAAATATTTAATGGAAGGTCGGTGGAAGTGAATACGGGAACGAAGGTGGCGGATATTGCAACGTGAATCGATGAACCATTTATTTACTGGAGGTGGTAAGATACCAGACAGTGAGAGCAAATGATTAAAAGTAAATAAATAAGTTTACCGACATAGCTCTCAAAATTAGTAAGCCGAATTCGATTTCGTAGGCCCGATAGCCGCGTCCCTGTAGTTCCGGGATCAGAATAGGGCTACGGTATCCTCTGCCTGTCGTAAGAGGCGACTAAAAGGGGCTTCCGGGGTTGCGGGCGGCTAGAGTGGGAGCTTGAACCGTCCAGCCAGGCGATCCCGGGAAGGACGGTGGTATGTGTGGTCGCATATCGTCGTATAGACTAGACGGAGCGGTGGGCCCAGCCGCCCATCTGGGAGGAACCCGATGGGGCAACACGCTTAGAGGATTCCGGTGGTGTTTGTTGGAGATCCCTGAGTCCTCTTTTTAGCGCCGAGGATGGCCACCGGGGGGTTTTAGTGCGGTAAAAATCCCACATAACCCTTCGTCGCTCCCACGGCGTCGGGTACCTTTTAAAGGTTTCCCCCTCGAAAACAAAAAAAAAAAAATAATAAAATAAAAAAAAAAAGGCCCGATAGCCGATGAGAAAGAAGACAGCGGGAAACCGTTGGATTCAGAGGGCACAATACCGGTTGGAGTGGCGCCATTTAAGGGAGGCCTATGTCCAGCTGTGGGCCTCGAAGGACTGATGGATGGATGGAAATAAGTTTATAGAGGTAACACACACGCGACAAGCGACTAGCGTTAACAACCGTCACAAATAATAAACAAGATAATCGATATGAAATATTGCCTATATGTCAAAACAATCTATTATAATTTTTGTAGTAAAAGTCGAATTGGTATCAAACATATTAACAGGTTGAAATATTTTAAATGTGACTGGCTTCATTTATTGCAATTATATACATAGATAGGTACATTACATGGCTGCGGTATCAACGAGAATTTTAACAGCGGCGGTGATCCGAGACGGATGGCATGGCCTCGGTAAACGATGGGGAAATCTGCTGACACTGTTTTCGTTACCTGATACCATTTTAAGGATATAATTATGTATACTTGTTCCCGTCGTGAAGACGGATATGAGTCTGCTAAATCGTTTTGTATACCAAAATTGTTAGAAAAACGGAGAACTTAGATTTTTGACATATTGACTCTTTCTGCCTAAAAAAGAAAAACGGAAATCATTTGATACTTTGCGATTTTTTTACACGGAAATCTAGCGACGGATCTTGTTTCAAAAACGTTTAGGACACAATTATCTGATTAATCTGTGAAAGAGTGGAGAGACAAATTTCAATTACTAAATTCAAATAAAAGTAGGGGTACGTACTGTGCTCTAGACTTTAACAGTTTGCCGGGACAGTAGATTTTGTCCATAAATCTGATGTGTAAAGGGTTGCCTTCTTTTTTCAATGTTATTACTGAACCACAAGGTGTATGCCAGCGAATGTGGTGGAATATTCGTTCGGAGGCAATATCCTCGTGGCGACGCGCAGGATGCAATACTGGCCGCATTATGAGACGGCGGTGCTCAAAGCGCGCGAGTTATTGTAGCATCCCGCGATGTATGCTAACACGTCACTCAGTTTATTGCTTAACATAATATCATATAGTTTAATTATATATGTACTTCCGTTATGCTTGTGTACATTGTATCCTAAATAATAGGGAAATAATCAAATACTTTTTGAAGAGAAAGCTTCTTTAGACCCGTTGAATTATTTTTAATGGAGGAAAAACGAATTAGCGTCACCGACACGCTGTCACGTAGTCATAAGTATGCTATATCTTTATATGACTGTGAATTTTTAATAATATTTAGTGAATGATGTCTAATAATTGTATTCAAATCTAACATACTGTAAGTTTTAATTTTAATTATTTATTCCATTAAAATATAATGTGTCGACATCCATTATTATATAACAAACAATATGCTACAATCAATATGAATGGCGGATTAAACCATACTAATCAAATTACATATTTTTTAAATATAAATTTGTACTAATATTGGAAAAATAAATAAATGATCATTTTGCCCATAATATACATGTTTGCTACAGCAATCGTATGATTTTGGTCAAATATTATTGTTTGATTGATATATTTTTTATTTTGTCAGCAGTAAAGAAGTTAAAATTGCGTATAACGAATATCCGGTACATATTTAAAAAAATGTCCAACAATTATGTCTATGTCACGCTGTCGAGGCCAGTTTTCCTTATCCCTACTCCACCAAGCGGTGCTGTGAAACATGAAATCCTTTAGAAGGTCATTTAGCCACAAGTTCATAACAATCACTGTGTCGACAGAATCGTTCCGTTTTCCAAAATTGCGTAATAATCCCAATGAGCCGTCAGTTCGCTCCCAGCGGGTCACCTGCCCGGGATTACGCTTACAACCACCCATTATGTTATTTGTAATGCAGAGTTAAGCCGAGTGCTTTAATTTATTCACTAGCTTTTTATGAATTATTTTATATTACATTGTATTACACGCTATTAAAATAAAATATTACAGTATAAATGTACTTTTTTGGTGTGTTACTTTATTTTTAGGAACCTATGTCGTACGTTCTTATTTAAAGTTAATGTGATTCAATCTTTAGATACTTTAAAGTGTTATACATGAATCTCGTTGAACTTTAACTTTTTTTGTTTACTTTAACCTACCGATAAGATAGAACGGCTATCTGATGGAAAGTAGTCACCGTCGCCTACGGACACTTGCAACACCAGAGTAGTCGCCAATGCATCGCCGGCTTTGAAGGAGAGCTTTTTTCGCACATTTTTTATTAGGTTTTTATTAGCTTCACCTGTATGTTTGTTTGTAACCGACTTCTTTGGGTGCGATTTTGACCCACTTTAAACGGTCAGATTTCGTTCAAACTTTGTAGATTTATTGAGGACCGATGACAATACACTAATTTGATAAAATGATTCCATTTTTTAATTTGACTAAAAAGTAGAAAATAAATAAGATCTTAAAAAGCACCCCAAGATTTTTTTTAAATATTTTTTTTTTTATTCACACTATTATTAATTTATATTCATTGAAATTTTAACACTATTTTCTTAATTTAAATTCATTTCAATTTATTTTCTATTTTTTAGTTCGGTTTGCTATAAAAAGCGTGTTTTTTTAGTTTTTTTAAACTAAGTATTATTTATTTGAAGAGCCCCATGTCATAACGCCCCGGGAATACTAAGGTACGCGCGGACGTGCAAACCGAACCGTGAAGGACCGCCACGGGTCTAGTTGATGTGGATAAAACTTTTATTTATTACTTAATATTGACATGTGTTAGCAGTTAATATGTGTCGACTGAGTTTAGTGTGAGACAACTATTGTTGTATTGAAGAACTTCATACACAGAATCGTCGACTCAAAAAATAATAACTGCTTTGGACGGAGTCTGAAAAAAACTTAAAAGCAATCTGATTGAAGTGATTAAATACATAAAAGTTTGTTTGATAGATAAAGGATATTTTCGGCGATAAAATGTTTACAAGTCACTCTACAACTTTAATGAACTTTCAAAATTGTGTTTCTGTAGAAATTGGAACGTAATCTCGATTCCCGGCAATCTATCCCCTCTTGCCCAAGTTTTTGCTCGCTTTCAAATTTCCTTACAATTCAAGGAGTGCAACATTCAGCGAAATTTCATATCGCCTTAACGTGAACTAATTTCTTCTTTGAACTAACTTTGAGAACGGCCACATTCCTTTATAGTAGTTCTGAAAGAGTGTACTTGTCAGCGACACGCGGCAATTGTTTCACGATCGGAAAATAAAACGAGAAACTTTAATTAACGTCCAATGAAGCGATACACGGAGTATCGACGACTTATCCGCCCAGTCATAAACTATGGGATTTGTCGTCCAGCGTGTTGAGCTGCCACGTCTTGCGATCTACCCCTTCAATACCTGTTGTTGTGCGAGTAAGGGGCGTCGCGGGAGGTCTGTCATCACTGGCCACGTTTCCCTGACCGCAGCACGGCAAGCCGAACGTAGTCCGGTAATGACTTGGAATCTCGATCTTCGCCGGAGACAGGACGTCGTCGACTGCGCTTACATCACGTCTTCTTTGTAGTCGAACGAGTTCCTCCTCGCAATCGGAAATGTACGGTATCAATTTGTAGTTACGTCTATACCAAACAATACCCTTTTGATATAAAATACATAAGGACACGTAGGTTCCTGTATGATTTCATAAAAAAATGTTTATATATCATATTTCGAGATTTAAATTACTTTGTAGATATAATAGATAGTCTTGTAAGACATTTTTTTTCTTAGTTCTTTAATAGATTTCATTATAAAAAAAACATTTATGTCGCATATCGATATTATAGTCATAACATGATTATATTTAAGAAACAATAATGCTTAGACTATGATAAAGAGTAACAGCAGTTTAAAAGTTCTACATATATAATATCTTTTATTACGGTGACATTTTTATATTTGAGCGTTAACTTTTACTAATATTAACTAACAGATATGCCCAATTTTGCACAACTCTATACGGCAAGCAATAAGTAAGGATTTTTCCAACTTAAGGCGCTTAATGTGCTAAAAGTTTGTAACAGAATAATAAGCCGAAACAGCGTGTGATTCACTGTAATATGACGCTCTGTATGTGCTTTTAGTTAAATTACCCTGCACTTCTTACGGAACGGAAGTAATTTACAAAACGTGTGCACATAGGTGTAATAACAAAGCGTGGTGCTGTGTGCAATGCTGAAACTCCCCGCTCTCCCTCCACGGAGGGTTCCATGCAAGTTGTTACAGACAAACAAGCTATCCACCAACTTGCATTAAGATAATCTTAAATATGTGCATCTTAAATATGTGCATATTTTTATGCTCAGTTTCATTGTAATGCGATGCTTGAGTTTAATGCACGCTTGCATGTTACGCTGACTTGCATGAAAAGCATATTAGTAGGTTGTTAAATAATTGTATAATTTTAAAACTAAGCTATGTGAATTCCTCTCTCGAATATTTTTATACAAGATGAACCCCGCAGCTTCACCCACGTTATAAAAATCGATGTATCTGTCTATCTGTCCCGTGGGAATAAGATATTTTCCCGCTGTAAAAAGTAACCTATATGTTAATCCAAAGTGTCACCTAACTTCTCAGCAAATTGGATGAAAATCACTCCAGCCGTTTAGACGTGAAGAAGTAATAAACATACACACTCAAAAACTTTCGCCTTTTTAGTATTTCCATGATTATGTTCAAATATTTGTTTTAGAGAGAGGTAGGAGAGGTACCACCGCCACACAGGTATTTTAGCGTGAAGCTGTTCTTGTGTTTCGGCTGTAGGGTGTGGTTACCACATACTGTGAGGCGACAATCTTAATCATCTAGAGTCGCAACACATCTGAGTGGTGGACTACAGATAGTGTCCTTGTTCTATATAAATTTGCTTATTCTTGGGTAACAGTGACCACTTAACATCAGGTGGACATGCTCGTACTATACTTTAATCTTATAAAAAACTGTTTTTACCAAACAGACTTGTTCAAATTGAAAACTGCAAATTACGAAAATAAATGTTCAACAGTCACGCTTTTTGAACAATGGCCGGCAGCTACATCGTTGACTTTCTGAAGATCAAAAGGTCGTAAAATTACGGCGAGTGGGCGTTTGCCGCGAAAATTATTTGTTGCAGAAGGAGACATAAATAAATGTAAAAATATAAAAGCCAAAGCAGCAGAAGCAACTGTTTTCGATTCAGATGCTCTCAAGGTGAAAGCAAAATCGGACTTCATACTAATATTATAAAGGCGAAAGTTTGTGAGTATGTATGTTTGTTATTTCTTCACGTCTAAACGGCTTGAGCGATATTCATAAAATTTGGGCTACTTTTTACTGTGGGAAAATATCTTATTCAATCGATACATCGATTTTTTTAACGCGGGGGAAGCGGGGTTCAATTAGTTAATAATAACAATATACCAAGAACAGTATACTGTACACAAAAGCATCTTTTCGTATAATGTATTTTTTTCTAAGGATGTTATATACCTATACGATATACAATGTGTGTATAGCGTATAATTTAAAAAAAGATAAAACTACGACAAAACAACTATTTAACGATGGCGGACATGCTTTTCCACTTAATTACTGAAATATAGCTTTAAGTTGTTCAAACAGCTCCGTTCAAGGCGGCGAGTATCTCTGACAAGCATTGAAAATTGTGTCGTAGTAATTTCTAGGCTATTATCCTGAGGAGGAACAGCGAGCTTCAGTGCCCTCCAGGTCTCAACAAGACGCGAGAAAATATACGTAGTTGCAGATTTGTACAGTTAACTAGGACTAAATGTCACACAGACTTTTACTGTGTACTCGTTTCTTACAAACATTTTTGTTTTTACATTTCCTCCCATCAATCAGAAGAACGTTTCATGGTATGGCTAACAATGAAAGCGTAAGCATGCACTTATATTTCATTTTTAGAGGCAAATAACACAGCATATTAAAGAACTACAACACATTTTGAATACTAGTTGAACCCCGCAGCTTCGCCCGCGTTAAAAAAAAATATCGATATCGAATAAGATATTTTCTCACAGTAAAAAGTAGCTAATATTTTAGTCCAGAGTGTCAGCTAACTTTTTATCAAATTTTATAAAAATCGCTCCAGCAGTTTACACTTGAAGAAGTAACAAATACATTAACAAACTTTCGCCTTTATTTATAATATTGCTATGAAAAGTATGATTCCATTTAAAATTATTTGAGTGTACCAAAAATTTGGCAACGCTCTTGGAACAAGCTAAATCGTCAAAAATTTTCGAGTTACTCCGCTCTGCTGGCTCCAACGTATCTATCGACTCATTTCCTACGTTACAATTTATGTGGCGCGGTGACGTAAGGAAATATTTAATGGAAGGTCGGTGGAAGTGAATACGGGAACGAAGGTGGCGGATATTGCAACGTGAATCGATGAACCATTTATTTACTGGAGGTGGTAAGATACCAGACAGTGAGAGCAAATGATTAAAAGTAAATAAATAAGTTTACCGACATAGCTCTCAAAATTAGTAAGCTGAATTGACAATGTGCCGGCCACATCTCTCGTAGGACCGATAGCCGATGGGGAAAGAAGGTCGTCGAGGGGCGGCCATGTTTAGGCAAATGGAGCACAGGTCGCCCTCCACCAGACCGATGACCTGAAGAAGACAGCGGGAAACCGTTGGATTCACAGAACACAAGACCAGTTGGAGTGGCGTCATTTAGAGGAGGCCTATGTCCAGCAGTGGACCTCAAAGGACTGATGGATGGATGAAAATAAGTTTAGAGAGGTAATACACACGCGACAAGAACGAGCGTAAACAACCGTCACAGATGATAAACAAGATAATCGATCGGTTGTTTGACATATGGGCAATATTTCATATTGCCCATATGTCAAACAACCTATTATACTTTTTGTGGTAAAAGTCGAATGGGTTTCAAACATGTTAATAGGTTGAAATATTTTAAATGTGACTGGCTTCATTTATTACTATTATATAAATCAACGAGAATTTGAACAGCGGCGGTGATCCCAGACAGGTGGCATGGCTTCGGTAAACGATGGGGAGATCTGCTGACACAGTTTCCGTTACCTCGTTTCTGCCACGGACGTGGATGTGGTGGACGTGCAAGATGTGGAATGAGCTTCCTCCAGAGATATTCTCGTAGCATTATGACATGGGGCTCTTCTACAAAGGTGCGATGCATTGGCGATTCCTCTGGTGTTACGAATGTCCATTGACGACGGTGACTACTTTCCATCAGGTAGCCCGTCTGCCTTGTCGTTAAGTTTAAGTATAAAATAAAAAAAAAACCTGATTGCGTTTTAAGGATAAAATTATGTATACTTGTTCTGTCTGCTAAATCGTCTTGTATATCAAAATTGTTAGAAAAACGGAGATGTTTGATATTTGACAAATTGAAGCTTTTCTGCTAAAATTGATAAAAAGACGGAAATCATTTGATACATCTATGATTCTTTGACACGGAAATCTAGCGACAGATCTTGTTTCGAAAACGTTTAGAACACATATCAATCTGTGAAAAGGGGGAGAGACAAATTTCAATTAGTAAATTCAAATAAAAGCTGGGGTACGTACTGCGCTCTTTAACAGTCACTTTAACAGTTTGCCGGAACAGTAGATTTTATCCATAAATCTGATGTATAAGGGGTTGCCTTCTTTTTTCAATGTTATTACTGAACCACAAGGTGTATGTCAGCGAATATGGTGGAATATTCGTTCGGAGGCAATATCCTCGTGCAGGCGACGCGCAGGATGCAATACTGGCCGCGTTATGAGACGGCGATGCTCAAAGCGCGCGAGTTATTGTAGCAATCCGCGATGTATGCTAACACGTCACTCTGTTTATTGCTTAACATGATATCATATAGTTTAATAATATACATACTTCCGTTAAGCTTCTGTACATTGTATCCTAAATAATAGGGAAATAATCAAATACTTTTTTGAAGAGAAAGGTTCTTTAGACCCGTTGAATTATTTTTAATGGAGGAAAAACGAATTAGCGTCACTGACACGCTGTCACGTAGTCATAAGTATGCTATATCTTTATATGACAGTGAATTTTAAATAATATTCAGTGAATGATGTCTAATAATTGTATTCAAATCTAACATACTGTAAGTTTTAATTTTAATTATTTATTCTATTAAAATATAATGTGTGGACATCCATTATTATATAACAAACAATATGCTTCAATCAATATGAATGGCGGATTAAACCATACTAATCAAATTACATTACTTATTAAAAAATAAATTTATACTAATAATTGAAAAATAAATAAAGATCATTTTGCCCGTGATATACGTGTTTAGTACAGCAATCATATGATTTGAGACTAATATTATTGTAGAATTGATACATATTTTTTTTATTTCGTCAGCAGTAAAGAAATTATACCGCGTATACTGAATACCCGGTACATATTTTAAAAAATGTCCAACAATTATGCCAATGTCACGCTGTCGAGGCCAGTTTTCCTTATCCCCTACTCCACCAAGCGGTGCTGTGAAACATGAAATCCTTTAGAAGCTCATTTTGCCACAAGTTCATAACAATCACAGTGTCGACAGAATCGTTTCGTTTTCCAAAATTGCGTTATAATCCCAATGAGCCCTCAGTTCGCTCCCAGCGGGTCACCTGCCCGGGATTACGCTTACAACCACCCATTATGTTATTTGTAATGCAGAGTTAAGCCGAGTGCTTTAATTTATTCACTAGCTTTTTATGAAAATTATTTTATAAGTACATTGTATTACACGCTATTAAAATAAAATATTACAGTATAAATGTACTTTATTGGTGTGGTACTTTATTTTTAGAGACCTATGTCATACGTTAATGTGATTCAAACTTCAGATACCTTGACGTCTTAAACATGAATCTCGTTGAATTTTAACTTTTTATAGGTACTTAAAGCTAACGATAAGACAGAACGACTATCTGACGGAAAGTAGTCACCGTCGCCTACGGACACTTGCAACACCAGAGTAGTCGCCAATGCATCGCCGGCTTTGTAGGAGAGCTATTTTCGCACATTTTTTGAAGAGCCCCATGTCTTAACGCCCCGGGAATATCTCAGGAGGAAGCTCGTTCCACATCTTGCACGTCCGTGATAGAAACGAGCATGTAAGCCGAACCGTGAAGGATCATCACGGGTCTAGTTATGTCGATAGAACTTTTATTTATTACTTAATATTGACATGTGTTAGCAGTTAATATCTGTCGACTGAGTTTAGTGTGAGACAACTATTGTTGTATTGAAGAACTTCATACACAGAATCGTCGACTCAAAAAATAATAACTGCTTTGGACGGAGTCTGAAAAAAACTTAAAAGCAATCTGATTGAAGTGATTAAATACATAAAAGTTAGATAGATAAAGGATATTTTCGGCGATAAAATGTTTACGAGTCACTCTACAACTTTAATGAACTTTCAAAATTGTGTTTCTGTAGAAATTGGAACGTAATCTCGATTCCCGGCAATCTATCCCCTCTTGCCCAAGTTTTTGCTCGCTTTCAAATTTCCTTACAATTCAAGGAGTGCAACATTCAGCGAAATTTCATATCGCCTTAACGTGAACTAATTTCTTCTTTGAACTAACTTTGAGAACGGCCACATTCCTTTATAGTAGTTCTGAAAGAGTGTACTTGTCAGCGACACGCGGCAATTGTTTCACGATCGGAAAATAAAACGAGAAACTTTAATTAACGTCCAATGAAGCGATACACGGAGTATCGACGACTTATCCGCCCAGTCATAAACTATGGGATTTGTCGTCCAGCGTGTTGAGCTGCCTCGTCTTGCGATCTACCCCTTCAATACCTGTTGTTGTACGGGCGAGGGGCGTCGCGGGAGGTCTGTCATCACTGGCCACGTTTCCCTGACCGCAGCACGGCAAGCCGAACGTAGTCCGGTAATGACTTGGAATCTCGATCTTCGCCGGAGACAGGACGTCGTCGACTGCGCTTACATCACGTCTCCTTTGTAGTTGAACGAGTTCAACCTCGCAATCGGAAATGTACGGTATCAATTTGTAGTTACGTCTATACCAAACAATACCCTTTTGGTATAAAATACATAAGGATACGTAGGTTCTTGTATGATTTCATAAAAAATGTTTATGTATCATATTTCGAGATTTTAACTTACTTTGTAGATAGTATAATAGATAGTCTTGTAAGACATTTTTTTCTTAGTTCTTTAATAGATTTCATTAAAAAAACATATCGCATATCGATATTATAGTCTTAACGTGATTATATTTAAGAAACAATAATGCTGTCTTAGACTATGATAAAGATTGACAGCAGTTTAAAAGTTCTACATATATAATACCTTTTATTACGGTGACATTTTTATATTTGACCGTTAACTTTTACTAATATTAACTAACAGATATGACAAATTTTACACAGCTTTGTACAACAAGCAATAAGTAAGGATTTTTCCAACTTAAGGCGCTTAAAGTGCTAAAAGTTTGTAACAGAATAATAAGCCGAAACAGCGTGTGATTCACTGTAATATGACGCTCTGTATGTGCTTTTAGTTAAATTACCCCGCACTTCTTACGGAACGGAAGTAATTTACAAAACGTGTGCACATAGGTGTAATAACAAAGCGTTACGCCACAGTATTAATATCATACAGTAGTCTAACTCTGCCGTGTCCTTGAACTTTATACCTACAGACGCGCTGGACGAGAGTTCGCGTTAGGGCTACCCGCCTAAAGTATTTTAATACATCTGTATACTTGACTTTCTTTCTTACTTATTATGTAATTTATTCAGTAGATTAAGGTAAAAAACTATGCGTTCTTTTAATATTTAAGGGACTTAATAATAAATCGTACACAAACACTGGACGTGTTTATGCACAATTAAAGCAATCAAAAGCAGCTTAATATAGTTAACAACTGCTCTTCGATACATTATTATTTAAATAAAAAGATCCACTGCTTAAAAAACGTCACATCGCCCGCTCGCCACTACGGCACATTCGCTAGCTGTTGGGTACCGAGTGCATACCGAAATCGTGGCGCGTAGGTACAACTTGTGTTTCGTGCGTTTGTAAGAAGTTAGAATACTGTAGATACTAGTACTGTGGTTACGCTGTGTGCCGTTGCCGAAACTCCCCGCTTTCCCCCCACGGAGGGTTCCATGCAAGTTGTTACAGACAAACAAGCTATCCACCAACTTGCATTAAGATAATGGCGGCGGAACCACGTCTTAAATATGTGCATATTTTTATGCTCAGTTTCATTGTAATGCGATGCTTGAGTTTAATGCACGCTTGCATGTTACGCTGCCTTGCATGAAAAGCATGTTAGTAGGTTGTTAAATAATTGTACATTTTTAAACTAACTTTCGTAAATTCCTCTCATGATTATTTTAATACCTATTATATTCGAATATTTGTTTTTAAGACGGTTAATTTAATTTGTCGCAACGGTGGAAACTCGACCGGAATTTTAATCAAAAAACTAAACTTAATATTGTCAAAAGCAACACGAATATTTCTCAAATTCAAATAAATAGTAATGATTTTCAAGTTATTTTGAACACCTCCTTTAAAGATGAAAATAGATTTAATGCTGTTGCTGCAATTACCTACTGCTGCTGCATTTAAAAGCAATAGCGGGTATTTCGACTAAGACATCTGACATCTTTGATGTTATGTGTTTTCATCGTAAGACAATGAATGTTTTATTTTGTTTATTATTTATGTGTTTGTCTCAAATGCACGGTAGTAATGTGTTTTAGTTGATTTTATATATGTTTCAAACATTATTTGAAAAAAATATTAGCATTGCGTAATTCTTCTCCACTGTCCACCAATTCGCACTTGGCCAGCGCGGTGGACTATGGCCTAAACTCTCTCATTCTGAGAGAAGACCCGTGCCCAGCAGTGGGACAGTAATGGGTTGACGATGAATTCTTCTCTACATCAACTACAATCGTGCAGAATTTCATACCCCTCCGTCTTCGGCAATTATGTTAAAAACGGATCACAAGTTCTCGCTTCACGTAAAAATATATAGATGTTTGTTGGTATAAGGTTCTAGAACTTCTTTGTCGTTTTAATCAGGAAGCACCACAGCTACACTAATTTCTGCCTTATAGTAATAATAAGTACAAAGGTGGCGTAAGGGAGACATTCAGACACAAGGCGTTCCAACTTACAAACTTCTGGTAAGAAGCTGCCCTTATCTGGGGTTAATTATAGATTGTCAATGGGCGACATTTTATTATCAAGTGGACTGTAAGCCTTTGATAAGATATTTCAAAGTAAATTCAATTGTTTGATTCTAGTCATAAACACAGACATAAATATAAAAAAATGAACGAGGCTAATAATACTTATTCTGATATCTAAACATCTTTTTTTGCAAATATGTATGACGTACAAAGACGCGGTAGTTTCATTTCATATGTATGGTTTTATTCATGGCGGTCTTTCATTACGACACCATAAAAGGGCGGCTTGATGAAATATCACCGTTGTGCCATAACCACGTGTTACTCACGGCGCGCGTGATAGGGCATGCTCTGAAGGCTCTATTCACCGAGGGTGCACTTTCCGAGCTGTCAGCCGTACGAGTGACACTTAACATTATTCTTTCATACTAATACACTTTTTATATGTCATAGGTTATGCTGGCAACGTTTTATTATTACCAAGTAGACTTGTTTTTAGATTTTTTTTATATATTTATCTGACTGAAGTAGCAAACGAGCATGCAGTCCACCTGACGGTAAATAGTCACTGCCCCTCATGGACTCCTGTAATCAACTTCATACAGAACATGGGTTCTATCTGAAGTCAATCACAGATGCGTTGCTACTCCAGAGGATTATGATGTTCGCCTCGTATAAAAGTGTGCCGGCAACCACACCGTTCCATCGAAACGCAAGGAATGCTTCACGTTAGAAATAGGTGTGGTGGTGGTCTTTCCCTGGTCGGTACACTGGTTCTACCACAAATCATTACAATATAAAAAGGCAACGAGCAACGAAAAATCGCGCTGCAACCGATCCATTCAAAGAATACTTGACAAAAGCGGAGGGGGGGGGGAGCGGAGTGATGACACTTAAAGTTCCAGATCACAGCCAACTTGAACAACTGCATTTCAGTTGCGAAATGAGAAGACAACTTGGAGCTTGGTGAACTCGTTTTGAAGTTGTACGTGCGATAATGTTTGTCTCTTGTTTTAATATTCTGCACGCAATAGCTGCAGGTGGAGTTAGAACAGTGAAGTTAGAAAAGTAAATATAACGTCTGCCGCGAATACCCACTAGCTAGCTTCTAGCTTAGCCCCGCGGCTGCGCTCGCTTCAATCTTTCTTCTTTCTTCAATATTCTTCTTCAAATTTACCAGTTAAAATGTTATTCGATTAAAAGAAGCAATAATTAGTCACCCGTCACATCGGTGGAAATTCGACCGTAATTTTAATTAAAAAAATAAACTTCATATTGTCCAAAGTATTACGAATATTTCTCAAATTCAAGTAAAATGTAATAATTTTCAAGTAATTTTGAACGCACCCGTTAAGTATAAAAAGAGGTTTAATTAGCTAAACCGCATTTAAAAGCAATAGCGGGTATTTTGACAAAGACACTGACATTTCTGACGTCGTGTTTTCATAGTAACACATTGAATGTTCTATTTCGTTTATTATTTGTGTTTGTAACAAATGCACGGTAGTGTGTGTAATGTGTTTTTAGTTGATTTTATGTGTGTTTTAAGCATTATTTGAAATAAATATTAACATTATGCACTCCTTCTCTACGTCCACTATAACCGTGCAAAGTTTCATACTAATCTGTCCACGGCATATTACTTAAAAATGCTTCACAAGTTTTTACTTCACGTTTTAATATAACGATAAATATATATGCTAGGCTTACTACAATACGTTTTAATCCAGAACATTTCGTGTAATAAAAAGCCTGAAATGAAATTTCATAACTTTCTCGAAAATACACTTGAATTGGGTCAGTAGTTTACATGATAAGAATTTAAATAGAAAATTTTCGGAAATGTAAACATCAAATTTTGTTCTTTTCTTCAGAAATGTGTCTTTTAAACAACTATTTTTGAACCTAAAGATGTTTATTACGTGCTGAAATTTTGAGTAAAATGGATGAGTGTTTCATGAATACCGTGAAGCATTCAGAGGTATCACGGGTTGCCCTTGGGAGCGGAACTGAATGAAGGAATGAATGTGTAACTGTCGCTCAAGGCGAGATGTAAGCTGAGCTGCTTTGTAACTCGCTGAATGAACAACCTTGGGCAGTGTTTGGGCAACGGAGATTGATGAGAGTATTAAGAAGGTGGAATAAAGATGTTCGATAAATAAAAAATAAAATATTTAAGTTAGCGTTAAATATGCATCTTTATATAAAGTTCGCGTTGAAGCAATGGTAATCTTTTCATATTTTTTTTTATCTGAATGAAATAACAAACGAGCATGCAGTCCACATGATGGTGGTCACTGCCGCCCATGGACATCTGTAAGCAACTTCATATAGAAAATGGGTTCAATGTCAAGTCAATCACAGATGCGTTGGTACTCCCGAGGACTATGATGGTCGCCTCGTTTGAAAGTGTGCCGCACACACCAACCACACCCTTCCAGAGAAACGCAAGAAATGCTTCACGCTAGAAATAGGTGCGGCGGTGGTACTTCCCCGGTCGAACTTCACTGGTTCTACCACCTCGAGTTCCACTACTGTGTCAGCGTTTATTTCATTTTTGTTCTATAACAACGAAGTGTACTAATCCATACTCCATTAAAGTATTTAATTTACATAAACACCCAGACCCAGAGCAAGAATCTACAGTCATCATTTGAGTACTTGTCTGGCCGAAGATCAAACCCGAAACCTACTGCGTGTCAGACCAGTATAGTAACTGCTCCAACACGCGGGAAGACATTTTAAAGATTTTAGGTGAATTACTATGACATAACATTAATTCCAATATAGCGGAATATACATGTTAAACCTACCACATAAAGTTAATTCACGCTATTACTAGCCACGACTATATCCGCACCGAACACCATAAAATTATACGGTTTCCTTTAACCATAGTTTTATTTGGAGCGGCAATCGCGGCGGCGTTCAACTTCTGTTTGTCATGGCGGGTAACGAGCCAAGTTAAATTAAATAATTATTATTGTAATTTAACCAACTCTTTTACTCATAGCTAGTAAACGATAGGCTATAGCCACAAGATTTCTAGCGATGAGCTACAGCTATTCATTATCAACAATGATTTTACAATAACAGTAATCTCCGCTATCATGTTGTAGCTAGCGATACGCCGCAGTTTCACACGCGTTATGAATAAAGTTTCATTACTCAAAATTAATATTTTTTTATAGAATCGTCCATTTAAGCATACTCGGTAAGGGTAGGTATGTGTGGTCGCATATTTTCGCAAAGATCTGATGGTGCAATGGACACAGCCGCTCACTCGGGTGAAACCCGATGGGGCACCGCGCTCACAGGATCATACAAAAACGAATATTGTCACCTTAGTTTAACTAAATCGCTACTGTTAATACTATTTGCTCTTTGTCAGTAAGACACATGCACTAGCGATTAGTATCCGCATTATAATACGTAATGACCGGGTATCGCCTGCCCGGATAACCCGCGTAGCCGGCTCGCCCGTTCGCACCGGACACCGCGGTTATATGGGTCATACTCGTTGCAGGTAAACATATTTTAAATAGCTTATTGTGGGTTATAACCTTTTAACACTTATAACAAACATATTTCAATACACTTCTCATAGCAATATACGGTACATAGAAACATCATGACAGAGGAATTACGAGAAGAAAATTGAACATTGTTGTTCAATTTTCGGTATTATCGAGGCAAACAGATCGTGACAATAACTTATGTAAATAAGACAATTGGAAATTAGGAACAAAGTAAGTAGTTGAAATGCGAAAATGCGATATAAAGTATCATATAACCAATTTGTTTTTTGTTTTCTTGGTTTTTCATTTCATTTTGGCGAGAGTCAACAAATAGTACGGAAAAAAAATGATCGAAGAGACTAACAACAAAGATTTCTAGTTTATTAAACTGTGGCGACATCAAGGCCACAACAATTTTGTATTCAAGGAAACAGACTACACAGAACTGGTTTCTGTTCGATCTGGGAAGAACCACCACCACACTTATTTCTAACGTGAAGCATAACTTCTTATCATACATATATGAGGTGACCATCTGAGTCTTCGGGAGTAGCACTGCATCTGTTATCGGCATCTATTATCGACTTCAGATAGAACCGCTTTTATGAAGTTACTTACAAATGTCCATGAGCGGTAGTGACCACTTACCATCAAATGGATTGAATGGTCGTTTCATACTTCAGCCTTGTAAAAATAGTAGGATTAGTTAGGAACTGCTCTGATAATGAGTAATACTGCTCTGATAGTAAGTAATGATTTATAGGTGGTAGAACCAGTGTAGTTCGACCGGGTAAGTACCACCGCCACACCTATTTCTAGCGTGAAGCATTTCTTGCGTTTCGATGGAAGGGTGTTTTTGCCGGCACACTTTAATATGAGGCGGCCATCTTAGTCGGGAGTAGCAACGCATCTGTAATTGACTTCAGATAGAATTTCATGTTCTATATAAAGTTGCTTACTTAGTTCATGGGCGGCAGTGACCACTTACCATCAGGTGGACTACATGGTCGTCTTAATTCTTATAATGAGCTCTGATAAAATTTACTATCATTTTTTTTTTATTTATTTATTAAAACACCATTACATCTGTCATTACAGGTTGCCCTAATGCGACAGAGTGGCCTTACAAAACGTTAATAATAAATTAATTGATACTTACGTAAATAATAAATTAATTGATAATAACTATATTAATATAACATAAATATAAGTATAAATTAAGATCTATAACATATTATTTGCAATGTAACCTGATAAAGTTTACTATTTTACCGTCATTTGCTACATATTCTTTCAATGAAAACGATACGATTGTTCGAAGTGGGTAGTTACATACAAGTGAACACAATAAAAGTGTGTTCCCTTTAAATCCCTTATCGATTATCCCGATCCCGGCTCGTCAAGATCTAACTTCTTATGTACTCTCCAGAGGCCCTTTCTATTGAAACGTATTTAACACCGAGTCGGTACCGAAGTGAAAACTGCTAATTAAAGCGTTTCATTAGTTAGCCGCCCCTCAGTCTTTACACTTCTAATTATACTATTTGCTCATTTATGCGCAAATTTAATTCAATGTACTAAGTATTTAAGATAAGGATTGTACTTATTAACTAGATTACTTAAATTTCGCTTCTATAAGCCAATTTACGAGTAGCAGGTAATGCAAACGGACAAGTATGATGGAATGGACAAATAGTTTGATTCTCGTGTCCCTCAGGTAGCATAGATTCACTAGACTAGTAACATTGTTAAATTATATTGACACAAAAACCCGATTGCTTAAAAATTAATGATGAACAACAATATAAATTGGTTTTTGACGTGACAACGCCTTATAATTCGATGGAGCCGGCTGCACACACAAAAAAACATGACTAATGCGGCGTTACCTCGCTCTGAGGCGTTGCATTTTAGGTTTGCCGTGCATACGAGAGCGCGGAACAAGCGACAAAGAGGCACAATCGGCCTCCGCGTTCGGTAGCGTTCGATATCTCTCTCCTATTTTCTTTAAAAAAAATATAACCATTCCATCAGTATTTTCATATGCCGTTGACACGTTCGAATATCGTCAGTAAAATGACTTTACGGACAACCGATTTTTTTATAATAATATATCTAACAGTTTTTTGGGATTGCGACAAAATAGTATCACAAACGTGTTATTCTCGCTATATGGTGTATTATTTTGTAGTTGTGTATTTACTAGCTTTGATTTGATACCCATATTGCTATCACAATTTCATAATCATACTCATGATAGTGCCTGCGATCAGCGTATTTTAAAATAAAAAAGCCAACGTTACTCTGATAACGGAATCGATTACAATTATTCGTCATATGTTACAATTCGTCAAACCGTTTCAGCTGTAACGCGTGCCAAATCGATAGACATACAAAACATCATACATACAAAGGTAGGCTCGAAAAACATCAAACAAATCTGTGTTAAAACCGGTAAAAAATCATAGTATGATATAATTATCATACTATGATTTTACAATATTAATATATTAGCTGGCTGTACGTTGTGCATTCTGTGCTCAAATACACGCGCTGAATTCTACGATAGTATGTAACAATGTGTCCACCAGTTCGCACTTGGCCAGCGCGGTGGACTATGACCTAAAACTTTCTCATTCTGAGAGAAGACCCGTGCCCAGGAGTGGAACAATAATGGGTTGTACTCCATGTAACAATGTGTCCGTTTTTTAATTAACAGGACGAAATCGTAAGCAATGCTTATAACTTATAAGCATTCCTTTGGATCTTCTTAATAGATAACGCAAAGACAAACGCACATTAGCGTAGCTGTACGTTATATAATCTGAAGTTTTTTAGAAGATATTTTAACTCTACTTGCTGCTAAATTCGCCGACTGCATTGTCCACTTTACCATCGCATATCCATGAGCATAACATAATATATTCCAGAGAGAGTAATTTATCATCATCAACTTCCTAATTAATACACGAAATTTTGTGAAGATGGATGAATGTTTGTCACTCTTTCATGCTACAGATTGGAGTTGAATGGAATTTCACACACAGTTAATGACTTGCATTAACGCACAGAATACACTTACCCATAATAAGAGTACATGAGGGGTGTCGACCGAAAGCTATTTTGTTTATATCCTGCCATTAAGACCGCGACCATGACGACCCGAGTGGCCGAGCGGTTACCATACTGGACTGACGAGCAATGGGTTCCGGGTTCGATTCCCGGCTAGACAGGTATCTGAATGATGAGTTTAAACATGTGTTCTGGGTATGGGTGTTTGTGTATTCGTGTTTGTGTGTCCATGGTACCCATGACACAGAAGAAAATCCTAGTGTGGGGCTATGACTGTAGAAAGCGTGAGTGTAGAAAGCGTGCCATTGCTACTCATGTTGCTACTTTACCACAATATGCCATCCAATAGTCTGCGCCGATATGCAATACGCAATTTTCCAATAATAACAATGTGATGATAATAATAATAACGATATGCCTCGGTATCTTAAATGGTATTGTTTTTTATCTGACTGAAGTAGCAAACGAGCATGCAGTCCATGGATATCTGTAATCAACTGTAATCAACACACAGAACATGGGTTCCATCTGAAGTCATTCACAGATGCGTTGCTACTCCAGAGGACTATGATGGTCGCCTCATGTGAAAGTGTGCCATTGGGTACATGTTTAATATCTTCTTATTAATATTACAAATTCTTATTAATATAACAATATGTTTCGGTATCTTAAATGGTATTGTTTTATATCTGACTGAAATAGTAAAGCATGCAGTCCACCTGATGGTAAGTGGTCACCGCCGCCCATAGACATCTATAATCAACTTCATATAGAACATATGTTCTATCTGAAGTCAATCACAGATGCGTTGCTACTCCCGAGGACTAGGACAGTGGCCTCATATAAAAGTGTGCCGGCAACCACACCCTTCCATCGAAACGCAATTAATGCTTCACGCTAGAAATAGGTGTGGCGGTGGTACTTCCCCGGTCGAACTACACTGGTTCTATCTTTAGTTAGCTAGTTGTCATAAAAATGTTTAACACGCCAAAGACAATGTTACACCGTTTGGCAGCGACGCTAAGCACTCAATAATCCAGGAAGATAAGACATCGGGAAACTCTTTCAGCGTCGCGATATAAAGTTAAGCGTGAGGTTTAAGTTCGGACAAACTTAATCTGGCGAGTTGGCGCCGAATCTTTGGCCGGTCCCCAAAAATTTGCCAAAGTTTGTTGAACCCGCGTCGCCAAGTCCACAACATGAATCCGAACTTATGCCTCGTTCGTTACGTTCGAGAACTGTTTCCACGTTTAGTTCCCATTTCTTATTTCTTTTAAAAGTAAAATATGTAATAGTATTTTTCAACCGTCATTATCTTAAATGTCGTCATTGCAAGATGGTTTGGGATATACGTTTAAGTGTTTTTATCCTCTATTTCTCTGCATTGATATTGTATAATATTACAAAAAAAGACGTAAACTTTGCATCTCATTCATATAAATCAGTGCAGTAAGCGTAAATTAACGACATTATTACGAGGGCAGTATAGAATCCTGTTCGGGACCTTAGATAATATGCATAAGACATTTCGTAAGATTATATACGCCAATCACTGCGACATGTGTAGTTAACCTGTCACCATGCATTTTGATACCGGTCAGACATATATCATAATGACAAATTTAGATGTGTATTATAAGTCTAGGTGTTGGTCTCCTCATTTGCGTATTTTCATGGCATTTTTTTTTATCTGACTGAAGTAGCAAACGAGCATGCAGTCAACCTGATGATAAGTGGTCACTGCCGCCAGTGGACATCTGTAATCAATTTCATACAGAACATGGGTTCCATTTGAAGTCAATCACAGATGCGCTGCTACTCCCGCGGACTATGATGGTCACCTCATGTGAAAGTGTGCCGGCAACCACACCCTTCTATCAAAACGCAAGAAATGCTTCACGCTAGAAATATGTGTGGCAATGGTACTTCCCCGGTCGAATTACATTGGCTCTACCACCTTGCAGTGGCTAGTGATTAATATATTTTGTCCGTCTCTATCATAATATTTCCTTTTCAATACTTGTTTTTCATTTCATTATAATATATTGTTCCTTTTTTATAAAAGGTAACAGTGGAAATTGTTTGTTCATAAATATAACGACCATGGACTACTTTCTGTATTGTGCGTACTGGGACGCTTAAGGTAGAATGTTTCATTAAAACATTATTAATTCATTTTACTTGACCACACACCATACATACATCTATCGAAAAGAAAGTTACAATATAATACATGCTTTACAATATAAGCATAATAATTTCAGGAAATCCCCGCTGAAAGAATTGGAAAGGCGGTCGTGTGGATAGTTTAGTATGCGGCGGACAGCGCGCGGCAACACATATCTGGCAACGGACGCGGCTTGTGAATTATGGCGGCGCTCTTGCTGCGTTGTTTTGTTTGATGAATATTATCATGAAATCGTGCCTAGGTTAAATTTGATTAAATCGTAAAAAAAAATGTGTTTAATGTAATGATAGAGAGATTCATTACATTTTTACTATCTTATCTTATTTCGTCATAATATTATAAATGTGAGTTTGTGCGCATATGTATGTGTGTTCGTTATTTTTGCACGAAAAAACTACATATTGCATTTTGGTAAATTTGGCACACAGATTATGAACCGTATTAACACATACAATACTCATTACGGTGATAAATAAGATCAAAGTAGACGGAAACACGGAGATAACTTAGTAATACATACTTTACAACGTGTAATCATAATAACTTCCGCAAATTCCCCGCTGAAAGAATTTGAAAGGCGGTCGTGTGGATAGTTTAGTATGCGGCGGACAGAACGCGGCAACACATATCTGGCAACGGACGCAGCTGGTGAATTATGGCGGCGCTCTTGTTGCTTTGATTTGTTTGATGAATATTATTAGAAAATCGTGCCTGGATTTGCTTTGTTTAAAACCTTTGAAAATGTATTGTCCTTTAGGTAATGGAAGAGTTTTTCTTATTCCTTTTTTATTGTATGTACGAATAAATGCTAAAGTTCGTGACACATAGATGCTTGTGTGCTTGTCACTTTTACGAAAAAACTACAGATCGCTTTGATTCTTTGGCACACAGGTATTCTAAGACCTAAATATGTGGTAGGTACTCATTATAATGGTAAATATAATAGAAGCGAGCAAATCTGCGGAAATAACTTAGTAATACAGATTTTACAATATAAGCATAATAATTTCAGGAAATCCCTGCTGAAAGAATTTCAAAAGCGGTCGTGTGGATAGTTTAGTATGCGGCGGACAGCGCGCGGCAACACATATCTGGCAACGGACGCGGCTCCGTGAATTACGGCGGCGTTCTTGCTGCTTTGTTTTGTTTGATGAATATTATTATAAAATCGTGCCTGGGTTTGCTTTGTTTAAAACCGTTTGAACTTTGTTGTAGTATAGGATGTCATAAGTAATAGAGTTTTTAAATGATTATATTTTTGTGACTTTTCTATAGATAGACTAATATTATTGCGAAATTCATACATTTTGTTATGTAATGGGTACTCACGATATGCGATTTTTTAAATTTCTTTAGTCTATATTTCCACCTAGTAGCAAGAATCGTGGTCATGGCCAAACTGCGGTGGCGGGGAGAAACCGTTGACATGAGCTAGAGGAAAATTAACCTATCTGCCCTACGTCTACTTCGTTTTTGTTTTTTAGGTTCCATATCACGACACACAACAATAACTGTATCCTTATGCACCACACTGCACTATTTACGTTTTACATAAAACTAACCAACGGATTCCACGCTTGTGCTAGTTTAATACTTAATCTTCTCTGTTAAAGTTATTAGGATGTTTTTTTTTTATTTCTATTGCTTCTCTTAATAAAACGTGGAAAGTAATGACACTCAGCGGAGATTACGAGGTTTATGCAGTTCGGTCCAGTTGTTAAGCCGGAATTGAGGACGTGTTCAAATGAATCGTGAGTACTCGTTGTGTTAAAATATATGTGTGTTTGTAACTTTAATGCAAAAATGATAAATCTCATTTCGCTGATAGACAATTTGCTTGGTACATCGACAGCTTATGACTTGGATGAGCAAAAAGAATATTAATTACCATGGCAAACGCGACCATAGCTGACGGAGCCGGAATAAGGTATACATATAAATACGTATACTAAAGTATAAATAAGTTTACTACAACACTCAGAAAAAATAAATATGGTTCATTTTTAAAGAAATAGTTACTACCGCCAATCGAAAGTAATTAACTCCAAATAGGATTATAGTCCTATCTAATTTTTACTGAGTTTGAGTTCTGAAATGTAACTTGAAATATTTTGTGGCATATCCTTTTAAGTTCTTATTTACACAGCAACGCTTAACACTGTTACTTTGAAATTAAATTAAGCGGTCAGTAGCATCCCCGTAGTCAAACCACGGAAAATTATTTTGATCTTCAAAAATCCTGTTTGAGATCTAAATACCTCATTGAGCCAGGATAGATTCTACAAGTAAATTTAGATAAAACAGTATACGCGATAGGTAGATTAAGGGATATTCTCCAAAACATTTCTCCAGCGTGGCAACACGCGAAGCAACACTGCGTTCGGGCGGAGTGCGTCACATCAAATCGCACTCCAATATTTCCCTGTCTGCCAGTCTACCGTACGCAATACATCTCAGACAAGTATGCTCAGGACCTCACTATTTATTCGACAGCACAAACAAAAGTTTTATTGTTTGTCTAAATCTAAGACTTACTTGTAGTGATAGATTGCAGAATACAGGCAAAATAAGTTTAGAATTTTAGTTGACAATAGATTTTTCTTTTATTTTGAACACAGGAATTAGGTAACAATTTCCACATTATGTTCTCTTTATCTATCATATACATTTGCTTTTTTTATGCAGTAACATAATCATTATAGCGTATACATATGTATTTAATGCGCAAGATATTGCATAATTCAAGTTGGTAACCACAATTTCATCATTTGTAAAAGAACTATAATTTTCAAATGAACTCAGATCTAAGTGTACAGCAAAAAGCTATTTATTCTATCTATCTTGTTCATTAAATTTACAAGCACTTGTTCCAAGTCACACGAGGCTTTAAAAATGTCTCCGGAACTCACGATAAATGAATAGGTATTGTTTTTTTGTCGCTTCTTTCCAAGCAATTCTCTGTAAAAGATTTGTTTATACGACAAACACCTTTATCTCCTCAGAGTGCTGCTTAATATTTAATTGTTGCTTCCCTGGCAGTCTCCACGGAGTGCTTGTTCTGAAGCAGTCTCAAGTAATTAACTCACAACGAACTTCAGTATCAACCTTGCATATGCGATTTAGTATAGAGCTGAACGTGCCCATAGCTAAAAGGGAATCCTATATAATAATACGTGAAGCAAAAATTTGTGATTTGTTTATAAGATACTTGCTGCAGACGGAGGAGTATGAAATTACGCACGGTTATAGTTGACGTAGAGAAAGATTGCGCTATGCTTTTTTTTCAAATTATGCATAAAACATACATAAAATCAACTAAAACACACTACACATACTACCTTGCATTTGACACAAAGACATACATAATAAACGAAATAGAACATTCAATGTCTTACTATCAAAATACATAACGTCAAAAAGTTCAGATGTTTTTGTCAAAATACCCGCTATTGCTTTTAAGTGCAGCTCTCTCTTTTGACCTTTAAAGGGTGCGTTCAAAATAACTTGAAAATTATTACAATTTATTTGAATATCAGAAATATTTGTGCTTCTTCGGACAATATGAAGTTTAGTTTTTTAATTTAAATAACGTTCGAATTTCGACCGTTGCGATGAGTGACTAGTTTAATATAATGTTTGCAATACTTCGTGCGTGCATCTGCGACGTTGAACTTTGTTTCATTTGAACTTTAGATTGAAGAATACTGAAACTGTTGAATTAGTTTGAACAAGTTATGCTAGCTCAGTTTCATTTCATACACAAAATAACTTTATTATAGCTGCATATCATGCTACGTAAGCTTTTCGTAATCTCGTGGATATATTTGAAAAACCATTTTTTTATGTATATGACTGAAGAAGCAAACGAGCATGCAGTCCACCTGATGGTAAGTGGTCACTGCCGCCCATGGACACCTGTAAGCAACTTCATGTAGAACATTGGTTCTATCTGAAGTCAATCACAGATGCGTCGCTACTCCCGAGGACTATGATGGTCGCCTCATGTAAAAGTGTACCGGCAACCACACCCTTTCATCGAAACGCAAGAAATGCTTCACGCTAGAAATAGGTGTAGCGGTGGTACTTCCCCGGTCGAACTACACTGGTTCTACCACCTTCAAAATTAGTGTTGGACTACCACCCACTTAATGTTTTGGTTTGAATTCATCTGCTTCAAATCTGCTAGAATACTGAACTGTAAGAGACTATATTACTATATTAAATGAAATAGGCGTACTAACTTATTTATTAAAAACTTCTAACGTATTTTCTATTCATTTCCAATTTTCATCTATACAGACAGATTAACAAATATTGGAACGATACCAACTTGTATCATGTATTTCGCAAACTTAACTTTGGTAATTATTATTGATTCAATATTATTTATTCAGTTATGTACAAAATGGTGGTGAAATTCTTCTTGATTCGGCTTCGGAAGCAATATCGCCACGCGTGATTTTTGCTATAATAATTATTATAAGCACTATTGTGTTCAGACTTAAACGACGTTTTAGAGAAAAAGAGTGATACGAGGTGATCTAACTGAGGAGTCTGTATCCAATTTTAGGTGATACTTTGTTTCCGGAGTTTTTATGGCACGTATATGTTTAAGGCGCATCCATGGGCATTTGCCAAGAATCACTTAGTAAACTACATGATAGCCACATTTTAACTACAAAAAGGAGGACGTTCTCAATTCGTCTTTAATTTTTTTTTTAATTTGTTTCCTGATTACTCCGGACTGAGTGAACCGATTGAGATGTTTTTTTTGAGTCTTATTTTTTTAGTTCATTTCTGACAATGGCATCCATAAGAAAAGCGCATAAGTCGTAAATTTGCAATAACGATGTGTGCAATAAATGGACGAATAACTCAATATCAGGCCAATTGATTCTGATATTTTTTATATAGGACATAGTTTCGTCACCGTCATCCAGCGAAATATGTTGAACGTCGACTTCGAACTATGTACTAAGTACTGAGTAGGTACTAAACCAAAATTAATTAAAATTATTTTTTACTTTTTTTGCGAAATGGAAGGCGGTAGATATTCTTTGTTAAAAAGGTTTTATGTAAAACTAAAAAAGTGAGATTAGTACGGCGTGCTTGTCTGCCTGCAGTGACAGTGGATTTTTCAGTCATTTGCTACTGACACGCGTTAACATTTAAAAACCTTTCAGGGCACTCGCTGGTATTCGCACAGTTTTATCGCCAGCTCTCATTTATTTTACAGTGTTTTTTTGATTTTCGTTAATAATGTACTACGAGTATGTCCACCAAAAGTTATGTCAATTTTGTATGAGCTCATTTTGTCCAAGCTTTCTATATCGTTCAATCTAGAGCTTTATTTCGTAACAATCAGTTGATCTACATTTTTTTAAATTAAAGTAGCAAACGAGCATACAGTCCACCTGATGGTAAGTTGTCACTACCGTCTATTTGCATTCAATCACAGATGCGTTGCTACTTCGGAGGACTGAGATCTTCCATCGAAACGCAAAAGATGTTTCACATCTTATTGGGGTTCTGAAAGTGGTACTTATTTAAACAGGGGTTCGATCTGAAATTGATCACAGAGTGCTACTTTCGCGGACCAAAATGATCACCTATCAGCTGGCCACACTCCTGTCATAACGCAAGAACTGCTTTATTACAGAAATTGGTGTGATAAGCCATACTGTTTCTCGTCCCTGGACCGCGACACCCTTACAACGAAACGCAAAAAGTGCTTCACGTTAAAAATAGGCAATGCCGTTGCACGTCCTCGGTTGTACCATACTCGTTTAACATATATAATCATAATAAGTAGTTATTGGCGAATGCCACTAAACTGCAGTAAAGCTTTACTATTTTGATTAATTAAAAATGAAGCTATAATATCAAAAAATCAAAAACTGAAACTATGAATGGAATGGATTTTTAATCTCTAAACAAAATATACGAACGGATTGTAGTATGGAAACCAAACAAAAGGCTGGCATTTGAAACGTGGATTAAAGTATATTTTTCCGGGCGGAAAATTTAATTCCTGAAACACGTACGTTATGTGATATTACATACATACTGCCAACCTAGTAGAGGAACAAATAGAGCTAAGTCATAATATGGTATAGTATTATAGCATGATGACTTGCCTGGTGGAGCAGTCGCCACACTGGACATAAGTTCCGGGTTTAGTCCTCAGACAGATATTTGAATTTAGATTTCTGGTCTGGGATATTTGTCTATTCGTCATTGTGTACGTCTATGGTACCCATAACACAGGATAAATTTAGACAACAGAGATTAATCCGTAGTTCAAAGCTCATGTATCTATTTAATTTTAAATATATGTTAAATACGGTACATATGTGACGCACGGACAACACCTTTAGCACTTTATATAAAGAACAAAGTTTTTGACAATAAATTATGTTCCAAAGTTTGTCGCGTGTGCTTTTGTTTGCAAACGCAATTTCACGGTGAGTTACTGTATAGAGTATATAACAAGTTGCTCTCCAAACATTTTCTATCTACATAATGTATTTTGAGTTTGACAAACTTGGAACCTTCATTTGAGGAGTAACATTAAGAGCAAGGGCAAGAATTTTAAACACAGAAAATTTATCGACTTAGAGACAATAATACGTAATTTTGTTATTTTTATATACATACTTGCTGTTGTCTGCGACTTTGTACATGCTTATATAACAAAACAATACAACCGTTATTTAACATCCTCAAGCGAGGAATATTAAAAAGTCTAATATTGGTGTGTATCTCCATACTCCGAAGTTTGATAACGTTAGGTTCAATAATTTAGGTTCTGCGACGATCAGTCAAAAGTGAGTAACCTTTTGCTATTAAAATATATAGATTCATAGATATATACACTTATGATATATAGATACTTATGATACTTATGATATATAGATATTAAAAGTCTTAGTTTAGATTACACTCATAAATGGTAATAAATATTCCATTTAGTTCGATCCCCGATAGAATAGATCTCATTTTTTTATTTCTGATTAAGGCTTGTGCAATTCATTAATAACCAATAAATATTATGTTATTGCTAAGCACGGATCTTTTTTATTTTCAATAAAAGTTATGTTAGCAAAAGTATGGCCAAGTGTATCTGAAATGACTTTACATTAACTTTAGAATTAAAATACTTACATATTACCTGCGTTGGTGACAAGTGACAAGTGGTTGATAACAAGTGACTTCACTGTGGTATGAATGTATTATATAATAGTTCCTATTTTATGTATAACTATATAACTAAGCATTTTTAAATACTTTGAGTAAGCTAACGTCGGTGCTACTTCCCGTGGTGTAGATTGTATCTGAATAATTTATTTCTGCAAATATGTTAGCACCTATGTAGAAAGAACTAACTGCATACGTGGTAAAAATATACGAAGATATCTGTATGGTTGTATCAAGAGGGTTAGATTAATCAAGATATTGATTCTATCAAAAAAATAAACTTCGATGTGGTAGGCACGGTAAGTTTATTTTTTGATCACTCAATGTTGATGGATTTATTCTTACAACACTGTGTGAAAAGGAGGGTAGTTCTTAGCTCAAAGGTGTTGACCGGTGAGTTGTAAATGATTAAATGCATATCTTTGAAAACGACTCAGTTTGCCGAGTTAGGCTATGTAATCTTTAAATAGGATCAGAGAAAAGGCGGAGAGAGTATTTTTTTTATTGCTAATTATTTTTAATATTACTATTTTTACACAGACTCTTAAAAAAATGTTATTAAAAAAGTAAAAAAAAAAAAAACAATGAAAATATTATCAGTTTCAGCGGTATTTTTTTCCATAATAATTTCTAATTTCATATGAAATAGTACAGCTCACCACTCAACATAAGCTGCATGTTTGCATGACGTTTCAATCATATGAAAATTGAACGTTTAATAATTTAGAATGCAGTATAGTTGCATGTTCAGCGATGCAGTACAATATTACAGCTTGTAATGCAATGCACACATGCGCCCGCTGCCCGCCGACGAAAATATTTATTTCCTTCACTATTTATTTCAGCGCCTTTCTGAATTTCCTCTTGAAAATTTCCTTTTAGCATAAAACGAGAAACTGTTTATGAAGGAGCTCGTAACATAAACTTTGAAAAATATTATAAAAGTTGCGCACTATGCGTGCTTTAAATAAGAGATTACAATAAGTGCTTTGTTTGTGTTTAAATTCTGTTTTCACAATGAAATAGTTTCTTATTCAATTCTAATTCAATTAACTCAATATAAATTTAAGCTAAATACCAGTTTCTTATTTGTATGTATCTTACCGTCAAGTGATATGTGTGCTTCTTTGTTACTTCAATATCATTAAAATATTAAAAAATTAAGTGGCAACTCTTTAGCTTACAACATAATTGTGATATAGGTACGTTAGAAATATGTAGGTAAATATGTCGTACTTTTACGCTCTGGGTTAGCAATTTGATTTTCAATTCCACTTATAAACACATGATCGAACAATATTTTAGTCTCATTTATATTTCGCAAGCTATTCTCGGATTTTCGCTTCAAAGGAATGCCTTTATCTTCCACAAATGCCTAAAAATCGTCTCGAAAAGTATATTTTCGCACGTCACATCAAATTGGAACGCAATAGCTTTCTGTCTGTGAGTCTTTCAGTCGCCTCTTTACTCTGAATATGTTACGAAAATGTTATGGAAACATTTTTAAATGGTTTATTCATCTTTTTATGTACTTGTTAACAATATTATGATATTAGTAGGTATTTTTAATTGGTCTAAAAAGGCGAAAGGATAACATATATTGGATATCGTCTGCATCGTATATTTTACACATTTAACGTGTTGAGAAGAAAATGTTGTTCTTGCTTAAGTGCATTGTATTTTTTATTGAATCAACAAACGAGTGTGCAGTTCATCTCATGGTAGGAAATCCCTGCCGCTCGTGGACATCTGTGAGCACTTTCGTACAAAACAAGAATGCTAAAGTTAAACGAAGATTCGTTGCAAATGGTGAGGATTAAGCTTGCCCAAACATCCTTGATTTACGCTAGAAATAGATTAACCTTCCTGCTTAAACCATGTACATTCTACCACTCTTACAAGACAGTGAGTTTACCAACGTTACCATGTTTCATTAATTAAAATAAATTTATTCATCCGTCAATGCAATATTGGAGCGTAGTTATGAATTGCTGCGAACGGAACACGCAACACTCAAGTTCTTTAATTGATACATTTTGACACATTAATGACACATTAATAAAAGATGATCATTGAGTGATATCAGTTTATAGCTTCGTTAACCCCGTAACCTTTAGCACGCTGGTGAGTACGAGTGTCCTCTCAGAGTAAAAATGTCTGAGTTTGGTTAGTACGGAATGGTAGACTTTATAGAGATAAATAGAACTTCTTTTGAAAAATTTTCAGGTGTGTTAGTTGACGGTTACTTAATGTTTCATAAATCGATTGCAACATCCTAGCAGGGTTCATGCCCAGGCTGTACTAATTGTAAGACCTTATGAATGTAGCATGATGCATTAAATAAATGTCTAAATGTCTAAATGACGTTGCAACATCTGAGCTGCGTACCAAATTTCGAACTTCAGACCCCTTGATTTACAACCACAATTCTATCACTGCGCCTTTACTTAATGACAAAGGATTTACAACCTCGTTCTACGCGCACTGCCCGATGTGTTTAAAGTCCTCCACAACCTGTGACAATGCGTTTAAACTAACGAACTAAAAACCGATTCCAAATTGGACTTTGTAATTAGACCGTCGGAGCTACTTCGTGATTGTAGCAGATTAGCGCAAACAAGTCCGGTGTAACCGTTGATTTGTAGCCGCCTAATGACCTGCCGGAGATAAAACTCGGATAAATTCAATACTTATTCAATTATTTATTGTACTGTGATAATTAATCATGCGTAAAGTTACGACTTGTATGGATTATAATGCATCTATGAATATTTGTTTATATTTTTTTAGTGAAGATATGGCAGACGGGCTACCTGATGGAAAGTGGTCACCCTCGCAGAAACGAGCATTCAAAGCGAACCGTGTAGGACAGCCACGGATCCAGTTGATGTGGGTGGAACTTCATCCTTCGGCGAGTGGTGCTGAAGGAAAGGTGACAGAGATGCGAACAGTACACTATGTGAGGCCTCACTTGTGCTTTATAAAGCAGAAGGAGATGCGCTGCAGTGAAGTACTGCTAGGTTCTGTTCAAGATGCTCAACTATTTAAACAGCCAACTTATGATTAACATTCAAATGACCCCGAAACTGCACGTCACACAAGATGTCAACTCTCAGGAACCCCACGCTTTTTCCAATAGAAAGCGAACACCTTGGAACTGTGCCGTTATGAACAATGGGTCTTCTCGTCGTGCTATCGAGTCTCATACATAAAGGATGAACTGGCCGTACTGTACTGGCAAATATTTAATCGCGTATCTCAAGAACAACTCAAGGACGGCTTTGAATGCAGTTTTCACTTATGGATATATTTTTTTTACTATAAATATTTATGCATTACAATTTATCTATAATTTGTATAAATACCGAACAAACATCGATAAAACCGAAAAAACGGTTTTCATCGAGGTTTCACCTTTCTGAGACAAGACCCGGACCCAGCAGTGGAATAATAATGGGTTGACGAGAGAGAGAGGTACCTTTCTTGGCGAATGCTGCGGGAACGGTTACAGTTATGCAGAATTTATGTATTGCAGCATTGTTCACAATAAATGTCTATATTTTGCGTGTCCATCCATGTAAATGGCCTCCTCTAAATGGCGCCACTCCAATCGGTCCTGTGCCCTCTGAACCCAACGGTTTCCCGCTGTCTTCTTCAGGTCATCGGTGCACCTGTTGGTACTCTTTTTGCCTAAACGTTATCGGTCCTTCGAGCGATGTGGCCAGCCCACTGCCACTTCAGCTTGCTAATTTTGAGAGCTATGTCGGTAACCTTAGTTGTATTATGGATTTCATCGTTGCGGATCATGTCTCGTAGCGAAATTCCGAGTATAACCCTCTCCATAGCGCGCTGAGCGACTCTGAGCCTTCGAATGAGGCCTACAGTGAAAGACCATGTTTCGCGCCACCAGGTCATCACGGACAATACACTGCTCGAACAATTTCGATGTCAGGCACTGAAGAATTGTAGACGAGAAGATACTTCGAAATTTCCCGAACGCAGCCCAGCAGAGTTGAATTCTTTGAGTGACCTCCCTCTCAAAGTTGGGCTGCTAGTTAATTATAAATTTCATAAAATATGCTTCTAGGAGGTCAGTGTATACAAATAGAGATTAATTTTAGTCCGCGAGTTCAAAGATTCAATATCTATAAAAATATATATTATATGAGTGGCGCCATTGCGTGGGTTCGTTTACTTTAAGTAGCCTTTATTTTGGAGGTTAAAAGGACTTATAATAATACAATCTATTTTTACGAGGATTTTTTTGCAAATATCTCTCCACCTATTTTAATTTAACTTGACTAAACTTGTGGAAACTGCGGATAATAATTTAGAATATGAATTTGAGCATTTTGGTTAGCTTGAAATAATTATTATTTTGAAATTTCACACAGATTAATACTACTTATCTCCACAGCTTAATTCTACAAAAGTATGTACACGTATACCTCGTGCTAAGACGAGTCTACAACAGTGGATCCAAAGAAAAGTACTATTTTTCTCAGCGTCAAAGACTATTGTTTCTCCGGAGAAGCCCTACAACTTCAAAGGGTTCTTCAGAATTTCAGTACGAGCGGAACCGTATTATCTCTTCCCGTCCTTTTGAATTCAGCGTTTTTTGCGTACGTTTTTTTAGAAACATCGTTAACTTTCCCTGTCTTCGTGTTCGTCAGATAATGATAGAAACGTCGTTTGACAAACGTTTGTACGTTAAGGCTCTCACAAGGACTCATTGTGCATCACTAATGCCTATTCGTGGTTGTGTAACATCAGGGAGTGGACCGGAATAGCTGCTGCAGCTGAGCTTTTCCGCCGAGCAAAATAAGGATGACTTTAACAAGCTGATTGCCAACCTTCACTAGTTAGAGAGGCACCCTAACAAGAAGAAGAATGCCTATTGTAAAATTAAAATATTTGTCTGACCTTTAATTGAATATTTAGGGAAAAAAATAACAGGTTGTAAAAGCACACATTTTTACAAGTTTCTCGCGCCGCACGGGTATTGTATTTATACAAGTCATTTTCCCACCACACTTTTGTCAAACCTATAACTGGATCAAAATATTGGCATAAAATAACAATACGTGAATTTATTCTAAAATGTATTCCATAAACGAATTATATTCACGGCGCACAAAATAAAAAGCGATCTAAACCTTTTTGTATAACTTTTTAATTGAAACGAAAGTGATTCAGTCGGCGTATTTGTTTTACAAACAGCCGCTGCTTGTGTGTATCCAATGATTTTTTGAACAAGAGCGAACGATTCGTGTTAGCGTACTTTGACAATTGAACGAGTTTCCAAATAATTATACTTCGCCCAATATATTACATTCTGACATATTGGTTTAGTGACGCTCGAATACCAAACGATTCCGATTACGCAATCGTTTATTATCAACATGATTTCAGTGTAGTAGGGAAGTACCACCGCCAGACCTTTTTCTAGTGTGAAGGTCCTTTTAAAAAAAAAGTTAAATTTGTGAAAATTGTTGAAGATCTATTATTTCGGTTACCTTTATTTTTTGTTCTTGAGTGGAAACTTTCAAAAGGTGGCCGTGGGAGCGACGCAAGGTTATGTGGGATTTTGACCGTCCTAAAACCTGGCTGCTGGTGGCTGTCCACAGCGCTACAAAAAGGTTTCCGGGACCTCCAAAGGAACGCAACCGGAGTCCTCTGAACGAGCTGTCCCATCGGGCTCCTCCCGGTTCTGGGAGGCTGGAACTGGGCCCACCGCTTCGTCTAATCTTTACGACGGTATGCATCCACATATACCGCCGTCCTTCCCGGGGTCGACTGACCAAACGGTTCAAGGTCCCACTCTAGTCGCCTTTTACGACAGGCAGGGGATACCGTAGCGCTATTGAGATCCCGGAATTACAGAGATGACATGAATAAACCTAGTATTTTAAATTATAAATCAAATTATATTTTAAAGCGAATTTGAATCCTGTAAAGTGTTCGTGTGATAAGTCAATAATACTCGTAATAGAATTTCGGTTACCTTAGGGTACAATTCGCTTATATAATAGATTCTATTTTGTCCACCAATTCGCACTTGACCAGCGCATTGGACTATGGCCTAAGCTCTCTCATTCCGAGAGAAGACCCGTGCCCAGCAGTGGGACAGTAATGGGTTGACGACGAAAAATAGATTCTAATTTAGTTTTCATAAGCTTATGTAACGCAGGACACGAGAGAACAGGCAGCGCAAGCCTACCATACAAGTACTACACAAAAACATCTGCATAAAGGATTGCATCGCTCTTTGTTCCCCGTATCGCAATGGCGAATCGCAATCGGAATTCGCATTCCGCAAACCATTCCAACGTGAAACAATCAGCTGCGGAGTGGCTGTAAGTGGTGACGGATTTATTTTGTTACAACTACCAGTTAAAATTGGCTGTGTGGTATCGGTCTTGAATAGCACCACTCCCTCTCTTCCCGTGGATGTCGTACTAGGCGAATAAGGGACACAGAAAACCCTGGAGATGGGCAGCAGCATCTCCTTGCGTAATTCCTACACTGCGGTCACCAACACGCATGCTGGGTGCTATCGGCAGAACCCCCATTTAAGGGAGGCCTATGTCCAGCAGTGGACTTCAAAGGGCTGATGGATGGATGGATGGATCCATCCATCCATCCATCCATCCAGTCAAAATGCTACGGTTTAAACGTTAATAAAAGGAGAGCTCATTATTCTGAACAATTGCCATTATATTTTTTGTCGTTTAACGCATTTTTTATTTTGATCTTGCTGATAATGTACCTTGGCAATGGTTAAATTAACATGTGCGATTCCTTAACACGCTAATTCACATTAAAGTAAAGTAAAATAACGAATTAAACATTCAATGTCATAATGTCTCTATTGTGTTTTCATAGACACATAACGTCAAAAATGTCAGGTGTCTTTGTCAAAATACCCGCTATTGCTTTTTAATGCAGCTTAGTTAATTAAACCTCTATTTTATATTTTAGTGCGTTCAAAATAAGTTGAAAATTATTACAATTTATTTGTATTTGAGAAATATTCGTGCTACTTTGAACAGTATGAAGTTTAGTTTTTAATTTAAATTACGGTCGAATTTCGACCGTTGTGACGGGTGACTAGTTATTAACGGGGCTAGTTAATAAACGGGGTGGATACTATTCCCGCATAACTTTTTTTTTTTTCATTTCACTGAAGTAGCAAACGAGCATGCAGTCCACCTGATGGTAAGTGGTCATTGCCGCCCATGGACATCTGTAATCAACTTCATACCGAACATGGGTTCTATCTGAAGTCAATCACAGATGTGTTGCTACTCCCGAGGACTAAGATGGTCGCCTCATATAAAAGTGTACCGGCAACCACACCTTTCTATCGAAACGCAAAAAATGCTTCACGCTAGAAATAGGTGTGGCGGTGGTACCTCCCCTGTCGAACTAAACTGGTTCTACCACCTGTTACAATAACAACTTAGGGCTGAAAACAGCGCTGCTTGGAGTCCCGATTCTGTGTTGGCAAACGCTGAGCACCCTCCTCTTGTCTCTACAATTCTATGTGCCTATTTCATTATATACAAAAATATTTGCTTTTGGATTAATATGTAAATATACCTATATATAATTATAATATATATATAATTGTATATTGTATGTTTGAGGAAATAAAGTCCCTATTATAATCATTATTAGAAGGGATTAATATAAGTAGGTAACCTTTAAATCGAGTCCTCTTTACAATAGAGCCCACAACACCAGTGGAATAGTCCGGCAATTTCCTAATTTGCATTTTTGTCGGAGGACGGATTAGCGGTTAATCACACTCCCGCACTCGCGTCGCTTGATTTATTCGGGGTTTAATCTAACTGTTGACGGGGCTTTTGTCACTAAATTGTGGACGAGGAACCGCCAGTACAAACGAGCGAGTAGTATACTTGGAAAGTGGTCCTTTTTATTTCACTACTTTTTTTTAAGTGTGTAATCCTCATGGATACCCAGCCACCCGGGGCGGCAGCTGGGTTATGCTGGACTCTAAACCCCCACTGTGTTTTCTCTTCGCACCGTACAGCGGGAACACGGGTAAGCTTTCGCAGTCTTCAATTTTTGTTTATCTATTTTTCATTTTATTTCACTACTAGCAACACTAAATCGTGTTACTATGTATACTTTCTATTCTATACATTGAACATCAAATGTTAGATAAGTTTGAAAGTTCGATTCGATAGAATTGTAGATCCAATATGTCGAGGTATGAAGCGTATACTGACCATAAAGGCTACGTACGTTACCATATTTTTAATTTGTGTACTTCGATAAATAAAAACATTTATGTAAATCAGATTAAGACAAGTTTATTCATGACACTAAACCAAGTATAAGTTCAAGTACTAAAGCTAGATATTCCCCGGGAAAAATATAGCTGTAATGGATGTTGCAATAGGAATTATGTATTAAGATGTCTGGGGCACATTGATACATTATAATACTTAACGGGTACTCACGATATGCGGTTTATGAATTCTTATAGAATTCTTTTTGCCGATATTTCGACCCAGTTGCATGGATCGTGGTCACGGCCAAACTTGTTTTCTTGACAAGTATTGTTTTTACAGGATATATGCTTAGTTGAAATAATAAGCAAGAGGCAGCAACAGCTTTCCGTGCACTTAAAAATGTTAAAATGCTGCAATGCTTTTTATGAGCAGATAAACTGCATGATTATACGCTATTAATTAATATTACGTTGCTCACCACCGCATATCCGCTTCATTAAAAACCAGATCTCTTCGACCCATTTCAGTAAACAAGTGTACTATTTCCTGAGGGAAAAATAATTAAAACCGCAGCGTCGGCCATTGTATCTCAAACCCGTCCTGACCATCACGCTCATTGCGCAAAAAATGAAATGAGATTTCATGTAAACGCTCCATCGCATTGTGCGCAACTAAATGAACTGCAGTGTTTATATTGCAAACACTGCTCCGCATTACTGCTGGGATATTGCAGCTTTTATGTGAGAAATCCTTGCTATTTAGTTTTGTAAGACTCGCAAAATAATATACCGACTTCAGTTATGAAACTGCTTACAACTATCTCACTGTTCACTTTCATATGAGGTGACCATCGAGCTCGGGAGTAGCAACGTATCTGTGATTAGCTTCTGATACAGCCAATGTTGAAGTGTAAGTGATTACTTACCATCAGCTGAATTACATGATCATTTGCTACTTCTAAGTTATAAAAAAGCACACGGAAGGACGAGTTTCTTGATTTCTATCAGTTCAACTATGTGTCTCTGCTTCATTCAATAAACCCATATTTATTAAAGAAGGTAAAATTACAAATGATGATGATGGCAAGCGGCCGGATGGTTTGACACTCGTGCCCTGGAAAAGGGGGAAGTCCTTGATATGGGATGGTACATGTGTTGATACATTGGCGCCATCTCATATACAGGCAACTTCGATGCACGCTGGTGCGGCAGGCGAATCTGCAGAAACTGTGAAGCGGCGCAAATATGCAGCCATTTCTAAGGACTACATATTTGTGCCGTTTGCAGTAGAGACGATGGGACCGTGGGGACCAGAAGCGAAACAATTTTACAAAGAATTGTCTTCACGCCTGATTGACGCCTCCGGTGACCCGAGAGCTGGAGCTTACCTCGGCCAACAAATAAGTTTAGCAATACAGCGAGGTAATGCTGTAGTGTCTTGGGTACATTTCCAAGGGGCAGCAATTTGGCTCATTTATTCTATTTATAATTGTAAATTTTAGTATATAAATTGTAAATTTGGATTATATATTATAATATGAAATTACAAATATCACTTAAAATTTAGCGGTATATTTTAATATTTCTAGTTTTGTTATCGTAACCATAGCATGTAACTGTCAGCTTAAGAGAATTACAGGCTGAAATAAATGATTTTGTTAATCCGTTAAATAACGAAGTAAATATGACTAAGCTCGTTAACTTTAACTGCTAAAATCAGTTTAGTGGGTTAAACTGACCGCTGGTGAGTCTTAACACGCTTCAGTCAGATTTATGCCACTTATAGTTTCCTGATGCCAATCTAGCTGTAATAAAATAACTCGGTTAAATTATAAAAAATAATATATTCAGTGATGTACTTAGTCAATTCGAGTTAAAGCAAAACAGTTAATAAGGATTGCATTAAATAAAAAAAATAAAAATGTGTGCGTGTACTAGCGTACACTCGGAAGAAGTGAAACTTCTTTAAGACGTTATTTTTCAAAAAAATTATTTACTATATGCAACTTTACAGAAATTGGTTAAATAAAGTTAAATTAGATAAAGTTAAATAAAAGGCTTTTATTAAACTTTATCTAATAATCTAATCTATAATAATCTATCTAATATCACGCGTGGTAGGGATAAGAAAAAGATGGCGCGTAACGGAAAAAAAAGATGGCGCGTAACAGAAAAAGATGGCGCGTAACGAAAAAATGTTACACTAAATTTTTTTCCAACCCTTTTTCTGTTTACAGTTAAGTTTCCCATAAATACGCAAATGTTTCATCTGATTCCTTAAATGAATATGCAAGGCTCAGCAGAAATAATTAAACGAACCACCCAATTGTCTGGGTAACAAGAGTTTAGAATATTTCCGAATTTCAGGACTGAAAAATAAAAAGAGGCGAAATGAATTCGCTGAAATACAGTGTTTAAGCTTGGCAAGGTGAGGGGAGAGGCACGCCAAACGGCCAGCGGAAATATGTTAATGGGAACCGCTTTGCCCTAACGAGCGATTTAGTCAAACTGCAACAAGCGTTACCAGGCAGAATTACTTAACTTAACCACTTTAGTATTACTTATCAAAGTTTAAGGGTCTCGGTCCGTGGTGGAATATTCGCCACGCTGTTATGCCAGGTTTATGTGATGAGCTCAATCAGTGGTGATACATGGCTTGCTCATTGTGCCGGATTTTGACGATATCGACGATTCTGAATGTACCGTTGTTTAGGTAAAATAGGAATTGTGTTAAGTTTGTAGACGACCCGCGGAGTGGTTACCACACTGATTTGACACGTAGTGGGTTCCGAATGATGAATCTAGATTTATATACTTGGTCTGGGTCTGTGGCCATGGCATCCACGGTAAAGAGAAATCTTAGTGCAGGACTATGTGTGTAGAAAGCATTAATTTGCATTATTTGTATATGTTTATGATTTTAACAGTATATAAGTAAATTGTTGATTCTGTTTTTAAAAAAGGATAGTTTTAAAACATGAAACTTGTAAATATATGATTTACCCCTTTTCATGTCGATAGTTGGGTCTCTCAGAAATAGGAGCTAAGAAGCTGGCGTGGATTTTAGTATATTATTTGTACAAGTGTCACAGTTTAGATCAGTACAAATTGATTTGATTCCAGTCAATTAAGGTTCTATGCTGCTGCGTTTTCGCGTCACAGCAGATTGAAGTTGCATAAAAAAGGGAGGATTTAAATCATTTGCACATGTATGCGTCTGCGGGTCATGGTCTCAATCATTCTGGTCCTCAACCCATTATTGTCCCACTGCTGGGCACGGGTCTTCTTTCGGAATGAGAGAGTTATAGGCCATAGTCCACCGCGCTGGCCAAGTACGAATTGGTGGACAATGAGAGAGTTATAGGCCATAGTCCACCGCGCTGGCCAAGTACGAATTGGATCATTCTGGAAGTGGAGAAAATTGAAGAGGTATTCAGTGCTCTGAATTATCATGGGACGGAGTTGTACAAATGTTAGAAAAAAGCTGCCGAGTCATTTGCACGCCGTTCTCATTACATCCATTCAATTCATTATGACTCTCCAGAAATCATTTAACAGGCGCTTTGCTCACTGTTTTTCTGTACACGGAAACAAGGGAAAGCAGGTATTGCATGCGATAATTGTGGTTTCGTTATTTTCATTATTATTATTTTCTTTTATATTATCACTGCTCTAACGGTAATAAAAACAAAATTCAGATAGTCTGCCTCGGTAATATCAGAGGCCTGAATGTCTGCTTTATCCATTTCCTTGGTGTTCATGAGAAATTCAAACATCGGTCAAAGACATATGCGTATAATAGCACGCATTGATAACGCAACGCCACCATGTTGGCAGACGAGGACCTTAACTTTTCTCAGGGTATGCTTATGGATATTAGTAGCGTCTGACGTGTGCTGATTATATAGATATTATGTTCGCCAGCTCCCTAGCTATAGGGGCAAGTGTTTGATAAGATTATATTCAGTGACATCAAAAATTACCCTATTTTATGTTTCTTGTTATAAGTGCCAATATATAGCTAATTACGAATATACACCTCATAAAGCGATATTTACGAACTTCATTAAATGCTGAAGCGAATAACAAAATATATTTACAATGTATAGTTATAAAAAATATATAATTGTTAAATATATAACTCATGTGGTCGTGTGCGCACGACGCGTCGTCCGTTACGCATGCAGAGGAGGTCTCAGATTTCCCCCGGGCAGCTCGCCGTGCGCTGCGTGCTGGCAGGCAGTGTCTTTCATGGGGGACAGTTTTTTGCATTTCCTTATTTCAATAGAAATTTCTGTTTATAATTCCGATCATATAACATATGACATAAGTGAGGGTTGAACTTAACTTGTCTTTCTTTCTTCGCATGGTTTTTATTTCATTTATAAGATCGGAGAAGAAGTAGTTTAAATTAACGATTAAACTAGGTAACGCATATAGAAACTTTTTCCGCGTATTTTATTTTGAGAGATGTATTTGAGTACATACAATTCACTCACTCTCCGGCTCAAATTATTACTACTGTACCAATAATATAAAAAAGTGAAAATAATGTGAAACCGTCTATGTACGTGCGTGTCACATGAATTTTTCGAATTTCTAATCTGATATGAGTAAAGTTTTAAGACGTGTGTCAAAAACCACACATCTTGGGCGTCCTCGCGAAGAAGCACGGAGTTAAATTATTAAAATAAAAACTTCAACTGCTTAAAAACTATTGATTTTCCTTAGTTTCATTTTTTATAATATTTTAACACTCTCTTTTAAAAGTAATATGTTGTATTTATTTATTTATTTAAATCTTATTTATCTTATTTTATTTATATTTTATTTATTTATTTAAATAAATAAATAAAATATAAATAAAATAAGATATTTATTTAATTATTTAAATAAATAAATAAATATCTTACAATCCGTTAAGCCATTTTTGCTGTAGCGCATGCCAAAGTTATAGGCATAGACCTACAAATGTACAAATCGCACCTACATTCATAAAAAGAGTTAACTCAAATTTTATGGTTTTCGAGTTTATACCATAAAGCAAACGAACTAGGTAATAAATTCGCAAAAAGTAAATTTTGAGTTATTTCTTTTCATGTATAAAGGTGTGAAATATACGCTCGAAAACATTACTCCTTTTGACGCAGTCGACAGCGACGTCAGTAACAACGTAGACTTATTCCTTTTTTTGTTCTCGAGGGGAAATCTTCAAAAGGTACCCGACGCCGTGGGAGCGACGCAGGGTTATATGGGATTTTTACCGCACTAAAACCGGTGGCCGTCCTCGGCGCTATAAAGAGGACTCCGGGAACTCGGAACGGCCGCAACCGAAATCCTCTGAGCGCGTTGCCCCATCGGGCTCCTCCCAGATGGGCGGCTGGGCCCACCACACCGTCTAGTCTTTACGACGGTATGCGACCACATATACCGCCGACCTTCCCAGGATCGCCTAACCGAACGGTTCGAGTTCCCACTCTAGCCGCCTGCAACGCCGAAAACCCCTTTTAGTCGCCTCTTATAAGACCAGCTTTCATTAAATCAGTAAAATATGAAATATATTATTTATAACTTCAAAGCCTTCTTTTTCCCTTTATGTCCGTTATTAAAAATAATATGGTACGCGCACGAGCTGTCTGAACTGCTCCCTGGTTATGGGCGTCACTGAAAATTAGCTCATTGGTGAACAGACCTCTGTATACGCTGAGTGCCGACCCCTTCACGGTATACTGCAGCACAGCTACACGTAGGATTAGCTACATACCTACGTTTATACTTTCTTTTTATTGTTATTGTTATACTAATTTAGTTAATCGTTTCTACTCTTTTATCCCAATATCGGTGTATTGTGTTGTTATATCGTGAATAAAAATGTTTTCTTTCTTTCTTTCTTACGGCAGGGGTTGCCGTAGCCCTGTTCTGATCCCGGAACTACAGGGACAAAGTAGACTGATCCTACAAGCCAGTTAACGCTGTCCATACTGCTTTTCTATACAAACAGACGATGCCCTCGCAAGTTTTACAGCGCTTTACATTTGAGCGTTTAATTTTGAACATTTTCAAAGTTACGTGAATATCGGTGGTCGCTTTCTTTCGCAACGAATTTCGTTTAAATACTCCACTTCTAGCGAATTTTTAATATTATGAAGCTTTGTTCACTCTAACTTTGCTTGCTTTCATTGTAATGAGCGTTGCCAGTTGTTATTAAATACGCCATTTGTAGAAAATTAAATCTACAAGTTATGTAGTGAATATTTTGCATTTTTTTCTTCACATTAAAAAATGCCTTTTGTTAAACACTATTAGTGTTTAACAAAAGGCACCACATTTTTTCTTCATTTATAGGAGACGGTGCTTCCATTCCCTTGAATTACATTTTTTTTTTATCTGATTGAAGCAGCAAAAGAGTCACAATTATTGACGATCCGCGTGGCGCAGCGGTTACCATACAAGTCTGACGCGCAAGGGATCCCGGGTTCGATTCCCCGCCAGACAGGTATCTGGATGATGAGTTTAGATTCCTGTTCTGGGTCTGGGTGTTTGTGTATTCGTCTTGTGTGTGTCCATGGTACCCACGACACAGGAGAAAATCCTACTGTGGGACTATGAGTGTAGAAAGCGTGTGTGTGTGTGTTTTTTTTATGTATGAAGCGTGAAGCAGTTCTTGCGTTTCTGCCTGTTGCCTCCACTCCTTTTCCCAGACGTGGTCTCCATTCCACATATTATATTATACAAAAGTAAAATGAAATGAAATGTCTTTATTTTGCATAGGCTTACGGAGACACAAATTGTCAGTTACATATACCTATGTTGTTTTTTACACTACAAAAGTTATTTTCATACTAACCCTTAGAAGCCACTGACAACCAGTGCGCTATAAGCGAGGGTTATTATCATAAAAATGCCATAAACACATACGACATGAGAGAATAAACATTTATTACGTAATGCCGATAGTTGGCGTCACGCGGTGGGCGGATTTATTGCCCGCTCGGACACTAGCCGTGTTTTACGGGAATTTTATTATTTGCACTAGTTTCGCAATGAATAAATAATAATTAAGCATCCGCAGCAAATGATTGAAAATTACATTGTTTAATTATTTACTTCGAAAGAAAGAAAAAGTTGCAGTAAATTGAGTTATTTGAAATAAATTTAAATATTGAGGAATAAATTCCATTCCAGGAACTACCGTTATGAAAACAAGTTGCTTAGATGTGCGCTCTTTTTAATCTGATTGAAGTAGCAAACGAGCAAACAACTAACAATCAAACAGGTGGAATGCACACGTGTCGATGGTAAGTGGTCACTGCCGCTCATGGACATCTGTAAGCAACTTCAAACAGGACATGGGTTCTAATTGAAGTCAATTACAGATGCGTTGCTACTCCCGACAACTATGATGGTCCCCTCATATAAAAATGTGCCGGCAACCACACCCTTCCGTCGAAACGCTAGTAATACTTCACGCTAGAAATAGGTGTGGCGGTGGTCCTTCACGGTCGAACTATACTAGTTCTCCCACCGGTGAAAAGAGATATAAGCAAGCAGTGGATAAAGAACTATAAAAATACCAGAAAATAAATAACGATGTTCTTTAATAATCTGGGTATGGGGTTTGTAGGGACATATAATATTACAACGTTCATGTCAGCATATAAAATTAGATCGTGTGAATTGTGAGAGTGTGAGTATTGAATTATAATAAAGAATATTTGTGTGTGTGTAGAGACGGGTGCATCCGTCGTTTAGGTTTAACAGTTACTAATATATTCGGTTAACAGTAACACGCATTTTATTTACATAGTCTCAGATCCGTATAGGTAACCCTTTACATTACCTTTTTGACCCCAACATGATGAACACGCAACCTTCTGATACTGATATTCCTACAGGGTTTGTATTCCAATACATAGGAGATTTTAAATAACATCACTTGGTTATTAAAACTGTAAATAACTTCAAGTGCCTCGATCTTATTTTGTGAACGTCGTAATGTAAGTAACCAATCACTTTTAAAACTTTTATACAATTGTTTTGACTTATTTAGCGCTAGTTGTGGTTGCCTATAATTGGAAAGGCGCCTGATATGTTATTTTCCCTTTGTTTTATAATCTTAGTGATGTGTACTTTCCGTTGGCGATCATTAAAAAATAATAATAAATAAAAGTGCCTACTCCAGAATGAAAAAATCTTAAAATATTAACCACATACCTAGACAATAACCTCAGCAAACCTGATTCCGTTGGAAATGATTTCAATACAAATGCGAGCAGGGTTGCCAAAACGTTTTATTTCGAAGCAATCGTTATGCGTCTTGGCAGCGCTCTCCCGCACTCGATAAACTGCGCCGGCCACCCCCGCCACCGAATACAATATATTTTCACAAAATATGTGCTAACACTTTCGAAAAATCTCAAATTGTTCACTTTATACGTTAATTTAAATCTCATTTACTCGCCGCTAAGCGAAAATGATAATTAAAATAATTATTCGACTTTAAAGCATCTGAAATATATGTTGAACTTAAATCCGTAATTACGGTATAATAAACCGAAACTGCTGCCAGTAGGCTTTCACCGCTGTAATTAAATTATTACAATAATATTGAGTAACACGTATTTTAATACAATAATAAGGAGTTAAAATTTCCATACATATTATAGATGTCGGTGGGGCACCGCGTATTTATGAAAAAACGGTGCCGAAAAAAATTGTTTTAGTTAGTTTAAAGATCGAAAATTGATTGTTTACTAAATTAGCAATATTTAGTTTACCCTCCATAAATTTGTTATTGTCACCTCACTAAACTGTGTTATAAAAAGGCGAGCGCCTGCCAGTAGAAAAAATATTATTGTTTAATTGTCGAAGCGATCGGACCTCCTCAACTGTGAATAGATCGAAGAAAAATATCGCCTGCGTTTTTCTTTAAATCTTCAAGAATGGTCAGTAATGAAGACCCAGACCTTCCTGACGTCACGCTACACTTCGTTATACATTATATTAATAAAATAACAGTCTGTAAAAATAAGTTGTCTAAACATGCAACCACTTAAAAACAGGATTAGGTAAACCACATCTTTTGTGGGAACAATCTATCGTAGCGTACAGAAAAGTAGCAGATATGGAAAGATGATAGAACGTACATGGTAGAACCGGGAAGATACCTCCGCTTCACATATTTCTAGCGTGAAGCAGTTTTTCACTTTGGCTAAAAGTTGACGGATCACCTTGTATGCGGTGACTATCTTATTCTTTGGGAGTAGCTACACAGATGCATCCCCTGTTCTACATGAAGTTATGCATGTGCGTGAAAACCAGGCAATAATAATTCCACGAATATTTAGTAGCTTTTTGGATGTGATCAAATAATCGCCCCAACTTTTCCGAAGGTAAGGATCAACTGATAAAAATTGCACTCGCTAGGCCAGTGCTTAATCTTGATTAACGGACAAATTAGCGCACGAGCGGCCGCACGGCACTCTGTTACTGCGAAAAAGGACCAAAAAATTTAAAAAGGCTATAAATAACGGCAAAATAATACTCTCGTTAGAGGGCGCGGTGATCGCGATTTTTTACGGCATTATAGAGAGCTGAGCGTATTCAATTTGCAGCGGAGCTGGCGCCGCGCCAGCGCTACCTCTGTGTACTAAATGCTTAATGCTACAAGAAATACTTGCAGCTCCTAATGTTTGTAATTCCACGTATATTTTCTGCAGCGTTCAAATTTTACAGTATTCTGTTTTGTGCTGTTCAATTTGGATCATACAACTGTTGATTTTTCAACGCGACTTTTCAAAGGAATGGTAATATGGCAAACAAACATATTATATGTGTGATTATATGTGGTTATATCTATAATGTTATTTGTTACTGTCTCAATACCGGCTAGGGATATTATAGTGGAACTTTTCGTTCCACTTCTGGATTCCTAAAAATTAAAAGAATTAGCTAACATAATATACATTCAATCCTATAAGTTTTAATCTGACAGAACATTGAAAGTCTACTAGTAAACTTTTTTTTACATTACTTAAAATATGGGGACCCTCAAGAGTAAATGTGATTCGAAATTTATTTAATACTAGCTGAACCCCGCAGCTTCGCCCGCGTTAAAAAATCGATGTATCGATTGTCCCGCGGGAGTAAGAAATTTTTCCAAAAAAGTAGCCTTTATCCAGATTGTCCGCTAACTCCCTACCAAATTTTACGGAAATCGCTCCACGTGAAGAAGTAACAATCATACACACTTACATACTTTCGCCTTTATAATATTAGAAAGATTGAGCTGGTTTAAGTAGAAAGTTGTAGAGACATCCAAGTGGGCTGCGTCCAGCTGGTGGATCCCGTGGGACACTACTCTATACTTCTTGCTGGATACAAAGTTCCGGCACGGCGCGACGCGATTCCAACTTTGTTGAGGACACAGTATAACAAATATAAGTCACTCTACCCAATACAAATCATTTTTTTTATGCTGTGTGATGTTTAAGTTTTAAACCGATTTGATCTATACTTATTCAGTGTAGTGGCTAATCGTTCGCGTGATATGGTTTAACATTAGGTTATTCCCGCGTCTTCGCCTGCTTCTTCTACTATGGTTAATGAGTATCATACGTGTTGAGTACCCTAGGTCATAAACTATGTTGTCCCTGTAGTTCCGGGATCAGAATTGGGCTACGGTATCCCCTGCCTGTCGTAAGACTAAAAGGGGCTTCCGGGGTTGCAGGCGGCTAGAGTGGGAGCTCGATCCGTTCGGTCAGGCGGACAGTGGTATGTGTGGCGCATACCGTCGTAAAGACTAGAGGGAGCGGTGGTCCCAGCCGTCCTTCTGGGAGGAGCCCGATGAGGCACCGCGCTCAGAGGATTCCGGTTACGGCAGTTCCGAGATCCCGGAGTCCTCATTGTAGCGCCGAGGACGGCAACCGGGGGGGGGGGGGGGGGGTTAGTGCGGTAAAAATCCCACATAACCCTGCGTCGGGTACATTTTGAAGCCTTCCCCCTCGACAACTAAAAAGAAAAAATAAAAAAAATGTGAAAGAGTAACAAACATCCACACCAACTTTCGCATTTCTAATATTTTAAATAAGAATAAGATAATAGGGTGTGAAAGTATGTAAGGTTGGATGTATATTATGCGTTTTTTACTCATCTACGCAAAAAATACAAATCGTATTTCGCTGCAATTTGGCACGCAGATCACTTACTGATCTGGACACAGAGCAGTAATAGCCTGATGGTCGGAAATTGCCCTCTGGATCGGGTGGTCCGAAGTTCAAACACAGGTACGCACCGCTAATTTCTCTAAAATTATGTGCGTAGTAGAAATTAATACTCACTTCTTTTCGGTGAAGGAGAACATCGTGAGGAAACCTACACACCTACGAGATCTTTCAAAAAAGTTCTCAGGGTGCCCAGCAGTGGATCAATAATGGGTTGACGAGAGTAATCGTGATCAAAACCGAGTTAATAAGCTACTTTTTTTACTTATACTTAATATGGCAGATTATTTAATAAAAAGTTTATATACGAGACAAACGACGGCACTTTTATGCTCATTTCTATGACTGCTTCAGTGAGTTTATTATATTCCTAGCTCCCAGCAGCTGCTTCAGACCCCATCCCACTGTATGTGGTTTTTTAATCAGTCTTCTCACATCTGCGACGTGCGGGAACTTGCGACAGATACATTCGAAACGAGGTAACAAAGTTTTACTTCAGCATTTCTCCAGTGCCGGATTAGCCACATAGCAAAAGTAATAAATTCTACGGGCCGCGCGACTAGGTGAGCCCCGCGGCCCAACACCTACCTGCTATTTATATTTTACTATCTTTGCTATAAATTTTAAACTGCAAGAAGATATAGAAAGTGTCATATCTAAATTTTATTTATTTATTTATTTATTTATTTAATATAAGTCACTAACATACTGATCACTGTTACATGGTAAATATGTTAGTAATGAAAGTAATTACATAAGTGGCAGAACAATTACAAGCGACGACTGCATGCAATACATCGCAACTTTTAAGGCTAAATAATTAAATATGGTGATAATTAACAAAATCGAAATGAAATTAGTCACAAAATATTGATGAGTGAAATTGAAAGATTGGTTAATAAGATAATGTCCAAATAAATAAATTTTCCCAAATTAAATCCAGAAGAGTTTATTGGTAACAGTTTTGTTTTACTTAATACCCTTGTTTAAGGCAAACTATGGGCCTCCTGTCTGAATTTGCTACAGGCTCCGCGCTGGCTTAATCCGGCTCTGCATTTCTCCCAACGTCCAGTAGACTAAATTAAATGTTGTACTGTTCGAATCTTGCTTTCTTGTTATTCTATTTCGCGTTCATAATCGAGAGTTGTGGGACTAAGACTTGTCTCAGAACTGTGATATTAGTTTCCAGTAAAAAAACTGTAACTTACAATAAATTACAGACGACGTGTAAGCAAATATTAATTTCAATTCTTTTTCATATTAATATACTATTGATATTTTAAAAATTTATTCAGATTGCACCATTATGCTATTATTCTTACGTCTCCTAAGTTTTGACGGTTAGTAAAGACGGATACCCGTCTCTGTATATGCAATACGCTCCCGTTTTTCTGTGCTACGACTATATTCTTTAAACGGGTGAACTTGCTTCACTACATAGTATAAAACAAAGTCGCTTCCCGCTGTCTATCCCTATGTATGCTTAGATCTTCAAAAATAAGCTACGGATTTTAATAGATTTTTTAATAGATAGAGTGATTCAAGAGGTCTTTATGTATAATATGGTTGGGGAACACTGATAATATTAGATTTTTGACTTTTAGGCGGAACGAAGTTCGCCGGGGCAACTAGTCAATTCAAATAGAAATGCATTCTACAACAGTCAAAGGTAGTCCATGTAACAGACACGAAGATGTACGAGGATAACTAATTCGCGAAATCCATTCATCAATTTTACGTTTGCCTTTGGCCTTTTTGAGAATAATGCGTTATTTACATATACTAGTCACCCGTCGCAACGGTCGATATTCAACCGTAATTTAAATAAAAAAAACTAAACTTTATATTGTCCTAAGAAGCGCCAATATTTCTCTAATTTAAATAAATTGTAATAATTTTCAAGTTATTTTGAACGCTTCTCTTAAAAGTTTATTAACTAAGCTGCATTTAAAATCAAAAGCGGGTATTTTGACAAAGACATCTGACATTTTTGAAGTTATGTGTTTTCATAGTAAGACATTTAATTTTCTATTTCGTTTAATATGTATATGTTTGTGTCAAATGTAAGGTAGTGTGTGTAATGTGTTTTTAGTTTATTTTATGTACCTATGTTTTGTGCATTATTTGAAAGAATATTAGCATTGCGCAATCCTTCTCTACATCAACTATAACCGTGCGTAATTTCTTACTCCATCTGCGGCAAGTATCTTAAAAACGAATCACAAGTTTTTGCTTCTCGTATTAATATATAGATATATACACAGTTAGTACATAGAGTTTATAAACCGGTAGACGCGCCCGAACGCGCCGCTCGGTTGGCTTGTTTATGTTTATGTCTGTGTCTCCGAGGAACGAGTGTATGAAAGGCGTTGTTCCATCAGTTTGAAAGATATTTGAATAAGTGTTCCTATACTATGCCTTATCCTCGCTCAATTTAGTTCGGCAACGTATGAAAATATTACACATACTCGTACAATAATCTAATACTTTGGTATATCGTTATATCGCTCCAATTCGTGTTTATATCGTCCGTATTGCCCTAATAATTTCAAATTTAATCTTATTTCCTTTGCTGGTGAATTTCTTATCTTTTTTTTCTTAAAAAACGTTGTGAAAGCAACAAAAAAGTGAGACCTTTTATGTATAACCTTTAACATTTTAATAGACTTTATTAATAGTAAACATAATTAGTGATTTGTAGTCTATTAATTCTCACTTGGCCAGCGTAGGCCAAAATGTCTCCCATTCTGAGAGAAGCCCCGAGCCCAGGTGCTGGACAATAATAGGTCGAGGATAATTATTATGTCGCTGTTTAATTAGGATAGTTGCACCGCCACTTGATTATATCTACATTATGAAATGAAATGAGATGAGATGAGATAAAATTAAATGTCTTTCTTTTGCATACCTCTGCACTTACAAATTCTCAGTTACCTATTTTTTTCTTACACTAACACTGACTTGGAAGACTACATCAACTGAGAAGATTCGGCAAGAAACTCAGTGGGTTTGTCTATTTTCTTTGTATATCTTTTTTTGCCATCTTGTTTTTACATGGGTAATAAAAGTTAGTCCCAGTATCTTGCCTTATATTTGGCTAAACAAGAAGCAAATTGGCAGGATACGCTACACTTTGACATTCAATTAATTACGGAAACATCGCTCAGTCCCAAGCTGTTTTATTTTCTATATAATCAGATATTTTATAATATGCTTTACGATTTGATCTTAATCTGGGGGCACGGAAGTGCTCCCACCAAGTCGAGCAAAAAAGCGGCACGGCCGTACCATACTTTTCTCAAAGCAATTCGGGCCATTGTCATATAACTTCCCCCCGATTTCCCCCCTAATTCGATTGCCAAAATCTATTTATTTAAAACGTTAAAGATTTATTATATCGATAGGTATGGTAACTTTATGATGTTGTTAGGTTAGAACATTACGTCACAACTTAAGACAGAAAGTTCGTTTAAGCAGGGACCGAATAAATTAATAATCGACTTGGTATACATGGATCTCACAACTGTTTTCGGTAGGAAAACTGACTTGAATTTTTTTAAAGTATTGATTTTTATTGCATAAAAGATTAATTAAACTTATTAATTAACGAATTTCTGATTTCAATTGGAAATTTATTAAAAAGCCCCATAAAATAAATTATTAAGTTTGTGAAGACAAGTAACGTGTGCAGAGAGAACGTGTTTGTTATAACAACAGCGTTAAACACTGCTTTTGTAGGAGGTGTCACAGCTTAGTCCTTAAGGGTAGCAACGCGACTATGCCTTATTACAAAAAGTAATAATTTAATTGTAGGAGATTATTAATATATGACGGCGGCTGTGACCTCTCATTTCAAATATTTGAAACTTGTGTCACAGAGACCTCTTTAAATTCGATGATAGCATTCTTATTTGCTATAGATATTATTGTTAATGTCCTCTGAAGCCGGTAACTAGATTACGGCTAGGGTAGCCCCTGCCTATCGTAAGAAGCGATTAAAAGGGGGCTTGTGGGGTTTTCGAGCGAGTACGGAGCACGAACTTCTCAGCCAATAACTCCGGGAAGGACAGCAGTATGTATGGTCGCATGCTGTAGTAAACACGAGAAGACACGGTAAACGTAAATGCACATCGGGGAAGAGCTCGAAAAGGGCATCGCGCTCGGAGGGCTCCGGTTGTGTTCCGTTGGAGATCCCGGAGTCCTCCACGCAGCGCTGAGGACAGCCACCTGGGGGCTTTTGTTGAGGTAAAATCTTTAATCGTTAAGGTTGCTCGAAAACAAAAAAAAATAATAGTATTTCATATATCAAATGTATAGTTTGGCGGCCGCACCAAAATAGGGAGTTAACTTTGTCGCGGGCGCGCTGGCAGGTATTCGATATTGAAGCCGAAACAATTAAATTTTCCGCCTCGAAAAATAAACTTTAATCCACGTCCTGTAACTGCCTGGCTTTTGTTTGAAACAAAATCCATCAAAATTCAATCTCGTAACGTGTTTTGTTCAGAAACATCGAAATGCCATTTTAGCTTTATTTGTACTACACGCAAAGGTGAATATAATGTATTATTACGCGGAGTAAATACGCGAATATGTAAATACTTGTTAATACAATTAATTGATTTAGGTGAGGTGACACTTTCGTCGTCAACCCATTATTGTCCCACTGCTGGGCATGGGTCTTCTCTCAGAATGTTATAGGCCATAGTCCACCACGCTGGCCAAGTGCGAATTGGTGGACTTAACTCCCGTCAGAGAACTTTTTTTTCAAAGAATTCGCGGGTGTGTGGGTTTCCTCACGATGTTTTCCTTCACCGAAAAGCAGTGATAATTAATTTATAACACTTTACGAACATCGATAGGCTTTCCAGATTACAGTAGTGTTGATGTGGCGTGTGTGTGTGTGTGTGTGTGTGTGTGTGTGTGTGTGTGTGTGTGTGTGTGTGTGTATGAAGGGGGAGTGGATAGTAGCGTCGTACTAAAAGGCACCTTGTCCACCAATTCGCATTTGGCCAGCGCGGTGGGCTATGGCCTATAACTCTCATTCTGAGACAAGACCCGTGCCCAGCAGTGGAAAAATAATGAGTTGACGACAATAAAAGACAGAAATAGGTGTAGTGGCAGTTCCGTCGCAGACAAATATCCAAATGTACGTGTAGTGTTTTAACACTCATAGTCAAAGCTTTAAACACGCTTTCTACACTCATAGCCCCACACTAGGATTTTCTCCTGTGTCGGTACCATGACACACACAAGACTAATACACAAACATCTGGGCAAGAATCGAACCCGAGACCAATTACGCTTCAGACCGGTATGGTAATCGCTCCGCCACGCGGGACGTCATACTTTTTAGCTATCACAATAAAAAACTGCTCATGACTCAGTTCTGGTTTTATTTTATCGATCATACCATCCGCGAGAGATTCATGATAACAATAAATCTAAGTAACACCCGCTGATCTGTAAAGCGTGTAAAAACTGGCAAACCGCTTAGCTAGGATGTATGAAGCCATCAAACATAATATGCTACGTGATCTTACCCGCTTATACCGTCTTATATACAGACTATACAGTGTATTTCATGTTTGGTTGGAACTTATAAAAACCCGACGCAATTTTAAGTAGATTCAAATCCTATATCTTCTTCTAATAATACGTGAAGCAAAAACTTGTGATTCGTTTTTAAGATACTTGCCGCAGGCGGAGGAGTATTGAATTACGCACGGTTATAGTTGATGTAGAGAAGGATTACGCAATGCTATTTTTTTTTCAAATAATGCATAAAACATATATAAAATAAACTAGCAACACATTACATACACTACCTCGCATTTGACACAAACACATACATAATAAATGAAATAGAATATTCAATGTCTTACTATGAAAACACATAACGTCAAAAATGTCAGATGTCTTTGTCAAAATACCCGCTATTGCTTTTAAATGCAGCTTAGTTAATTAAAGTTCTTTTTATCTTTTACGGGTGTGTTCAAATTAACTTGAAAATTATTACAATTTATTTCAATTTGAGAAATATTCGTGCTACTTTGGATAATATGAAGTTTTGTTTTTTAATTTAAATTACGGTCGAATTTCGATTGTTGCGGCGGGTGACTAGTTAAATAGAATCGATCACATTCTTATACGCTTTGACGAGCCTTAGTATACTGTATCATATTGCTTCAATACAAATCGGTAGAAGATTTACGAGTATATCAAAATCTCCAGTATAAGTTTTACCAATAATAAACCGTTCAAAACATTACACTTATTCAACGATATTAATTCAAGACAATGGCGACCACTGACGTCCTTTTTTATATATGCTTGAAATGGCAAGCGAGAATGCAGTCAACCTGATGCCAAGTGGTAACTGCCGCCCATAGGTCTGTCTGTAAATAATAAACAACCTCATATAAAACACAGGTTCTGTAAGAAACCCATACTTATATTATTAATGTGAAAGTGTGTTTGTTTGTTCCTCTTTCACGTCGCCACATAGGTATTATATGATATGGTTTATATGCTGCGAGCTAGTTAGGAGGGAGGAGAGTAACGTAGGCTACTTTTTACCGCGCTCTCTCATTCCCGTGGGAATATCGATGTTTTATTAGTTGATACATATTTACTAGTTCCAGAAGTTGTTAATAGATGGCGTTAGTAAAATTAATTTGCAAGTTCTGAATCACGCTATCAAATGCTATTGTTAATTCCCTTTAACCGTGCGGGCGACGCCGCGGGTAAGAGCAAGTCTAACATAAATATGCGTTGCAACTCCCGAGTAATAAGATAGTCGCCTCGCATAAAGTGAGCCGCAACTACAAGCCATGGTTACGCAGAAACACCTTCATCCTAAAAATAAGTGTAGCGGTGGTAGCTCCCCGGTCGAACCATGTGCATTCTTCCACCTTGTGATTGCCTGTTATTGTTTACATTCATAGATGGCGTAAGCAGCAGTTTTTTTATTTAGAAAGTTTTTGAGTAAAAAAAACGGGATTTCATAGCCAAAAGCGGGACAGCAGAGGCAGCTTAAGGCGTGGGCGGTACCGGCCTCCGGTCCTCTGGCCAGGCGACCTTTTTTTTGGTCGACAAACTGTAGTTGGACTTTAATTTGCATAGATTTTGCAACCTTTCTAAAAGCGGGATTAAGGCTGTCCGTCGCGGGACTTTTAATTTTGACTTAAAAATCAGAACGTCTGACAACTCTAGTTACGAGCCACACAAGTATTAGGACTATGCTTGGTAAATTGTTGCACTACAATAGATCATTAATAAAGTATTGAATTTATCAGAATTTATCTCTACCAGGTCATTAGGCAGCTACAAATCAACTGTTACACCGGACTTGTTTGCGCTAATCTGCTACAATCACGAAGTAGCTCCGACGGTCTAATTACAAAGTCCAATTTGGAATCGGTTTTTAGTTCGTTAGTTTAAACGCAGTGTCACAGGTTGTTACTGACTTTAAACACATCGGGCAGTGCGCGTTGAATGAAGTTGTAAATACTTTGTCATTAAGTAAAGACGCAGTGATAGAATTGTGATCGCAAATCAAGGGTTCTGAAGTTCGAAATCTTGGTACGCAGCTCGTATACGTATAAAACAAAGTCGCTTCACGCTTTCTGTCCCTATGTATGCTTAGATCTTTGAAACTATGCTACACATTTTAATGCAGATTTTTTAATAGATTCAGTGATTCAAGAGGAAGTTTTTTTATGTATATCTCACATTTTTCCGTTATATGACATATTGAATGTTTTATTTCGTTTATTATATATGTGTTTGTGCCAAATGGCAGATAGTGTGTGTTATGAGTTTTTTTGTTGATTTTATGCATGTTTTACGTATCATTTGGAAAAAATATTAGCATTGTTTTCATAGTAAGACATTGAATGTTCTATATATATTTTTGTGTCAAATGTAAGGTAGTGTGTGTAATGTGATTTTAGTTGATTTTATGTACCTATGTTTTATGCATTATTAAAAAAAAAATAGCATTCCGAAATCGTTCTCTACATCAACTATAAGCGTGCGCAATTTCATACTTCTCCGTCTGCGGCAAGTATCTTAAAAACGGATCAGAAGTTTTTGCTTCACGTATTAATATATAGATGATTTTATTTTTTTTCTTAACTCTTAACCATTCACCATCAGTCATACATACAAACAAATGACTGTATGACATAAAACTTGCGCAGGTCGTTGTTCAAGTAGTGAATTATGTCCGATATCATCGCTAATTTAATACTTAATACATTTTAATGTATTGGACAACCCAGTAATATTATATTATAATCAATTTTTGTCATGTAAATACTATATAGATATGATTATTGCTTTTTATGTTGTATTATTAATTTATGATGAAACGTTAAATTAAAATAATGTAATTATTAGTAATATATAATTAAAATACCAACTGTTCAATGTTATTGTATTGTGAATGTATTTGGATTAATTTTAATATTTATTGCTTCCTCTAGCTTTGCGACGCCCTACCAGGGCATCACATATTTCTTGTTAAGTAAAATAAGTTTTGTGTGTATTATGCAATAAATAAATAAATCCTCACATGCACAATTACTGTAATTTTAAACACTATTAGTTTTGCAAGTGTATTTGAAGTTCAGTAATTCAGATAGCTATTCTGGACGTCTTCAATATGCACGCTACCTATATCGCAACATGCAAGACTAATGTGGAACTTTGTTCAAAGCTAATTAGTTTGAAGTCTGCGCTGGAACAAGGAACCCGTAGAGAGTCGCGACAATTAAATATTAAGCGGCACTCAGACGGGGACGCATGTATTGACTATTAGCTATGCAAACTCTCACGGCACGCCGCTGTATATTAACTCTGTGCTATCTATATACGATGAAAAGAAAGAAATAAAATCTCTTTGTTTAAATAACTAAATAGCTTTTATGTTTCGACAGCATTTTATATAGTTATGTCTATCGGTAAGGTACAATAGATTTGTCAAAATAGTATTTTTCTAGTTAGTTCCAGCGCACATTTGAATGCGTTATTGTTTTAAGTAGCTATTTTTTATATAAAATTAAAGTAGCAAACAAACATGCATAAGTAACATAAACCCACCCGGTGGTTACTTCCTTCACAAATATATAAAAAAAAATATAAAAAACAAGCTCTTGACGACTAAGATGGTAGCCTCACGTAAAAATGAGCCGGAAACCACACCCTACCACCGAAACGCATGAACCCCTTTACGCTAGAAATAGGTGTGTCGGTGGTACCTTCACGTTCAAATTATAATATATACGTTCTACCACCAACAAAGTAAAAATTGTCACTCACACGATCCGCGTGGCGCAGCGGTTACCATACCGATCTGACGCGCAATGGGTTCCGGGTTCGATTCCCGGACAGACAGGTATCTGAATGATGAGTTTAGATTCATTTACTGGGTCTGGGTGTTTGTGTATTCGTCTTGTATGTGTCCATGGAACCCACGGCACAGAAGAAAATCCTGGTATGGGGCTATAAGTGTAGAAAGCGTATAATTGTCAGTAATTTATGTGAAATAATCTAAAAAGCTAATAAAATACCCAAACCATTCAATAATATTTTTCTTTCGTCAAGCGAACCTCCAAATTCAATCAATCGCTGTGTCTGGCAAGGTTTTATTGGTCCAGTGACTTTGCCACACAACATAGTAGCAGGTCGCACCGGATTCCAACCAGAACACAATTAGTTGTTCTTTGTAGACGACAACTCAAATTGTAAGGAAGCTTCGAACATTTTGTGTACTTCAATTAAATAACTTAGCGTTGCGTGTTCTGTTCCACACTTCGCTCCAGTATAGCACCGCTGGGTGAATAAATTCGCTTTGCTTTAAAGAAAATGATAACCTTAAAAACTTCCTTTTTTTATCTGACTGAAGTAGCAAACGAGCATGCAGTCCACCTGATGGTAAGTGGTGACTGCTGCTTATGGACATCTGTAATCAACTTCATACAGAACAAGGGTTCTATCTGAAGCCAATCACAGATGCGTTGCTACGCCCGAGGACTAGGATGGTCGCCTCATATAAAAGTGTGCCGGCAACCACACTGTAAAGTTGTAAACATATGTTATGTATGGAACCACATAGACGTTTTTTAAATCAATCATTTAAAAAATACGCACTTTAGCAAATACCTTTTATAACAACACATTATTAAATGTGGAAAAATACAATGTGGACATATCTCTTTGCCTTTTTAAATCAATTAGAAGTGTCTAAAAAACCGGCGTTTAAAACCCTATGTTATGAGTACATAACGTCCATACCACGCTGAACACACCGGTTCTCGTCCGATCACCGAAGTTAAGCAACATTATTACCCACTACGTAGAAAAGATGTATTAACCAATAAATCTTTTAAATGTTTCCATGACAAAAGAAAATATCCATTTAAGAGGCGCCGCAAGACATGAACCGACACATTTTCGTAACATATTCAGAGTAAAGAGGCGACTGAAAGACTCACAGACAGAAAGCTATTGCGTTCCAATTTGATGTGACGTGCGAAAATAGACTTATTCGAGACGATTTTTAGGCATTTGTGGAAGATAAAGGCATTCCTTTGAAGCGAAAAATCCGAGAATGGCTTCCGAAATATAAATGAGACTAAAATATTGTTCGATCATGTGTTTATAAGTGGAATTGAAAATCAAATTGCTAACCCAGAGCGTGAAAGTGCGACATATATTTACATACATGTTTCTAACGTGCCTATAGGTATCACAATTAAAGAGTTGCCACATAATTTTTATTAATGCTAATATTGTAATGATATTGAAGCAACAAAGAAGTACGCATACCACTTGACTGTAAGTGGTATGCGTGAACACATCTGAAAACTCACATTCAACATACAAGTAAGAAACTGGTATTCAGCTTAAATTTATATTGAGTTAATTGAATTAGAATTTAATAAAAAACGATTTCATTATGAAAACAGAATTTAAACACAAACAAAGCACTTATTGTAATCTCTTATTTAAAACACGCATAGTGCGCAACTTTTATAATATTTTTCAAAGTTTATGTTACGAGCTCCTTCATAAACAGTTTCTCGTTTTATGCTAAAAGGAAATTTTCAAGAGGAAATTCAGAAAGGCGCTGAAATAAATAGTGAAGGAAATAAATATTTTCGTCGGCGGGCAGCGGGCGCATGTGTGCATTGCATTACAAGCTGTAATATTGTACTGCATCGCTGAACATGCAACTATACTGCATTCTAAATTATTAAACGTTCAATTTTCATGTGATTGAAACGTCATGCAAACATGCAGCTTACGTTGAGTGGTGAGCTGTACTATTTCAAACAAGAAATTACTTCGAAAACAAAAAACCTGAGGTCATAACTGCAAAAATTTGCAGTCGGGTTTTCGTTTCATTTAATTTAATTTAGCACTATTTTAAGAGCCTGTCAAAATACTAACAAATAAAAAACATACTTAATACTTATAATTATATACTTATAATATTATAAAGGCGAAAGTTTGTGAGTGTTTATCTTTGTAATTTCTTCACTTCTAAACTGGCTGGCTGGAGCGATTTTCATTAAATAAGGAAAGGGTGATAACTGACACTCTGTACTAACATATAGGCAACTTTTTACCATGGGAAAGTATCTTATCCCCACGGGATAATCGGTACATCGATTTTTAACGCAGGAGAAGCTGCGAGGTTCAGCTAGTAAACAATAAAAAAATGTTCCCTTTGCCTTTTACCTGATTCCGACGCTACATTTAAAAATTGTATAGCCTATGTCACTCTGCACAGTAAGTCGTTTTCAACGATTGTTCAATTACCACCAATTCTTCAATTAAAACTCTCTCATTCTGAGAGAAGACCTGTGCCCAGCAGTGAGACAATAATGGGTTGACGACATACAACCCGGCAAGCCGTTCGGGCTGGGTATTACACTCTTTTTGACATGGGGTACAACCCGTAGAGCAGTGATAGCCTAATGGTTCAAACTTGCCCTCTCAATCGGAAGGTCCGAGGTTCAAACCCAAGCGGATTTATGTGCGTATTAGAAATTAATTATCAGTGCTTTTCGGTTAAGGAAAACATCATGAGAAAACCTACAACCCCGAGAGACTTTAATAAAAAAAAAGATCTCGGAGGTGTGTGAAGTACATAAATTCACACTTGGCGAGCGCGATGGACTATGGCCTAAAACTCTCATTCTGAGAGAAGACCGGTGCCCAGCAGTGGGACAATAATGGGTATTTTGACATAGTCTGTTAAAAAGTGCATCAATATTGAGTGAAGGAAAAATGAACTTCAATGTGATAGAGAATGTAATCAATATCTAGATTATTCTGACCCTGTAGATACATTCATATACACACAAAATGCCTCCTATATCTTTACCACATACACGGTTGGTTCTGTCTACATAGGTGCAACATATTTGCGTAAATAAATTATTCAGGCACAATCTACACTACAGGTAGTAGGACCAACGTTATCTTACTTAAAGTATTTAAAAATGCTTAGTTATACACAAAATACTTTTTTCTTATACATATATTCATATCACAATGAACGCAGGTAATCCAATAAGTACTATAATGTTAAAGTAGACTCGAAATCTACTCAGCCTCACTTGGACATACTTATACTTATACGTATACTTATACTTATACTTATACTTATACTTATACTTATACTTATACTTATACTTATACTTATACTTATACTTATACTTATACTTATACTTATACTTATACTTATACTTATACTTATACTTATACTTATACTTATACTTATACTTATACTTATACTTATACTTATACTTATACTTATACTTATACTTATACTTATACTTATACTTTTATTTAATCCGTGCTTAGCAAAAAAATAATAGTTTTTTATACCAAACCTGGCGATAAGGCAGACGAACTACTAAATGAAATGAATTGAAATGAAATGAAATGTCTTTATTTTGTATAGGCCTGCGGGGGCACTTACAAATTGTCAGTTACATTTTTTTTCTTACACTACCGCCGGATCGGAATACGACCTCAACTGAGAAGATCCTGCAAGAAACTCAACGGGTATGTCTTTTTTTCTTATTTATACCCATTTTTTTAAAATATTATTACAATTATGTTTTTTTTTACATGGTAATGAAAGTTAGCTCCAATATCTTGGAAAGTAGTCACCGTCGTCTATGGACATTTGCAACATCAGAGCAGTCGATTCTTTCATGAAGGTCGTTATTGGTTATTTATGAATAGTTACACAAGCCTAAAATAGAATTAAAAAATATAAATCTGTTCTACCTGGGGTCAATGCAAACCGAATATTTATTAACATTTATGAGTGTAAACTATACAGTCATTTTAACTCTTAATAATTGAATCTATTTATATTATAAGGATGGAGATACCCACCCATTTTAGGCTTATTAATATTGCTCGGTTGAGCGGATTAAATATTAGTTAAATATTATTTTGTTATATAAATAAGCCCGTGCATGCAGAAAGTCGCAGACGATAGCACGTATGTATATACAAGCAACAAAATTACGTATTATTGTGTCTAAGTCGTTAAATTTCTGTGTTTAAAATTCTTGCCCTTGCTCTTAATGTTACTTCTCAAATGAAGGTTCCAAGTTTGTCAAACTCAAACTCAAAATACATTATGTAGATAGAAAATGTTTGGAGAGCAACTTGTTATATACTGTATACAGTAACTCACCGTGAAATTGCGTTTGCAATCAAAAGCACACGCGACAAACTTTGGAACATAATTTATTGTCAAAAACTTTGTTCTTTACATAAAGTGCTGCTGAAGGTGTTATCCGTGCGTCACACTGCCTCCTCGTATTTAACACTTTCGAAATAAAATAGATACATGTTCTTTGAACTACGTATGCTCTGCTGTATGAATTTATCCTTTGTTATGAGTGTCATGGATGCACACAATGCTGGAAAGACAAATATCAGATCAGAAATATAAATTAATAATTCGGAAGTTCGGATGTCCGTCTGGGGACTGAACCCGGAACACATTGCATCAGTCCGGAGTGGTGACTGCTCCGCCAGTCAGGTCGTCCTGTTATAATACTATACCATATTATTACTTAGTACTATCCGTTCCTCTACAAGGTTTACAGTATGTATGTTATATCGTATGTTTCGTTTGGGAGACACATCTGACATGTTTTTTTTTTTAATTTCACATAATGGTCTGTGATCCATGGTCTCTATTACAAGCACCACAAACAAATAATTGTCAAATAAATTACTATAAGTGCACCGCTTTAAAATGTGTGCATGGTCGACGGCAGCTTAGGAATGCACGATATAAATCGATATCTTAAAAAATATCGATATATACACGCGATATATCGTTTCAATCCGATATTATCGTATCATCTAGTATCGATAGAAAAATCGATATATTTCATCCGATATACAAATATCGGATAAAATTTAAAAACACATTCTATTTCATTTTACCCGACTGCATTATAACGAGGATAACGTTTTTCGAGCGTAATTTACTATGTATGTATGTATGTACATCGGTTATTTTCTTTGGCATGTGATGAATGAAAGAGCAAACGAGCATGATGATAAGTTGCCACTGCCGCCCAGAGACATCTGTAATCAACTTCATACAGAACATGGGTTCTATCTGAAGTCAATCACAGATGCGTTGCTGCTCCCGAAGACAATGGCAGTCGCCTCATATAAAAGTGTGCCGGCGATCACACGCTTCCATCGAAACTCAAGAGTTGCTTCACGCTAGAAATAGGTGTGGCGGTGGTACCTCCCCGGTCAAACTATACTGGTTCCACAGTCTGATAAATGCTTTGTAAGTATTTTATGTCAAAAGTTAAAATTATTTACATAAATGTTAAATAAATTAAAATGTTAATATACCTATTTCTAATTACCCGATTCCGTTTTACTAAGTAGTTATTTATGACACTTAAAAGTCCTAAATACTTAAGATATATAAAATACTTACTAAAATGATAAATATATCAAAGTTTTGGTATATTTAACATTTTGGTATGTTTTTTTAATTTTTGAGTATAAAGTAGTATCCTTTGCATTTCTTTGCATTCAGATCAAAAACTATGTGCGTACGAAAATTCAGCGAAATCAAACCGGCATTCCTTACGTGAAATAGTAATAAATATACCTTCATCCTCAGAGACTTTCGTATTTATTTATTATATTTATTGGTAGCTATATTTCCTCACATTACCTGTAGCTCTATCTAATATTTATCATTACAAAAATAGCCATCGAATTACATTCCATATATAAAAAATATCGATATATTAGTATGATATATCGCAAAGTATCGATACATCATTACGATATATTATATTGGTAAAAATATCGATATATTTTTTCATGAACATCCCTACTGCAGCTCCAGCGCTTACGGAGGTGTTAGCTATGTGCCTAATGTCGACACAGGTCGCGACGTGAACGTAAATCTTATGACATTGTTCTACAGAAAATGGATCCGAAAAAAAAATTCAAATTTGTTAAAATTTAGACTGAGGCCAATTTGACCAAAACGCTGAATTATAAATTTTAAATCCTCTAATACAGTTGACGCATTCCTTCGAAAAGAGCCATCATCTAAGTACTATACATTAAATTCCAAATTTAGTTGTGTGATTATAGGTTGTATCGCCAAACTCAAAATTGCTGGACCAAGAAGCTCGCCTTGGTGACACCCCACACATGATTCAATAACATTATCGCCAAATAATAATTTTGAAAGGGTACCAGGGTACCATAACATTGCCACATGTAGCCATAAATTTTAGACTTTTCTTTTTGAATCTTTGTAAGAGGGATATCTATCGCAATAAAAGTATTTTTAACGTCAATTTTTAAAAAATGAATTTTTGGCATGTTTTTTTGCAAAATATAGGTACATACATTACACTAAAATCATGTATTTAATAAACGATGGAATTATCGGTAAGCAATCGGCATTCGAGCATCACTAAACCAATATGTCAGACCGTAATATATTGAGCGAAGTATAATTATTTGAAAACTCGTTCAATTGTCAAAGTACGCTAACACGAATCGTTCGCTCTTGTTCAAAAAATCATTGGATACACACAAGCAGCGGCTGTTTGTAAAACAAATACGCCGACTGAATCACTTTCGTTTCAATTAAAAAGTTATACAAAAAGGTTTAGATCGCTTTTTATTTTGTGCGCCGTGAATATAATTGGTTTATGGAATACATTTTAGAATAAATTCACGTATTGTTATTTTATGCCAATATTTTTGATCCAGTTGTAGTCATGACAAAAGTGTGGTGGGAAAATGACTTGTATAAATACAATACCCGTGCGGCGCGAGAAACTTGTAAAAATGTGTGCCTTTACTACCTGTTATTTTTTTCCCTAAATATTCAATTAAAGGTCAGACAAATATTTTAATTTTACAATAGGCATTCTTCTTCTTGTTAAGGTGCCTCTCTAACTAGTGAAGGTTGGCAATCAGCTTGTTAAAGTCGTCCTTATTGTTTGCTCGGCGGAAAAGCTCAGCTGCACCAGCTATTCCGGTCCACTCCCTGATGTTACGCAACCACGAATAGGCATTAGTGATACACAATGAGTCCTTGTGTGAGCCTTAACGTACAAACGTTTGTCAAACGACTTTTCTATCATTATCTGACGAACGCGAAGACAGGGAAAGTTAACGATGTTTCTAAAAAAACGTACGCAAAAAACGCTGAATTCAAAAGGACGGGAAGAGATAATACGGTTCCGCTCGTACTGAAATTCTGAAGAACCCTTTGAAGTTGTAGGGCTTCTCCGGAGAAACAATAGTCTTTGACGCTGAGAAAAATAGTACTTTTCTTTGGATCCACTGTTGTAGACTCGTCTTAACACGAGGTATACGTGTACATACTTTTGTAGAATTAAGCTTTGGAAACAAATAGTATTAGTCGGTCTGAAATTTTATAATAAATATAATTGCTACAAAAAGCTGGAGAAAAACGCTCAAATTCGTGTTCTAAATTATTATTATTCAGTTTCTACGAATGAAGTTAAAAATAGCTGGAGAGATATTTTCACAAAAACTCCTCGTACAAATATATAATATTATTGTAAGTCCTTTTTAACCTCAAAATAAAGGATTACTTTAAGTAAAGGAATCTACGCCACTTGTAAGCTTTGGGGCCAAGACGGCAGTAAGAAAAACCGATTGAGCACAATTTAGAAGATAATATATTCCGAAATAATAATAAAACATATACATCAAGGCGAGCGGCGGGCGCGAGACTAGCGATATTCAAATAATGTCAAACAGAATGTTTTTCTTTTTATTTTTCAATTTTGTTCCTCGCGACCGTCGCACGCTTACATATTATTATGTACAAAGGTTCCTATCGTTTACACGCCCCACCCCAGTGCTGCTTAGCAGCACTCACCATCAATGGGTATGCGGGCGACGTGTGTCGATGACCTGGTGACATATCCTGAGTTGGTTTTTATTTTCACCATTCGGACCCGGCCGTCTTTTCCAGGCATAACTTCACTTATAATGCCCCTGGGCCATACATTACGTGGACGGTCTGGGTCTAGGATTAATACCAAATCTCCCACTTGCATAGGTCTCTGCACCCTTTTCCATTTTTCGAAAATTTTATTAGAAATGCGTTCGTCCCAATTAATCTTTGAACGCCATATGTCTAGCAAAATAAATCGCAGTGCATCTCTGTCTTCTTGGCGGATTTTAACTCTTAAAAACATGTCTTTGATGTCCGCTGCTACGCCTATTCTATTTTCACGGAAACGTAACATAATGCCGAATAAGGACATAAGTAAATCCGGGCCTTTTAGCAAGTAGTCATTTAGTGACGTATCTCCGATCTTAGATGCGGCGTCAAATACTAATCTGAGCTTCTTTTTATTTGGATTCTGGACACCGAAATGTGGCAAGTACCACGTCTTAGGGGTAACTTCACATTGTTCAAGCTCTTCTGCGTAATCGTTGTCTAATAAATGTTGTATTCTTTCTCTATACTTTTTAGCATATTCTGGATCTTTTTTTATTCTTTTTTCTACTCCCCTCCATCTAGCTCGCTGATCTTCGGAATTCTGACGAGGTTTTGCAGAAATTCCCATCGCATCAATGCAGAAGGAGCGTCGTACCTCTTCGTGTAAGTCATTTAATGTTGCAACTTCCATATCGTCGGTGATGAGTAACGAGTGATGAAGAAGTAATGAAGGAGAGGTCATCACCCTCCCATGCAGACACCACCCTAATGGTGTCCGGGTGGCACACGGTTCGTTTGTTTTTCCGGTCACCATTTGTAGAGGTACCATAAGGTGAAAATTGTCTTGGCCTATTAGTATTTCTGGCTTTAACTGTCCGGTGCATAGATTATTTTTAATTTCGTTTAAATAGGAATATTTCTCTTCATTAATGTTAGGTAAGTATTGAATCGGTAAATTTAGTCCATTAACACTGCGTGCATTAATGTTAAATAAAGTTCTGTCTGAATTAGATAACGTCAGGTTTACTATCTCCGATTCACACATTACTTCAGTATTGTCCCAAGCACCGCGGGCGTGTAATATTTGTTTACGCCCGGACAAACCCGCGCGCGAAGCGAGTGTCGCGCTTATTAATGACACTGTAGAACCACTGTCCAAGAGTGCGGTCGCACTTAGTATTCCGTTAGACCCGTGAATGTTTATGTTCACCACTTGTAACAACACGGAACAGCTGTTCACCCCTATATGAGTGACTATTTCATCTCGCACGTTTGTCTGTGAGTTGGGTTCCGATGTATTATTGTTCTGATTATTGTTTATTACTTGCACGACTGCTGATTTGTTCTGGCACGATCTTCGAGTGGGTACGTAATGCAGTAAACGATGGTGGGACTCGCCGCACGAGTCGACATCACATACGGCGGCCGGGCACGTCTGCCGGTCATGTCGCGATATTAAACACTTGAAGCATATTCCGGCGCGTTTCACAAAGGTCCATCGGTCTTTACGTAACGATCTTCTAAATTTCTTACAATCAGGTAACTTGTGCTTTGATACTCGGCAGAATCGACATTTATCGTCCGAATTATAACTCGGTCGCGAAGTTTGAAACAGAACAGTCTGAGATTGATTATAGTTATTTTCGTTGTAATATTTTCGTTTATTGTCCGTTCTAATTTTCAACAGGTTCGCACTGCACGTTGACGTTTTAACTGCTTCATGGCTAAGGAACTCGGACAAAATATCAAGTCTTGGCTTGTCTCCGGTAATGATGAGTGGGTAGCTGTAGTCCGCCCATTTCGATAATAGTACTGTTGGTAACTTTGAGAGTACTATGTTTGCCATATTCACTCCCTGCAGATATTCCTCGCGTTGAAGTGCACGAACAGCGGCGACATAATTTTGTACTTTTATTGAGAATGGAACTATGTCTTTGTGGTATTCATGAGATAATGAGGTCATCTTCTTGATGTCGAACATAATTTTTGACAATATTACATCCGGGTTGCCAAACTGTAGCTCTAGGGTAGACATCACAGTTTTTATTGGAGTTGCAGTAATGAGAAGAGCTGAGACTGCATCCTTAGCGGGACCACGTAGACACTTTCTTAGGCGCCATAAATTTTCTCTATCCGTAAAGTTGCACAGTGAGGTCGACTCTTCAAATGCTTGCTTAAAGGCCAACCATTCCATAGGGTCCCCATAGAACACAGGGAGGTCACGAGGTGTGCTTATTCGGCTGAGTAAATTGGCATTTTGATTGGGAGACACGGTAGTGGTGATCAATTCCTTGACTGCATTAACCAACTGCTGAACTGAACCATCAGTGCCGACGGTTTCCCGTGGCGGTGTAAGCAGAGGGCCGTTAAATATTTCCCGAGCGCTGGCTCTCTGCTCCTCCAGTTGTTGTTGCTGGCTTTGGTTTAACCAGTAGTTTAGTTTAGTTTTTATCGACTTTCTACTGCCTCTAGGTCCGCCGCTAGTTTTTTATCAATTAGTTCCATTTGAATCCGCGCCTTCTCCTTTGCCGCTTCTAATTCCAACATCTTTTTCTGTGCCTTGATCGACGTTGTATACGATTTTAATGATCTATGTGAAGTTGTTTTTGGCGAACGATGCGAAGGCGATTCTTTTATACGCTCTTGTATATCTTCACTCTTTACAACGGTTATTTCGGGCTTTACCTTTTTTCTTGTACTATCCGCCATCTTCGCCTGCGGCGGAGTATGGAACATTTGAAGTTCCAAGGTTCAAAATAGTTTAACTCGAAGGACCACTGTAAGCTTTGGGGCCAAGACGGCAGTAAGAAAAACCGATTGAGCACAATTTAGAAGATAATATATTCCGAAATAATAATAAAACATATACATCAAGGCGAGCGGATACATATACTTATTACACCACTCATATATAAAATCATTTTTCATATCTTAATCCTTTGAAATTCGGGAGAAAAAAAAAATACTAAACCTGATTTATAGATATGGCCCCCTAGTAGAGGATGTAAGATTTATTAATGTTAGATTTGGCTCTTGAAGTTTTATTTATATTATTCTTCCCTTTTATACTATTGAAGTAACAAACTAGCATATAATTCACTCGATGGTAAGTATGTCTCGTTTACGGGTGTCCTTCAGACCAAAACACTTTTTTTGTTTAACGTGGAGAAATCCTCATGGATCCTCTTGTGCGAGAGGAAGCGTGAGGAATGTCGGACTTTTAAAGATTAAAACTCTGCGGCGTTCCTCTGGACGTGTGGTGCCGGGTCACGAGAAGGCGTTAGCATTACATTCGCAGCCCGGCAGCGTCGGCCGGCGCTGATGTGCATGCAGAACGCACCCACAACATCGAGCCTTAATTACAAGAATCAGAATCCCCCAATTTAGCCTCTGTGGGCTCAGGAGATATAGGTATGGTACGGACTCGAACCATAAGGGTCAAAAGTACATTCCCTCAAAACCATGGTATTTTAATGTAAAAAAACTCGAATTGACATTTTATTAATACTAATCGCTTACGATTTGGCCACAGTTCGTTTTCCTCGCATTTTCATAAATGTGATGTAATGTGAGTGATAAAATTGCAAACCTCAGAATCTTGTAACTATTGTGATACTATTACTAGTGATTTGCAGAAACTTATTTTAAATTGTCCAAATAAAGTTAGGCTGAAAGGCACGAAGCCAAGGCCGTAAAAAAACATTAAAAAAACCTTTAGTAAGAGAAGCTATAGAGGTAAAAAAACATCCCAAGAACTTTAACAGAGAAGATGGTTTTAAACTAGCACTGGAATCCGGTGGTTAGTTTATGTAAATCGCAAATAGTGCAAAGTAGTAATGCAAAACAAGTAGACGTAGGGTAGATAGGTTAATTTACCACTAGTGCTTGTCAACGGTTTCTTCCCGCTACCGCAGTTTGGCCGTGACCACGATCCATGCAACTAGGTCGATATCGGCAAAAAGAATTCTATAAGGATTCATAAACCGCATATCGTGAGTACCCGCTAAGTATTATAATGTATCAATTCCGCGATAATACTTGTCTAAATTCATATATTTAAAAAATATATAAGGGTTGTGCCATCTTCCTCAAATATTCGTCACATATCCAAAACCTTGCCCAAAATTAAATCGGATGAAACAAAGAACGGAGTACAATATGAGGATATTCCGCGTTCATGCCCCAAAGTTAAATTGAATTGTGTAGATTGTGTGTGATAAGCGAATCACACATTCATGTGAGCGCCAGTCACGCGGCGCCCGGTATTAGATTACACCGTAGACAAAGAGACAATGCTATTGATTTCAATCAAGATGTTACCTAATTTACTATGTATGAACATAATTCCATTATATATGTATCTTTGTAAAGACTTGTTATAAGAATTATATGTCGGCATTTGATTTATATGCGACATCAATATCTTCATAGATGGTGTGGGTGACTATGGGTCTCGTGCAAAATAACAAATCTTGAGGACAATTCACTTGATATAATTATTACAAAGACTTTTATCAAAAATACAGCACCGAATACATTCCATAGTAATTAATTTTATGAAAGACCGAAACGGAGGGACAGTTCCGTGTTGTCGCTTTTGAGTGACGTTCACAATAATGTGTCTGCCACTCTCGGCTGACTCCACGACTCTGCCAAGACGCGACGATGTGAAGTTATCACCGCTCGACGCGTCTTTCTGCTTCGATTCAAAATAACCGAATTCGACATATATATATTTTTTATCTGACTAAAGTAGCAAAGGATCATGCAGTCCACCTGATAGTAAGTGGTCACTGCCATGGACATCTGTAATCAACTTCACACAGAAGATAATTTCCATCTGAAATCAATTACAGACGCGTTGCTACTCCCGAGGACTATGATGTTCGCCTCATGTGAAAGTATGCCGGTAACCACACCCTTCGATCGAAACGCAAGAAATGCTTCACGCTAGAAATAGGTGTGGTGGTGGTACTTTCCCTGTCGAACTACACTGGTTCTACCACCTGCTAAATATGTCTGAAATTGAAGGTGGTACCTTCAATTTACCACAAAATTATGTTCTTATGTAAAATAATGTTTGAAGTGGAGTCATTTTCGATATGATGTAGTATAGTTCCATCGGGGAGGGACCACAGCAATATCGTGTTTAGTCTATATCAGTTTTACAATTCAATGAAAGTATCTGGAAACTAGCTGACTTATGTATGAACGAGATTGTTAGTCCTCATGATCGGCAACACACAATGATGGCCTCATGAGTGGCAACTCATAATAATGGGCATATAATGTACTGCAAACCCGTTTCCTAATTAAATCTTTAAAAAATGTATGAGGATAACAACGTAGGTACGGTAAATCCTTAATGGATGTTCTAAATACCATAATCATAATCGTTTATTTGTCAGTAAGGAGTAATTATAGTAGGTTTACAATAGTGGAAGACGCTTACTGTGCCTAATATTGGCGTACAAAAGTTAAAATACTTATGCCCAGATTTAAAGAATTACAAATGTCATACATTAAGGTTAATTATTGTTGTTTTTTTTTAAATTTATGTTATTTTTCAAATTTTATAATACGTATGAATATTTTATCATTTATAATCGTCACATTAAAAGATCTAATCATCTACATATTCATTAATTGTGTACGAGGTAACGTTGTATTCTTTGGTAGGACTACAATGCTTTTTAATTGTCTATCGATTTACATACATGTATGATGTTTGAATTTTCATCTGTTTACGGCTTCGATTTCATAAATAAAATATAGGTCTAAGTTAATGCAATAAAAATCAATACTTGCAAAATAATCCAAGTCTCGCAAGTCAGTTTTTCCACCGAAAAAAAAAGTTGAGAGATCCATGTAATACGGATCTCTCAACTTTTTTTTATAAATAAATTAATAATGTAATACCAAGTCGATTATTAATTTATTCAGTCCCTGCTTAAAGGAACTTTCTGTCTTAAGTTATTACGTAATGTTCTAATGTACACTTTTATATGAGGCGACCACCATCTTTTATATGAGCACTGCCGTGCCCCCAGATTCATACCTATGCGAATGTGAAAGACATAATAGTATATTCTTACTTTATCTTCATGATATAACAGCCTCTCCGACTGTTAGTTCCATACTCCTATGAATATAAACCTATGGCATTGCTATATTGGTGAGGCAGCTGGGATCAATTGTGGGGATTTGCGATTCAATAGAGATGTAGCAACAGGATAGTTGTGGAATAATTAATGCATCGAGCGCTTTGGGATGAGCGAAGTTTGGGCTCATTTACAAGTTTGAATAGAGTTCAGTAACATGTAAAGCACACCTATGTTTGCACGTTATCTATTGTAAGAGATTATTTTAGCTCAGATGGTATCATTCATATAACGGTAACGGTAACGGTACATCGAAATGAAATGAAATGTCTTTATTTTGCTTAGGCCTTCGGGGGCGCTTACAAATTGTCAGTTACATATTTTTTTTTTTACACTACCACCGGATCGGAACACGACCTCAACTGAGAAGATCCGGCAAGAAACTCAGTGGGTTTGTCTTTTTTCTTCGTGTATCTTTTTTTTTATGCCATCTTGTTTTTACATCGAACCTTGGAAGTCCACTGCTGGACATAGCCGTAAACTTTATCTTTAAAATCTTTACTAAATACGATATTGCCTTTCTTCTTGGTTTAAATCGTTAGTCGCTAATAATTTTATTAATCTCATAACTTGTTGTGAATACCGATGTTTCAAAAACATACTAACCGTTGTTAATAAAAAAAAAATTTCAAGCAGTTTTCCTAACCTATCTCTACATCACTCTAGACAACAGTTTCTTGGCAAAATGACAATGAGTTGAGTAATTAATAGACTCCCAGAGGATATTAGCCCAGGGCCGCACAAATACACGATGCGGTTCACGAGAGAGGCTTCGCGCATTGTTGCCGGGAGTTACGCCGGCTTATTATAACTTAGTCCGCGCCGCGGGAACGCCACTTGTGCCACTAGCTGGTACAGTGGTCTAATTTACATTATAAGGCTTTTTAAATATTACAAGGTGTATGTTAGATGTGGTTTCGTTTGAGCTGCCATTAGGGGGTTTTGCCATAGTCACCGCGCTTGACTGTGCGTGTTGGGGACCGCAGGATGTTTAAAAGTTCTCAGGGAGATACTGCTGCTGACCGATGATAGATGATACTGATAACCTGAAGAAGACAGCGGGTAATCGCTGGATTCAGATGGCTCTGGACTGGTTGGAGTAGCGCAGATTAGGGGAGGCCTATATCCAACAGTGGACTTTCAAAGGCTGATGGATGGATGATGTTAGATATGATGAGTTAAATGTTCATCTTCATCACTCAAAGAGATTAACTACAATTAATAAAATTACAGACTCCACATGTAATTAATTTGAACATAAGGATTTTACTGGTAATCAATCATATTTTCTTAAAGGTAAATTAAAAATGTGTTATGCTTGACTTTTATAATTTAAATAAAATGTAATTTACATTAGCAAGTTTACAATATTCCAGTAGTGATTCTTGCGTCAACCCATTATTTTCCCACCATTGGGCACGGATCTTCTCTCAGAATAAGAAAGTTTTAGGACACAGTCTACCGCGCTAACCAAGTGCGAATTGGTAGTCATTCAGTAATAAAATGTATGATTATATAAACAAACCGACTGCATAAATTAAATAAAATAAAGAGAAAAATAAGTGCTATCATCATTAATATAGACATTTTCATATACACATACATACACGCAAAAATGCTAATTAGTTTGAAGTCTGCGCTGGAACAAGGAACCCGTAGAGAGTCGCGACAATTAAATATTAAGCGGCACTCAGACGGGGACGCATGTATTGACTATTAGCTATGCAAACTCTCACGGCACGCCGCTGTATATTAACTCTGTGCTATCTATGTATGATGAAAACAAACTGAGAGAAATAAAATCTCTTTGTTTAAATAACTAAATAGCTTTTATGTTTCGACAGCATTTTATATGAAATGAAATGTCTTTATTTTGTATAGGCCTACGGGGGCACTTACAAATTGTCAGTTACATTTTTTTTTCTTACACTACCACCGGATCGGAATACGACCTCAAATAAGAAGATCCGGCAAGAAACTCAGCGGGTTTGTCTTTACAATCATGTTTTTTTACATGGTAATGAAAGTTAGCTCCAATATCTTGCCTATATAGTTATGTCCATCGGTAAGGTACAATAGATTTGTCAAAATAGTATTTTTCTAGTTAGTTCCAGAGCACATTTGAATGCCTTATTGCTTTAAGTAGCTATTTTTTATATAAAATTAATGTAGCAAACAAACATGCATAAGTAACATAAATCTACCCGGTGGTTTCTAACGGTCACAAATATATAAAAAAAAATAAAAAAAACAAGCGCTTTGCTACCCTCGACGACTAAGATGGTCGCCTCATGTAAAAATGAGCCGGCAGCCACACCCTACCACCGAAACGCCTGAACCCCTTTACGCTAGAAATAGGTGTGTCGGTGGTACCTCCACGTTCAAATTATAATATATACGTTCTACCACCAATAAAGTACAAATTGTCATTCACACGACCCGCGTGGCGCAGCGGTTACCATACCGATCTGACGCGCAATGGGTTCCGGGTTCGATTCCCGGCCAGACAGGAATCTGAATGATGAGTTTAGATTCATGTACTGGGTCTGGGTGTTTGTGTATTCGTCTTGTGTGTGTCCATGGAACCCACGGCACAGAAGAAAATCCTGGTATGGGGCTATAAGTGTAGAAAGCGTATAATTGTCAGTAATTTATGTGAAATAATCTAAAAAGCTAATAAAATACCCAAACCATTCAATAATATTTTTCTTTCGTCAAGCGAACCTCCAAATTCAATCAATCGCTGTGTCTGGCAAGGTTTTATTGGTCCAGTGACTTTGCCACACAACATAGTAGCAGGTCGCACCGGATTCCAACCAGAACACAATTAGTTGTCCTTTGTAGACGACAACTCAAATTGTAAGGAAGCTTCGAACATTTTGTGTACTTCAATTAAATAACTTAGCGTTGCGTGTTCTGTTCCACACTTCGCTCCAGTATTGTACCGCTGGGTGAATAAATTCGTTTTGCTTTAAAGAAAATGATAACCTTACAAACTTCCTTTTTTTATCTGACTGAAGTAGCAAACGAGCATGCAGTCTACCTGATGGTAAGTGGTGACTGCTGCTTATGGACATCTGTAATCAACTTCATACAGAACAAGGGAGTCTATCTGAAGTCAATCACAGATGCGTTGCTACTCCCGAGGACTAGGATGGTCGCCTCATATAAAAGTGTGCCGGCAACCACACTGTAAAGTTGTAAACATATGTTATGTATGGAACCACATGAACGTCACATTTTAAATCAATCATTAAAAAAATTATGCACTTTGGCAAATACCCTTTATAACAACACATTATTAAATGTGTAAAAATACAATGTGGCCGTATCTCTTTACCTTTTTAAATCAATTAGAAGTGTCTAAAAAAGCGGCGTTTAAAACTTTATGTTATGACTACATAACATTATTATTACCCATTACGTAGAAAAGATGTATTAACCAACAAATCTTTTAAATGTTTCCATGACAAAAGAAAATATCCATTTAAGAGGCGTCGCAAGACATGAACCGACACATTTTCGTAACATATTCAGTAAAGAGGCGACTGAAAGACTCACAGACAGAAAGCTATTGCGTTCCAATTTGATGTGACGTGCGAAAATAGACTTATTCGAGACGATTTTTAGGCATTTGTGGAAGATAAAGGCATTCCTTTGAAGCGAAAAATCCGAGAATAGCTTGCGAAATATAAATGAGACTAAAATATTGTTCGATCATGTGTTTATAAGTGGAATTGAAAATCAAATTGCTACCCCAGAGCGTGAAAGTGCCACATATATTTACCTACATATTTCTAACGTACCTATAGGTATCACAATTAAAGAGTTGCCATAATTTTTTAATGCTAATATTGTAATGATATTGAAGCAACAAACAAGTACGCATACCACTTGACTGTAAGTGGTATGCGTGAAAACATCTGAAAACTCACATTCAACATACAAGTAAGAAACTGGTATTCAGCTTAAATTTATATGAGTTATTTGAATTAGAATTTAATATAACATAAATAAATAAATAAAAATAAAAAAAAAAATAAAAAAGCCTTTTATTTCATTGCAGATTGCTTAGATTAATTACATTTGAATATAATTTGAAATTACATTTTATTATTATTTTTAAATTTAATTAATTATTATTAGTAAATTTATGTTTGTTATTATTTTTAATTAGTCCAATTACTATTACTATTATTATTATTATGTATATATATTAATATTATTTAGGTGTCTGCAAGAACCCCTCTGCAGGTGAAGGCCTCCTCCAAGGATTGCCAGTACTCCCTACATTGTGCTACTTCAATCCAGTTCGAGCCAGCGATTTTCTTAATATCGTCTTCCCAGGTAGCTACCGGTCTGCCCTTTTTTCTTTTGCCTTGTGGCCCTGCCCATGTGGTCACCTTTTTAGTCCACCTTTGGTCTTGAATGCGAGCCACATGTCCGGCCCACTTCCATTTCAGTATCTGAGCGTGAGTCAGAGCATCTCTTGCTTTTGTGAGATTTCTTATTTTAGTGTGTCTTATTTTTTGTATTTTTTTGATATTCGTCATGCTGCGTTCTATTCCTCGTTGGCATGTGATTATTTTATTTCTTGTTTTTCTATTGAACTTCCACGTTTGGCAGGCATATGTTAGGCAAGGAATGATGGATGTGTTTAGTAATTTAGTTTTAATTTTAATTGGCATGGTGCTTTTAAATATCTCCTTTAGTGTCCAGTATTTATTCCAAGTCAGTTGAACCCTGCGCTCTACTTCTTGGTCGTTACTTTCCCGATCAAAACTAATTTGCTTACCCAGGTATATGTAGTTCTCTGTGTATTTGAGAGGCTCGCTGTCAACATATATGGTTCTCTTTGAGCTGTTAGTCATCAACATTGTTTTATTTAGATTTATATTTAAGCCCACAATCTTACTAGCATCGTTGAGAGACTCTATCATATACTGAATTTCTGCTCCGGTTTCTGATAAGAGGATTAGATCATCGGCAAATCTTAGGTGACTGAGATATGTTTTCTTAATTTTTATACCCCGGCCTCGCCAATCGAGCTGACTGATAATCGACTCCAGTGTTGCTATAAACAGCAGAGGAGAGAGGGGGTCACCTTGCCTTACTCCTCTTTTGACTGGAAACCAAGGTCCAGTTGATTCCAATAATATAACATAATAACATATAATAACATAAATATAATAACAGAATTTAAACACAAACAAAGCACTTATTGTAATCTCTTATTTAAAACACGCATAGTGCGCAACTTTTATAATATTTTTCAAAGTTTATGTTACGAGCTCCTTCATAAACAGTTTCTCGTTTTATGCTAAAAGGAAATTTTCAAGAGGAAATTCAGAAAGGCGCTGAAATAAATAGCGAAGGAAATAAATATTTTCGTCGGCGGGCAGCGGGCGCATGTGTGCATTGCATTACAAGCTGTAATATTGTACTGCATCGCTGAACATGCAACTATACTGCATTCTAAATAATTAAACGTTCAATTTTCATGTGATTGAAACGTCATGCAAACATGCAGCTTATGTTAAGTGATAAGCTATTTCAAACAAGAAATTACTTCGAAAACAAAAAACCTGATTGTCATAACTGCAAAAATTTGCCGTCAGGTTTTCGTTTCTTTTAATTTAATTTAATTTAACGTTATTTTAAGAGTCTGTCAAAATACTAACATTAACAATTATTTTACTAACTCTAACTAACTAACTAACTCTTTTGTCTTTTGTCGATACCAGCACATAAGACCACGAGATACCGAGGCTGTTTCAAGTACGCTGCAGCGAGAATCTGGAACGATCTGCCACCTCCTATGAGACAACCTATGTCTATAAACTGCTTCAAAGCAAAATACAAATTAGCCCTTTTCAAAAGACAACTCGCTGCAGAGAACTTGAAACACTCCTCCTACCTTAGGTCTTTGAGCCTAAAAGAGTTCTTCGGCACTAATTATTAAACATTATCATAATACCTTGTTTTCACACATATACTCTCTTCGTCCCACACACACATACACACACACACACACACACATATGTTATTGTAATTGTTAATCCTCCTGACTAATGTTCTTCTTTTTTGCCAATATTATTTCATTTTATTTTATTTTATTTAAGTTCTACAAATGTGACAAAACTATTTAGTAATATTAATCTGATGGTAAACGGGGAACCGCTTGCTGCTAACTCCCGAACAAAACCTTTGTGAGTAGGGAACGGCTGAAAAACAGCGCTGCGCGGGATTTCTATCCCGTATCAGCTAAAGCTGAGCCGCTTCCTATTGCCCCTTTGCATTTTGACTCATGGCATGTTATGTATTTTTTATGTTTAAGGCAATAAATCATTTTATTATTATTATTTTACAATAAAAAAATCCTTACTTTGCCTTTTACCAGACTCCGACGGTATATTTAAAAATTGTATACCCTATGTTACTCTGCAAAGTGAGTTGTTTCCAACGATTGTGTAAAATATACAACCCTTCAAGCCGTTCGGGCTGGGTATTACCCTTCTGTTGACATGGGGTACAACCCATAGAGCAGTGATAGCCTGATGGTTCAAACTTGCCCTCTCGATCGAGAGGTCCGAGGTTCAAACCCAGGCACGCACCACTGATTTATGTGCGTATTAGAAATTGATTATCACTGTTTTTCGGTGAAGGAAAACATCGTGAGAAAACCTATAATCCGAAAGTTCTTTGATAAAAAAAAAAAGTTTTCGGAGGTGTGTAAAGTCCACCAATTCACACTTCGCCAGCGCGGTGGACTATGGTCTAAAATTCTCATTTTGAGAGAAGACCCGTGCCCAGCAGAGGGACAATAATGGGTCGTACGCTTTTGACATAGTCTGTTAAAAAGTCCATCAACATTGGGTGAAAAAAATGAACTTCGATGTGATAGAGAATGGAATCTATATCTAGATTATTCTGACCCTCTAGAGAGATTCATATACACACAGAATGCTTCCTATATTTTTCTGTCTACATAGGTGCAACATATTTGCGTAAATAATTTATTCAGGCACAATCTACACTACAGGTACGTTATCTTTTTTTTTGAAGTGAAACTTCTTTAGGCGCATGAGGGTAAAATTTTTACAGATGAAACGTCACGCCGGTATGCAACGGAAGTGTCGGAAAAGAGAGAGAGAGAGTGATCGAGACCGATTGAGAGAGAGTAAGACAGGGCGAACGTAGCATGAGCAACTAGCCGTGGAGTGAGAGTAGGGAGCAAGCGAGTGAGAAAGATTGAGAGAAAAAGTGAGACAGAGCGAACGTCGTATCACGCCTTTTTCCCTTCCTCTTAATTTTGGAAATTTAAAGTTTTAGATTTGCATAAATATAAACAAGATTTATAAATTAGTTCGCCAAAGAAGTTTCACTTCTGACATGTGTACTTTGTACGCACGCATGTTTTTTTTTTATTTGACTGAAGTAGCAAACGAGCATGCAGTCCACCTGATAGTAAGTGGTCACTGCTGCCCATGGACATCTGTAATCAACTTCATACGGAACATGGATTCTATCTGAAGTCAATCACAGATGCGTTGCTACTCCCGAGGACTATGATGGTCGCCTCATATAAAAGTGTGCCGGCAACCACACGCTTCCATCGAAACGCAAGTAATGCTTCACGCTAGAAATAGGTGTGGCGGTGGTACTTCCCCGGTCGAACTGCACTAGTTCTACCACCTTCAAATTAACTTACTTAAAGTATTTAAAAATGCTTAGTTATACACAAAATACTTTTTTTCTTATACATATATTCATATTACAATGAACGCAGGTAATCCAATAAGTACTTTAATGCTAAAGTAGACTTGAAGTCTACTCAGCCACACTTGGACATACTTATACTTGTACGTATTATTGTGTCTAAGTCGATAAATTTTCTGTGTTTAAAATTCTTGCCCTTGCTCTTAATGTTACTCCTCAAATGAAGGTTCCAAGTTTGTCAAACTCAAAATACATTATGTAGATAGAAAATGTTTGGAGAACAACTTGTTATATACTCTATACAGTAACTCACCGTGAAATTGCGTTTGCAAACAAAAGCACACGCGACAAACTTTGGAACATAATTTATTGTCAAAAACTTTGTTCTTTATATAAAGTGCTGCTGAAGGTGTTGTCCGTGCGTCACACTGCCTCATCGTATTTATTTTTAAAATGAAATAGATACGTGTGTTTTGAACTATGGATTAATCTCTGTTGACTAAATTTATCCTGTGTTATGGGTGCCACAGACATACACAAAGACGAGTAGACAAATATCCCAAAACAGAAATCTAAATTCAAATATCTGTCTGGGGACTGAACCTGGAACACATTTCATCAGTCCGGTGTAGCGACTGCTCCGTCAGGCAGGTCGTCACGCTATAATACTATACCATATTATTGCTTAGTCCTATCCGTTCCACTACAAGGTTTACAGTATGTATATAATATCGTATGTTTCGTCTGGGAGACACATCTGACATGTTTTTTTTTAAATTTCACATAATAATTGTCAAATATTACACAAACAAATAATTGACAAATAAATTACTATAAGTGCGGCGTTTTAAAATGTGTGCATGGTCGACTGCAGCTCCAGCGCTTACGGAGGTGTTAGCTATGTGCCTAATGTCGACGCAGGTCGCGACGTGAACGTAAATCTTATGACATTGTTCTACAGAAAATGGACCCGAAAAAAATTCAAATTTGTTAAAATTTAGACTGAGGCCGATTTGACCAAAACGCTGAATTATAAATTTTAAATCCTCTAATACAGTTGACGCATTCCTTCATAAAGAGCCATCATCTAAGTACTATACATTTAATTCCAAATTTAGTTGTGTGATTATAGGTTGTATCGCCAAACTCAAAATTGCTGGACCAAGAAGCTCGCCTTGGTGACACTCCACGCATGATTCAATAACATTATCGCCAAATAATAATTTTGAAAGGGTAACAGGGTACCTTAACATTGCCACATGTAGCCATAAATTTTAGACTTTTCTTTTTGAATCTTTGTAAGAGGGATATCTATTGCATAAAAAGTATTTTAACGTCAATTTTTGAAAAATGTATTTTTGGAAAATATACATACATTACACTAAAATCATGTATTTAATAAACGACGGAATTATCGGTAAGCAATCGGCATTCGAGCATCACTAAACCAATATGTCAGAACATATTATATTGGGCGAAGTATAATTATTTGGAACCTCGTTCAATTGTCAAAGTACGCTAACACGAATCGTTCGCTCTTGTTCAAAAAATCATTGGATACACACAAGCAGCGGCTGTTTGTAAAACAAATACGCCGACTGAATCACTTTCGTTTCAATTAAAAAGTTATACAAAAAGGTTTAGATCGCTTTTTATTTCGTGCGCCGTGAATATAATTCGTTTATGGAATACATCTATCTATACTATAATAAATCTGTAAGAGGTCGCTGTCTGTACATGGAATAAATTTAGGTGAAAACCATTTCTAGAGGTCTTTAATACGATATAGAACCCAAAATAATGGTTTTTAGAAATCTTTTCTGTTTGTCTGTTTGTCTGTGTGTTTGAAAACGCTAATCTCAGAAACGGCTTATCCAATTTGAATATAATTTTCACGGATGTGTTGTGGGAAACTTCACTTAACATTTAGGGTTTATTTCATGTAAATCGGTTTATAAATAAAAAAGTTATGTCAATTTAAAACTACGCAGGATTTATTCTATGTTCGATAAGTGTTATTAAGTTACGTAACTGCATAGTTGAATTGGTTGAAACTAAACATGTTATGGTCTGTAAAATATGTATTCCTTCGTTATGTATTTTTTATTGGTTATGTGTGTACCTATCTTATTTGATACTATACAAATCTATATCTCTATATACTTATATAAAAACGAAAGGATGCTCTCAAACTCATCTATTGAATAAACATCGTAGAGCCTAAACTGCTAAAGATACGAATATGATTTTTATTAGGGGTTCCTTTTAAGACGTAGACGTCAGTTAAGAATGAATTTTCTGATCCCCCCCCCCCCCAATTTAACCCAAATAGGAGATGTAAGTTTGTATGAAAGTCAGTCAATTTTGAGGCCACCTCAATAAAATTTAGTATTTCTAATTTTTTTGTTAAAACATAGTTTTAAACCGACTTCCAAAAAGGAGGAGGTTATCAATTCGTCTGTATTTTTTTTATTTTTTTATTTTTTTATTTTATATTTGTTACTCGATTTCTCCGCACTGGGTGAACGGATTTGGATGATTTTTTTTTTTCATTTGAAAAGTAGTGCGTGTCATCGGGTCCCATTTATTTTTAGTTCACTTTTGACAGTGGCATCCATAAGAAAAGCGCATAAGTCTGATATTTGCATTAACTATGTGCGCGATAAATAGATGAATAACTCAATTTCCCGCCAACCGATTTTGATGATTTTTCTTTTATTTGAAAGAATGTACTTCAAGGGTACTCTGATGAGTTTGATACGGTTCTGATCATAGGATCCATTTCCTTGAAGCAAATTAACGAAATTAGCGATACTCGGCCAAACCTAAGCTGTAGGAGTCCAATTGGGTTGAATGTAGAATGAGATTACTAAGCAGATATTTCCTAAAAAGTTGACCTTCAACTCTTCAATCCTGATGATGCAGGGGTACTGCTAGCCTGAACCGTAGAAGTAAGTCAATTTGTTTTTATGGATATATAATAAGATTGTTAAACAAATTCATGGGACAAAAATTTGATCTTCAACTCCTCAACCCTGATGATGTAAGGGTATTTCAAGACTAAACCGTAAGAGTTGCCTATTCGGTACTTACGGTTATGTAATAAAAATACCAAGCAAAGATACACGGTAAAAATTTCGACCTTCAACTCCTCACCCCTGATGATGCAGGATACTGCTAGCCTAAACTATACGAGATGGGCATTTGGTGCTTTCAGGTATTTAATATAATTACTAAGCAAAGACATATGATGAAAATTTTGACCTTTAACTCCTCAACCCTGATGTTGCTGGGGTACTTCAAGCCTAAGCCATAGAAGTTAGCTATTTAGTGCTTTCGGGTATGTAATATAATTACTGAGCAAAGACACAAAATGAAAATTTCGATCTTCAACTCCTCAAGCCTGATGATGCAGGGTACTGCAAGCCTAAGCCATAGGAGTTAGCCATTTAATGCTTTCGGGGTATGTAATATAATTACTAATTAAAGACACAAGATGAAAATTTTGACCATCATCTCCTCAACCCTGATGATGCAGGGGTGCTTCAAGCCTAAGCCATAGAAGTTAGCTATTTAATGCTTTTGGGTATGTAATATAATTACTAAGCAAAGACAGAAGATGAAAATTTAGATCTTCAACTCCTCAAGCCTGATGATGCAGGGGTGCTTCAAGCCTAAGCCATAGAAGTTAGCTATTTAGTGCTTTCAGGTATGTAATATAATTACTAAGCAAAGACACGGGATATTTTTTTTTACCTCCTCCCTGATTATGCGGGATACTGCAAGCCTAAATTATAAAAGGTAGTCACATAGTGCTTACGGTTGTTATTTAGTTAAGAAAATATAATAAGTTTGATGACAGCTCATTCAACTGAAATGTGATTAATAAATTAAACTTCAATTCATCAACCCTGATAATCTAAGTACACAACCTACTTAAGCCGTATAAGTTTGGTACTTATTGATTACAATACATTACAACCCGTTCCTGAGAGAACATTATGATGAAAAGTGTCACTTTGAATACATAAATCCAGAAAATGAAGGAAAATTGTCATGTTATTGTTAAGAGTTGGATTTAGCTGTAGCTTTTTAAACAGGATGGGTTAGGTTAGGTTGGAACATAAAAGAAAACATAAAAAATAAGCGAGCAGGGTGCGGCAGCGCCCTGCGAGCGGGTGCGCCCTGTTCATATGAATTGTAAAAGTGTTTTGATTATGTCTTCTGCTTTACAAAGAACAATGCGGGATTTACGCACACAAATAGCCCGATGCACCTCTTAAAAGAATTATCTTTGGCCACATGAAACAAAATATGAACTTAGAATATATGTCGCTGTTCAGTGATATTCCAATTTTCTAATGATTAACTTCAAGTAGATAATAGTGCTTTGTTATCCGGAAAAGTTAAAATGTGGAGGAGTTGGTTGAAAAAGTATATCCCGATATTGTTAATACAACCAATAACACTATAAATTGGTTCCAAAAGACGGCTATATACCCACCCACCAATGAACGTGTCGATAAAATAAATGATTTATTTTTTTTCAAAATTTAAATACAAATTAATATTAAAAGTAGGGTTACCCATAATCTTACTTAGAAATTTGAATCCGCCAAAATTACTTCAAATATTATTTTCCAATTCGGAAAAGTTAAAATCAATCTTAATAATCGATACGTTTTGGTTCAAATGTGGAGGAGTAGATTGAAAAAAAGTATCCCGATATTGTGAATTAGACCACTAAGAATGTAAAGTGATTTAAAAAAAGCGGTTTACAATATTAGAATTCGTCTAATTTAAAATAAAAATACATAACAATACGTTCCTACCCACAAATACACACTTTAAATTCGTTTTTTCACTCTGTGTTTGACCAGGTAATCCTTGAGCGGCCAAACCGATTTACTTTTAGTTACTACTTTTTATCATAGAATTTCCACGGTGTCGAGATTTGCGCGGGAAAAACTTTGTGACACGTTGATTTGCACGTGGGCAAAGCCGCGGGTACAGCTAGTTTTAGAATTAATCCACGTATTGTTATTTTATGCCAATATTTTGATCCAGTTGTAGTCGTGACAAAAGTGTGGTGGGAAAATGACAAACAGAGAACAAATAAAGTACTTGAGCAGCGTAGGAAACTTGTACAAAATTAGTTAACGTTTTACTGTAAATATTAAATTAGAGGTCAGACAAAAAATTATACGACTATGGCGAGTATAGGCATTAGTGATACACAATGAGTCCTTGTGATAGCCGAAACGTAGAAACGTTTGTCAAACGACGTTTCTATCATTATCCGACGAACACGAAGACAGGGAAAGTTAACGATGTTTCTAAAAAAACGTACGCAAAAAACGCTAAATTCAAAAGGACGGGAAGAGATAATACGGTTCCGCTCGTACTGAAATTCTGAAGAACCCTTTGAAGCTGTAGGGCTTCTCCGGAGAAACAATAGTCTTTGACGCTGAGAAAAATAGTACTTTTCTTTGGATCCACTGTTGTAGGCTCGTCTTAACACGAGGTATACGTGTACATACTTTTATAGAATTAAGTTTTGGGAAGAAGTAGTATTAGTCGGTCTGAAATGTTTTAACAAATATAATTTATAAAAAACAATCTGTACCAAAACTCTCAAATTCGTGTATAAATTAATATTATTCACTTTCTAAAAGTTAAGTTAAATATAGCTGGAGAGATATTTTCACAAAAACTCCCCGTACGAATATGTATATTATATTATTGTAAAAAATAAAGGATGCTTAAAGTAAACGAACGCAATGGCGCCACTCATACTTAAAATCATTTTTCAGTTCTTAATCCTTTGAAATTCGGGAGAAAAAAAATATATTTTATTTATTTACTTATTGCTATAACTGTTACAATTTTGTCACAAACATTGAAAAACAGTTCACCCGAGTAGGGCATGCAATTTTTAAGCAGCTTTTTTAAATCAATCATTTATACAATGTCAATACTTAAAATATAATAAATTTAATTTGAATATAATGTCAACATTTAGCAAACCACTTATAAGAATATATTTACAATTCATTAAGAAATTACTATATTAAACCCGATTTGTAGACACTGGCCTCTTAATAGAGGGTGTAAGATTTATTAATGTTATATTTGGCTCTTGAAGTTATATTTACATTATTTTTCCCTTTTTCTAGTAGTTGTGTAACAGACAGCGAGAAACCGTTGGATTCAGAGGACACAGGACCGGTTGGAGTGGCGCCATTTAGGGGAGGCCTACATTCAGCAGTGGACATCAAAAGGCTAATGGATGGATGTGTAACAGACTAGCTAGCAATCCACTCGATGGTGAGTGGCCAGTTCAGGCCTTGGTCTTACCTGGTATTAGTTACAGGTGTATTGTTTCTTGGGACTAACTTGGGTAAGTATGTCTCGTTTACCACGCCCTTCAGACCAAAACACTGCAGCTACTAGGCAGAAACAGGTATGGTACGGACTCTAACCATAAGAATCAAAAGTACATTCCCTCAAAACCATGGTATTTTAATGTAAAAAACTCGAATAGTCATTTTATTAGTACTATGAATCGCTTGCGATTTGGACACGGATCGTTTCCCTCACTTTTTTTTAAATGTGACGTCAGTAATATTGTGTAATGTGAGTGATAAAATTACAAACCTCAGAATCTTGTAACTATGGTGATACTATTACTAGTGATTTGCAGCATCTTATTTTAAATTGTCTTTCTCTATAGCCACAATTATGATAATAGATGGTTTAATGAAGATTTATAACTGAAGACATTCCTCGCCTTTTACCATCTATCCTTATAAGTAAAGAGTCTTGCGAATATATTTATGAATACATTAAAATACAATGAAACATTACAAATTTGAAAAAGATATGATTACTTTAGCCCGTTCTTGCAATTGAAGACATAGTAACAAAAATAACTAAATGTAGCACGAAATTTAATAAAGTTAGGCTGAAAGACACGAAGCCAGCTGAAAGGCCGTAACAACATTTTAAAAAACGTTTAGTAAGTTTAGAAGCTATAGAGATCAAAAAACATCCTAAGAACTTTAACAGAGAAGATGGTTTTAAACTAGCACAAACGTGGTATCTGGTGGTTAGTTTATGTAAATTGTAAATAGTGCAAAGTGTGGTGCGTAAGGATACAGTTAGTGTTGTGTATCATGATATGGAACCTAAAAAAGAAAAACCAACTAGACGTAGGGTAGATAGGTTAATTTACCACTAGTGCTTGTCAACGGTTTCTCCCCGCCACCGCAGTTTGGCCGTGACCACGATCCATGCAACTGGGTTGATATCGGCAAAAAGAATTCTATAAGAATTCATAAACCGCATATCATGAGTACCCGTTAAGTATTATAATGTATCAATTCCGCGATAATACTAGTCTAAATTCATATATTTAAAAAAACATAAGGGTTGTGCCATCTTCCTCAAATATTCCTTACATATCCCAAACCTTACCCAAAATTAAATCGGATGAAACAAAGAACAGAGTACAATATGAGGATATTCCGCGTTCATGCCCCAAAGTTAAATTGAATTGTGTAGATTGTGTGTGATAAGCGAATCACACATTCATGTGAGCGCCAGTCGCGCGGCGCCCGGTATTACATTACACCATACACAAAGAGACAATGCTATTGATTTCCATCGAGATGATACCTAATTTACTATGTATGAACATAATTCCATTATATACGTATCTTTGTAAAGTCTTGTTATAAGAATTATATATATTTTTTATCTGACTAAAGTAGTAAAGGATCATGCAGTCCATCCATCAACCTTTTGATGTTCACTGCTGAACATAGGCCTCCCCTAAATAGCGCCACTCCAACCGGTCCTGTGCCCTCTGAATCCAACGGTTTCCCGCTGTCTTCTTCAGGTCATCGGTCATGCAGTCCACCTGATAGTAAGTGGTCACTGCCATGGACATCTGTAATCAACTTCACACAGAAGATAATTTCCATCTGAAATCAATCACAGATGCGTTGCTACTCCCCAGGTCTATGATGGTCGCCTCATGTGAAAGTGTGCCGGCAACCATACCCTTCCATCAAAACGCAAGAAATGCTTCACGCTAGAAATAGGTGTGGCGGTGGTACTTTCCGGATCAAACTACACTGGTACCACCTTCATTTTACCACAAAATTATGTTCTTCAATACTGTGTATGTATAGTCTATATCAGTTTAAGAATTCAATGAAATTATGTGGAAACTACCCGACTTTTTTTTTATCTGATTGAAACGGCAAACGAGCATGCAGTCGACCTAATGGTAACTGGTTGTAAGCAACTTCAAATAGAACATGGGTTCCATTTGAAGTCAATCACACATGCATTGCCACTCCCGAGGACTATGATGGTCGCCTCATATAAAAGTGTGCCGGCAACAACACCCTTCCAATGCTTCACGTTAGAAATATGTAGGTGTGGCGGTGGTACTTCCCCGGTCGAACTACACTGGTTCTACCACCTACGAAACTTTATATATGACTTATATTTAAGCGAGTATCTTAGTCCTCATGAGTGGCAAAACACAATATCGGGCTCATGAGTGGCAACTCATAATAATGGACATAAGATGTACTGCATACCCGTTTCCTAATTAAATCTTTTAAAAATGTGCGACGATAACAACGTAAGTATGGTAAATCCTTAATGGCTATGGACCTAAGAGGTAACGTTGTATTCTTTGGTAGGACTACAATGCTTTTTAATAGTCTATCAATTTACATACATGTATGATGTTTAAATTTTCTTCTGTTTACTGCTTCGATTTCATAAATAAAATATACGTCTAAGTTGATTCATACCTATGCGAATGTAAAAGACATAATTGTAGGTATATTCTTACTTTATCTTCATGATATAACAAGTGTTACAAACCAACAAGTAGCTTGCCTGGGGACACTACTGTTAAACTCGTGACTACATTAGTTATAAACATCAATAAGAATCTATATAATGATTGTATTTAAATTGATCGTGCTATGTTATTATAAATATCATAAATCAATAGAAGTCACATCATAAATAAATGGTTATATAAATAAATATTATAAATGCATATATTTAATTTTATATAATGTAATAGAGACAAAAACATGACTATTAAAGTCATGTTTTTGTCTCTGTGACGGTTTCCTTAACGCCTGCCATTTTTAGTATAAAAGGGAGGGTATTATCGTAATATGGATCATTCTAATAATTCGCAAGTGAAAGAAGTTACTCTGTCCGAATGTATTCTGAAATTGTATACGTGTAAAATCGTGAGAATATAACAATGTTGTACATAATGTGTCGTTTACTTTGGCCATCCAATTCTACTTCTGTAACACAAGCTCTTCGACTATTAGTTCCATACTCCTATGAATATAAACCTATGGCATTGCTATATTCGTGAGGCAGCTGGGATCAATTGTGGGGATTTGCGATTCAATAGAGATGTAGCAACAGGATAGTTGTGGAATAATTAATGCATCGAGCGCTTTGGGATGAGCGAAGTTTGGGCTCATTTACAAGTTTGAATAGAGTTCAGTAACATGTAAAGCACACCTATGTTTGCACGTTATCTATTGTAAGAGCTTATTTTAGCTAAGATGGTATCTATAGAAATGGTATCTATAGATATATAGAAATGAAATGTCTTTATTTTCCCTAGGCTTTCGGGGGCGCTTACAAATTGACCGTTACATATATATGTCGGAGGAAGGGATGAATACAGCTTAGAAGTTACTGAAGATGGCTAGGCTTACATTAACATTCATTGTTTATAGAATAATTTAAATGATTATAGATTAGAATAAGTAACCATTGTTTTATATTGTGTTTGAGTTATATTGTCATGGTGTATGATTTACAATTAGAGCAGAGACTTTTAAGAAGTCTCTAGTGGAGTCGAGGTATGTGGCCGCACGGTGGGGAAACATTGATAAATACTGGTGTGAGCAATCGAGGTGGATCATAATTTCGTTGTGTGTTGAATTGTGCGGTCACTGCCTTGAACCCGCTGCTCAAATAGCTTAATTGTATTAGATTATAACCTACGTGTATTTGAAATCATTATTTTGTGGAACTCTGAATATAAAGTGTCAAGAACAATTAATGTTGTATTTGTGCCCGCATTTACCCTTCAATGACGCCCACAAAATCCACTGATTACTAAAGATGTCGATGAGAATGGAATAATCTCCGACATATATATTTTTTTACACTACCACCGGATCGGAACACGACCTCAACTGAGAAGATCCGGCAAGAAACTCAGTGGGTTTGTCTTTTTTCTTTGTATATCTTTTTTTTTATTTGCGATCTTGTTTTTACATCGAACCTTGGAAAGTGGACTTCCAAGGACTGGCAAGTACTGGAAAGGCTGGTCATAGTAGCCGTAAACTGAACATTTTTACTAAATACGATATTGCCTTCTTGGTTTAAATCGTTAGTCGCTAATAATTTTATTAATCTCTTAACTTGTAGGATAATAAAAAATAATAAATTTCAAGCAGTTTTCCTAACCTATCGCTACATCAGCTACATCAATTAATAGACTCCCGAAGGATATTAGCAAAGGGCCGCACAAATACACGATGCGGTTCACGAGAGAGGCTTCGCGCATTGTTGCCGGGAGTTGCGCCGGCTTATTATAACTTAGTCCGCGCCGCGGGACGCCACTTGTGTCACTAGCGGGTACAGCGGTCTAATTTACATTTTAAGGCTTTTTAAATATTACAAGGTGTATGATATTATATCGTAGGTAGTAGTAGTACGTAGTGTAGGATATTAGATGTGGTTTCGTTTGAGCTGCCATTAGGGGGTTTTGCCATAGTCACCGCGCTTGACTGTGCGTGTCGGTGACCGCAGTATGTTTAAATATTACAAGTTCTCAGTTCAGTTTAAAAGTTCTCAGGGAGATACTGCTGCTGACCGATGATAGATCATTAATATAGACATTTTCATAAACACATACATACACGCAAAAAACATTGTCCTCCTTGTGGCGGAATCGACAAAAAAATAATAATAAAGATAATATTGATAAAAAAAATAAAAAAAATAGTTTCCTTGTTTTAGTGAGGACCAAATAGAATGATTTATCGAAAGTTGTACCTACAGGAATGCTTGATGTGATAGCTCGATTATATTTTATTGGTCGACATCACATCCCTCGCGACACATAAATAAATAATCTTAGATCCTTAAATCGTAAACGGCTTAGAGTATCCGAAAACAATCGTACCCACCCATAAATACATAATACAATAGGTGCGCGGCGTTCCGTCGATAGTGCGTGCTTGTGGAACATTAATGGACGATAGATGGATTTAGTGCATTTATTTATTTACAGGAAATATTTATTTGACCTTTAATACTTTACTATTTTTGTACTGTTGATAGACAAGGTGCCCTCCTATATCAGTCATGTTAGCGTTAAATGGTGGGCGTAAGAATTACGGGCTAGAATATAATTACGACACTTTTTTATCTGACTGAAGTAGCAAACGAGCATGCAGTTCATGTGATGGTAAGTAGTCACTGCCGCTCATGGACATTATCTGTAATCAACTTAATACAGAACATGGGTTCCGTCTGAAGTCAATCACAGATGCGTTCCTACTCCCGAGGACTATGATGATCGCCTCATATAAATGTGTGCCGGCTACACCCTTGCATTGAAACATAAAAAATTAGAAATAGGTGCGGTACTTCACCGGTCTAACTACACTGGTTCTACCACCTGTAAAATAAATCTTCTTCTATACATATAGCTTCTTTCATAATGATCTGCATGTAGGGGCAGCCTGTGTGAAAACCTATTTTTCTTGTACTTTTTATTCTACGAGTTAGCCATTAACAGTTGCGTAAACCATCGTATAAGTTAGAACGACATCAGTCCGTCCATTACGCAGTCAAAGAACAATAGAAAGCACTTGTCCTTCGTTAGGCATTCCGCCGGAGATTTCCCCCGGCGCGGCCGCTCGGCACACCTATGCTGATTTTACATATTACCTATCGACTAAGATTGTAGAATAAATGTCTAGTGTTTTTCGACTTTCTATGTGGAATCAATGTGAGATGACTGTTCTTAATTAAACGTAAGCTGAGGATTTAAATTTATAAATAGCTTGGCAAACAAGCCTCTTGTTTAGTGAAATATAAGATGAATATATTTTCATTTTACAATCTGACAGAATAACCATATTATTAACAGGGTGGTAGTACTCCCTCTCTTATTTTTACCGTAAAGCCTTTCAGTGAAAGAGTCCGGTTACCAGCAGACATTTATATGAGGCGACCATTTTAGTTGTCGGGAGAAGCAATGTGATTGAGTTCAGATAGAATCCTTTTTATATGAAGTTGCTTCTAAATGACCATGGGAAGCAGTGACCACTTACCATGAGACGGTCTGCATTATACAATCTTTATACTATACTATACTATACAACCTTTACTATACAATCTTATAAGAAAATCTTTTAAGTTCATTAGTGACTGTTATATCTCAACGAATATATTTCAAAATTTAGGTTTAGATTTGAATTTTTCTAAGTGTGAACTTTATATACCTAATTCATTATGTGCTTTAGAAAAAAAGAATATCACTGACCAATTTCAAAATTTGACACCAAATATTCAGCTTCAGAACAAAGAGTCTCTTCGCCTCTTGGGTTCACCCGTTTTGGAAGAGTCTATACCAAGCTCTCTGGATGAACAAATTAGTAATTTCGATAATATTTCTTTCCGTTTAAGCAAAATTAATTCTCATGTAGCATATCATATTATCCGGCTTTGTTTGTTTGTTCCTAAATTCACATATTTTTTGAGATGTTCTCCAATTTGGAAATTTACAAGTCATCTCCTTTCAATGGATTCTTTAATTCAGGATTGTTTGATCAAAATTTTAAATTGCACTTTAAATGAAAAATCCTGGTGCCAAGCTACTTTGCCAATTAGGTATGGGGGTATTGGTATTAGGAAAATTTCTTCAATTGCTTTACCAGCTTTTTTGTCTTCTGTACACAGTACAAATTCATTATTTCAAAAATTAACACATTCCTCTTTAGATGTTTCGGAAATTTCATACTGTGCAGAAGCCAAGGAATCTTGGTTAGCAGCATGTCCAGGTGAATCCCTCCCCGAATGTTTAAGTTCTCAAAGGCTATGGGACGACGTGCTCTGCAAATATGTGCATTCTCACCTTGTAAACAGTTGTCAAAATTCTATTGAGCGCGCTCGTCTCCTGGCAGTTTCTGTTAGGGAATCTGGATATTGGTTGCAAGCTCTTCCCTCTGCTAATCTAGGAACTCTTTTAGATAATACTTCTTTTTCGATAGCAGTGGGCCTACGACTGGGCACTTTTTTAAATCATCCACATTGCTGCCCTTGTGGAGCTCAAGTCGATCGTTTGGGTCTCCACGGTCTTTCCTGTCATCGAAGTGCTGGCCGTCTTTCACGACACGCGGCTTTGAATGATGTTATCAGGAGGGCTCTTGTCACTGCCAACGTACCGGCTCAACTTGAACCGAATGGTTTAGTACGTGGTGATGGCAAGAGACCCGACGGTATAACTCTCATCCCCTGGAAGAATGGGAGGTGTCTAGTGTGGGACGCTACTTGCGTTGACACACTGGCACCTTCTCATATTAATATATCTTCCAGGGCAGCCGGTGTCGTGGCGACTGACGCTGAAATCCGCAAGTGCCAGAAATATGGAGATATAATTAAAGATTACATATTTCTGGCATTTGGCGTTGAAACTATGGGACCGTGGGGATTAAACGCTAAATTATTTTTTAAGCATCTGTCCAAACGTTTGATAGAGTCAACGAATGATCAGAAAGCTGGCACATACCTCGGTCAACGAATTAGCCTTGCTATTCAACGAGGTAATGTTGCCAGCGTTCTGGGAACTCATCCTAGGGACAGTAATTTGGATGCAGCATTTTATATTTAATTTCGCAATTTGTTTTTTCTTTACCTTTTAAGTTATTCTTTTATATATACATATAGTTATAAAATAAGTTATTTAATATATTGTTATTTGAAAATTAATAAAATTATTAAGACGAATATAGAACAATTAACGTAGTTTGTAATATATTGTGTATATTCCCGACGTCGTGGGAACGACGCGGGTTGTGTAGGATTCATATCGCACTAAAACACCCCTCCCCCGGTGGCTGTCCTCAGCACTGCGTGGAGGTTTCCGGGATCTCCAACGGAGCCGGAGTCCTGCGAGCGCGATTCCCCTTTCGGGCTTTTCCATGGTGTGGGTTCCCGGAACTACAGGCACAATCGCAATACACCTGCCGTCTAGTATCAGTCTTAGAAGAGTATAACTTCATTTCTCTTCATGGTTATCGAAGGACGCGACTCTGGATCGAAATCCAGGAGAGAGGCAGTAGTTTTCTTCTTTGTAACATTGGCAAAACCTTATATTCATTCGTATCATTTTAAACACTTATTCATAAATTTCACAACAACAAACAAATAAAATCATGTCATCCTTTTCACACCCACACCTTTACAAATACATCATATAAGAAATTAATGTATAAAGTATTATTCTTAAGCAGTATCAATTGAATTAATGAAGAGACATCAGGCAGGCTTAGCGATTTGGACGTGTCTAATTGAGCAATTAGTCGTTGCTGACGCGGCGCCGACGACGATCATTGTCGCCGTGTTCCGGCGACTTCTATTGGTGTCCGATCTGTTTTATCCACATAGGCCACTGGTTCCCTATTTATACTAAAAATGTTTTATATGAAGTAGCAAACGAGCATCCAGTCCACCTGATGGTAAGTGGTCACTGCCGCCCATGGACATCTGTAAGCAACTTCAAATAGAACATGGGGTCTATCTGAAGTCAATCACAGATACGTTACTGCTCCCGAGGCAACCACAACCTTCCATCGAAACGCACAAAAATGCTTCACGCTAGAAATAGGTGTGGCTGTGGTACGGGGAAGTACACTGGTTCTACCACCTGCTAAATATGTCTGACAGAATACGATTGTATACCGTACATTCCTTTTTCTAACTAAAAACGAATGTATATAATACGAATATCTTATTAATATTGATAAAATTAGACCTAAGGCTATGGGATAAAACTCTCTTATTCTAAGAGATGACCCGTGCCCAGCAGTGGGACAATAAAGGGTTGACGACGATTAATATTGATAGTACAAGAAATTTTTCAAAAATTTACTCTGTATATAGATTGGCAATAAGTAGATACTTAATTTAAATTGCTTGTTTGCAACGACAAAGGGCGCACATCGTTAAAGTTAATTTAAATTTAACGAATCTTTTCAATGTAATGAGGTTCAAATTAAACCTGCATCAAAATTGATTCCAAAAAGATGATAATACATTAATCTATATAAAGCAACGAACTTTAGTTTAAAATAATGTTATTAATGTAATTTTTTTAATGTATTATTCTATAACGTATTAATTATTTAATGCATTATTTTATAAATTTGAATTTGACGTGTTAATTAGTGTAATTGAATTATGTATGTCGTTTTAATTAACAATAAATAAATAAATAAAAAATAAAAAAAGAACTTTCTACCCTCATAATCCCACACAAGGATTTTCTCTAATGTCATGGACATACACAAATACGGATACACAAACACTCAGACCCAGTACAAGAATATAAATGAAACACTTGTCTGACTGAAAATCAAACCCGGAACCCACTGCACGTATATGGTAACCGCTCTGCCACGCGGGTCCTCAAGCGAAACAAATTGTCGTTTACGTATGCAACAGAACAATAGTATCAGGGGAAGTAAACGACAGGGTTTCGCAATAAGGACGTGTCTAATTGAGCAATTAGTCGGCGCTGACGGCGCTCGCTGGCGATCACAGCGCCGGCGAAGTTTTATTGCGCGCCTGATCGCTCCGAGTTTGCAAAGTGGGACCGGACAGTTTCAGGCGTTTAGGGGATCTGACAAGAATTTAAATACAATGGAATCAGAAAAAATATGCTCAGAAATACTACTGGATTCAAGTACACTGGCTCGTACATTACGGTAATGCAGCAATGTATTTAAAGTCACTTTCCAATAGAAGATGGTAATATTTGCAACACTGAAGTAACAACCCTAGAAGAAATATTTCAGATAGTATTATAGTAAATTTTATAGATTGTAAAAATGAAAACTTAAAATTGCATACCTTACCAGGTGGAATATGATTTAACTATATTAACTGTACAACATCCTATGTTACACCACATTTACGCAATAAAGAATTCTGAATTATGAAATTATGAACATCTATCTTCTAATACCATTTTTTCCAGTGCGTTATATGGTGTAAGTAACCCACTGCGTACATGAATGCAACAAAGCAATAGTATCAAGGGAAGTAAACGACGGGTTTTCGCAATAAGGACGTGTCTAATGGAGCAATTAGTCGGCGCTGACGGCGCTCGCTGGCGATCACAGCGCAGACGAAGTTTTATTGCGCGCCTGATCGCTCCGAGTTGGCAAAGTGGGGCCGGACAGTTTTAAGCATTTAGGTGATCGGACAGGAAATTGGATACAATGGAGTCATGGTAAAATATGCTGAGATATACTACTGGATTCGAGGATTTCGGGAAGAATACTATTCTTCTTTTTTCTTGTCTACACCGGATTTTTATTAAAATTCCTGGTAATGCAGCAATGTATTTAAGATCACGTTTCACTAGAACTACCACTAGTTTCACTCCATTAATTCCACTAGTTGGTAAAGCCCGCCATAGCAAACTAACATTTTGAGTTAATTGCCCTGAAATAAAAACATACTCTTGCAAAACTTATTGAGGGAGGAAACCTTTAAAAGGTACCACATTGCCGTTTGAGATATGTGGTAATTTGACAGCACTAAAACGCCATTGATGGCATTCCTCGACGTTATATAGCGGACTGCAAAATCTCCAAAGGAAAGCAACCGAAGTCCTTTGAGCACGAAGGCCTTTTAAGGCACTGCCTAGGAGAGCGCGTGCTCTTCCAGACCTTTGGATATTTAAAACAGTATGCAGTCATATACCATCGAACCTCTACAAGTGGCTGGCCGAAAGGTTCTAGATCCCACTCTGATGGCAGACACTAGTTACCTATGTGCTCTAGTTTAGTATCGGTGTTTTTAGTTTTTTTGGACAAGCTCTGTCTATAGTGCTCACGAGAATGATATGCATTCTCGTGAGTACTACAGACAGAGCTTGTTTGCAGATTACAGTTTTTCCTGCTAGATTCTGCTTGTGAAACAAAACTATATTCGATCGCCGTGAGCGTCTGTCAAAAGGCGTGCCGAGTGTAATGTAATACTCAACATTACGTGACGTGCACTCAGAGGAGTGTGATTTGCTTATCACACGAAAACTTTACACGAGTCAAATTCACTTTAAAATATGATTTGATTTATAATTTAAAATACTAGGTTTATTTACGTGTTCAAGGTGGCTTTTATTTTCTGTCCGATTAGAAGAAAGGTATAAAAACATCACCCATATTGACCTGCTTTTTTTTTGTTCTCTAGGGGGAAACCTTCAAAAGGTGCTACGCTGTAGGATCGACGCAGGGTTATGTGGGATTTGTATCGCACTAAAACCGCCCGGTGGCCATCCTCAGCGCTCCGTGGAGCACTCCGAGATCTCCACCGAAACACAACCGGAGTCCTCCGAGCCCCTTTCGGGCTCCTCCCTAGTATGCGAATACGCTCATCGCACCTTGTGTTCTTTACGGCGGCATGCGACCACACATGCCGCCGTCCTTCCTGGGGTAGGTTGGCTGAACTGTTCAAATTCCCACTCTAGTCGCCTGCAACCCCAGAAGCCTCTTTTAGTCGCCCGTTGCGACGGGCAATGGATGCTGTAGCCCTACAAAAGTGACCCGCCTACCACAACGTTCCACTTTAGAAATGTGGTAAGAATTGTATGGCGTAACAATTGAGGTTTTTTATCTTGTAAAAGACGTAATATAGTCTATTTTACGAAAAGGCGTTACGGTGAAATGTGTTGGAAGTAACAATTTAAATGTTAAGTTTATCAAATATTATTTAAATATCTTCAAAGGCAAAGTATAATTACACAATCCTTTGAAACAGCATAGCAATATGCATTACAATTTCCTTACAATTTTCACGCCATTAGTTCTGAAAGCACACGTGTACAAACGGGTTGCGGAGCAAAGTAAAGACAACTAATTAAGTAACTGCAAGTGAGTCGCGCTTAGTCTTGTAGCCTTCCCCCCGGTTTCTTGCCAAGCCCCCCCCCCAATCCCCCTCCAAGCCCAACCCCCTGTCTCCGAGTTACATGTAAAATTCTGCAGTTTCCGACACCAACTTCGTAGAATTTTACTAGTTTCGAATTGAAAACGTATCTCTGAAATGTGCGATGATATTAATTTGTACGTTTTCCGCGCCGCAATTTAAGGATATTTTGAATAAAATTAATAATAATGAATTGTCATTTTGTAACCTATCGAGGCGATATTTATATATTTTTTGTGGTTCTATCCTTCCGGTAACATATTGTATTTAGAACAATATTTTATTAATATCTACTTCATATATATTTTCAACATTCTTATATTCGACAAATAAACACCTTTCAACAACAACAGAGATTTAAAGATTTTTTTTATGTTATGTTATATAGTATAAAGTACCGAATGACTAATAGGGTACTTCATATTAATTACAATCTAGCCTTATATGAGGCTAATGAGTAATTCTAATCTAACTTAAACTGCTACATAAATTTAAAGAAATAAAAAGAAAACTTTAGCCTGGGGCTTATGTACAATATCTACAAGATTAAAAAGCATGAAAATGTTAAGTTTATTGTAGTTTCGCCTAAAAGATAAAAAATCTAAAATTGTCAGTTTTTCTCTATCATAATTATTATACATTTATTATACATAAAAACGTTCCTCTTGAATCACTATCTATTAAAAAAAATGCATTAAAATCCGTCGCGTTATTTTAAAGATTTAAGCATACATAGGGACAGACAGCGAGAAGCGACTTTGTTATACTGTGGTATGGAGCTAAGCCGTATATTTATAAGTAAGTGTTAGAGACGTATTAAGTCAGTAATAATAAAGACATCAATCAATCAACACGCCTTTCAATACATCCGAGCCTGCGACAACACTACAATACTATGTACTCGTAGTAATAAATATGCACGGACAATTTATTTTATGAGTTTTGTTTCGATTCAATTTCTTCCAATTTGAGATATGCAACTGAAAATAAAATTGTAGAAGAACAATATATCTGATGTCCTCCAGTACATGCGAAATTTATAATTTAATGAGAACGGAGTGGCAGGCTGCATCTGGGTCGGGACTTGCATCGTTTTTCTTCGGGAAAATAATTAAAACCGTAGTGTCGCAGAATACTGCATTGTACCTTGGACTCATTCATGAACATCACATTCATTTAAAAGAAAATAAAACAATAATGAAATTGCTATAGAAGATATATACGAGCAGAATAGAAAAGCAGTGAAAATAGAGTAACTGTGGTTACGACTTTGTTAACATGTAGTATGTAGTGATTGATAATTATTAAACGACTTTCTTGTGGAAAGAGATTTTGTATTGGTTACGTATGTAGGTATATTTATATTTATATGTTCGTTGAAGAGCAATGATAGCCTAATATAAGCTGTGGTAGCACTACGGTCGAAGCTTAGTCTCTCAACCGAAGGTCCTATGTTCATAGTCCAGGCACGCTTCACTTGATTTTCTCAAATGATGTGCGTGTTAGAAATTAATATCAATATTTTACTGGGAATAAAAACATAGTGAGGAAATCTACGCACCTAAGAGTTCTGCAAAAAATGACGAAGCTGTGTCAAAATTAGCTTAAGACATTATATAATAAGGGTATTTGGCGAGATGTGCTTATTAATTGCTAGCTTTTCGTCGCGGGCTCCATCAACTTGGTCATCTGGATTATATTATCTGCATTGTATCGTAGGTATGTGTACATTTAAATAACAAACTATTCTTGTACAATTTTATCTAAATTTAAATAAAAATGCAACAATATTCAAATATTAATATTATAAATAAACTTTGTAAGGATTTGTATCTTGGTTACTGTTTCACGCAAAAATTACATACCGCATACGCTGAAATTTGGTATATAGATTAACACATAGGGTACTAATTATCACGATAAACGTAATCGAAGCGGGGGGGGGGGGAGGAATAAACTGGTTCAGACATAAATTTACTATTATAGTAAGCAAATACTTCAATCCGTCGAATTTCTGTTTGAGTTCCGTAAATATATTAATGTATTCGTTCATTCTGTTAAGCTCTTTGTAAATATTCATGTAGGTACCTAAAACAAATAATAAAAGGAAGCGGAACAAAATATTTGCTGTAAAATTCATTGTATTTCGTGATTGATTTTACTGGATGCGAATACAAATAATTTTAGACCATCGAAGCCGTTTCCGGATATATTTTGAATGTGAACCAGTTCATTTTATTCCAACATGGAGTTACATTTGTAAAACATTTCGTATCAATATTTAATTACAGTTCTGTGTGGATTGACCAAAACTATTTTGTTGTATTTGTATGGATTACATTTTATTTATTTATAATTAAAATACTGACTTGTAGGCTAAACAAAAAAGTGCAAGGTGGCATTATCATTATATCAGAGGACTATATTTTTCTATATAAATATAAGTATATATAATTTATCTAGTTTTGCAGAACTGTTATAGTCCTGGACATACTCATGAATACGAGGAACTTTTTTCTCTAAAGATCTGGTATGTGTTACGCTTGACACAACATTGTTTTCACAGTTACTTGACCTTATTTTTGTTCTCGAGGGTAAAACCTTCAAAAGGCACCCGACGCCGTGGGAACGATGCAAGGTTAAGTGGGATTTTTAAATCTTACCTCTTCGTTGGCCGTCCTCGACGCTACGAAGAGGACTCCGGGATTTCCAAAGGGACACAACTGGCGTCCTCTGAACGCGTTGTCCCATCGGGCAATGCGCAACAAAATTTTGTAAATCCCTGTATTCCGATGTTTCAAACAAGGAATCTGACGAATATCTTCATACAGATGATATTTCCCTTATAACGGACAAAGAAGGAGACATTATAAAGCCTAAAATATAACAAGAGCGCAAGAGAAGACGGAGTAAGTACAGAAGAACTTACTTGTTGTTGCAGTAGTTTAAGAGCTGGGGTAACTTAACGTTTATTTGATACCGCAGAAGCAGCAGCGTGTGTTATCACAGTGGGTAGCACGGCCTGTGCGCCTGAGCGCACAACGCTTTGTGGCCGTCAAAGCCGGCGGTTAGCATCGGACACAAAATGTTCTGTGGAATGTTCCGATGAATCGACAAATCCACGCTTCGATACATATCGAAATGCCTGCAATCCATTGTACGAAGGATTATCACTCATAAATATTCCGTTTTAATATAGAAATATAATAATATCTAAAAGATACTAAGTTATTTGTTTACAATGAACTACTGTAGGCGCTACTTTAATCTGGTTTGATCATCTTCAAATTAGTAAGGATATGATTTTTCGAATATGAGACACTTTTCAACTTCGTCCCCCTTTTCCATTTAAAAATATCAGTGTCGTGTGTATTCGATATATAGAAAAGACACCCATCATGGCTGGATTACAGATGTCCATGTGTGACAGTTGTCTCTTCCTACCATATTGAATGCATGTTAATAACCTACTTCTACATTATAACTGACTCAGCTTTATAAGTGGCTCAGCTTTTGCTGACAAAGATTATATGTGTAGCGCTGATTTTCAGTCACCCCTTTCCCCTATGGTGTTGTGCGGGAAGAATAGTCCTGGGTTCACCAACTACCGTCCTGCTGTATAAAAATCTTTACAAACAGTTTTATGGTTTTAATATGCAGGCAACATGATATTTTTAGCGAACCGTTTTTTGTTACGTCATGCTGTAATGAAAAATCATTAGTCCTTCATCGAGAAAGGAAATAAAAGCAAAATTAACGATGGATGAAATAGATAACAAATATTTAAGTTAAATTACAACGTTAATATTAATATCTTACACGACATTTAATTTCAAATAAAGTATATTCACATAATTACCTACTTCATTATTTTCCTTAATAATAAAACCAAATCTTTTTTGTACAGGAACGAGGACAAAATATATAAATCCGTAACTAGGAACATTATGAAAAAGAGCATATTTTAATGAGCGAGCAATTTGCCCATTAAATATTCAACAGGCTCACGAAGGCCGAACAATTAATTTTATATTCTGAACATGTTACATAATAATACGGACGATGTAATTACCGCGTAAGTGTATTCATTAAAATGTATTTTATTAACTCGGATTTATTTATTATAAATTGAAACCAAAACTTAAGTAATTTTTCATGCCCTATTTAAGCGCTTGGGGTTATTTTTTCTTAAATCTTAAGGTTTGTCCGCGGGAACGTAAGTTGTATGTCGGATCTTCACCGTCTAAAATTCTGTGACGTTCTGGTAGCTCGATGTCAGGTTATGAGAAGCATTAGAAGTACATTCGCAGCCAGGCAACATCGATTGACGCTCGTTTTTACTCCAGACTTTCCGAGAGGGAGGGACACCTCTCAACCCTTACACAACATCTCGAGCCATAGAGACCGGAAAGTACGTACGGCAACCAATACTATGGGATACTATTATTAATGTTAAGCTATTTGTCCATCTGCCACAGGACTATATCTCTGGAATCTTAAAAGATAGACACTTATAACTTAAAAGTACATGTACTGTTATTGTCGCTATAAAAGATATACTACAAAAAAAAGCAAAGGAGGATCGCCAATTGACGAAATGATATTAAGATGTTATTAAACAAGAAACTTACAGTTTACTGTGTTTAGTGTACTTACGTTTTATGGTTTATTTATCGCACAGTTAATAGTAAGTACCTACATACTGTTCACAATTGATGTGGTTTTTTCTATAGTTACTGTAATAACAAATCTAAAAAAAGAAAAGGAAAAATAATATCTGACAGTATGGAACCCCCTGTATGCAAATTTGACTAGCTTAAAAGACTATTAATTATTTAGCCCAATTTCAATATTTTAATTACATTTCTCTTATAAGAATATTATTAATTATTAATTGTAACACTTTAAAAATAGGTATTCAAGTAACATTTATCGCCTTTTAAAGTTGCTCTACATGACAAAAATAAGACAATTGCACTGTTCTCTAAAACGCTGGCAACCACTAAAAGTTCAGTGGATATCTGTTACTCTTTAAAGCCGGACTTAGTGTTGTTTGAGCACAGCGCAGGCAGCGCGGGGCCGCAAACAAGACAACTGGACTGTACACGTCGCATCGGACACTCAGATACGGGTCTTATTGTTGCAATCGCTCTTTGTTATCTAAATACGTTTCAGGGTTCCGTACCTAAACAATAAAATTATTTGTCCGTCTGTCACAGGAATCTTAACAGATAAACACTTAAACCTTTAAAGTTTAAGTTTTTTATCTTTTAAGTACTGTTATTGTCGCTAAAAAATATACTACAAAAAATATTAAAACAAAGGAGGGTCGCCTATTAGACTAAATGATATTAATATGTTATTAAACAAGAAACTTACAGTATCAGCGTTTTATTGTTTATTTATCGCACAGTTATTAGTAAGTACATACTATTCACAATTGATGTGGCTTTTTTTATAGTTACTGTAATAACAAACCCAAAATAAAGAAACAAAATAAAATCTGTCAGTATGGAACCCCCTGTATACAAATTTGACTAGCTTAAAAGACTATTAATTATTTAGCCTAATTTCAATATTTTAATTACATTTCTCGTATAATAATATTATTAATTATTAATTGTAACACTTTCAAAATAGGTATTCAAGTAACATTTATCGCCCTTTAAAGTTACTCTACATGACAAAAAGAAGACAAATTCACTGTTCTCTAAAACGCTAGCAACCACTAAAAGTTCAGTGGATATCTGTTACTCTTTAAAGCCGGACTTAGTGTTGTTTGAGCACAGCGCAGGCAGCGCGGGGCCGCAAACAAGACAACTGGACTGTACACGTCGCAACGGACACTCAGATACGGGTCTTATTGTTGCAATCACTCTTTGTTATCTAAATACTATTCAAGGTTCCCGTACCTAAACAATAAAATTATTTGTCCGTCTGTCACAGGAATCTTAACAGATAAACACTTAAACCTTTAAAGTTTAAGTTTTTTATCTTTTAAGTACTGTTATTGTCGCTAAAAAATATACTACAAAAAATATTAAAACAAAGGAGGGTCGCCTATTAGACTAAATGATATTAATATGTTATTAAACAAGAAACTTACAGTATCAGCGTTTTATGGTTTATTTATCGCACAGTTATTAGTAAGTACATACTATTCACAATTGATGTGGCTTTTTCTATAGTTACTGTAATAACAAACCCAAAATAAAGAAACAAAATAAAATCTGTCAGTATGGAACCCCCTGTATACAAATTTGACTAGCTTAAAAGACTATTAATTATTTAGCTCAATTTCAATATTTTAATTACATTTCTCTTATGATAATATTATTAATTATTAATTGTAACACTTTCAAAATAGGTATTCAAGTAACATTTATCGCCTTTTAAAGTTACTCTACATGACAAAAATAAGACAATTGCACTGTTCTCTAAAACGCTGGCAACCACTAAAAGTTCAGTGGATATCTGTTACTCTTTAAAGCCGGACTTAGTGTTGTTTGAGCACAGCGCAGGCAGCGCGGGGCCGCAAACAAGACAACTGGACTGTACACGTCGCATCGGACACTCAGATACGGGTCTTATTGTTGCAATCGCTCTTTGTTATCTAAATACGTTTCAGGGTTCCGTACCGAGACAATAAAAACGGGATACAATTACTAATCCCTAGTTATTTTTCCAAATGTAATAGGGCTCTATTTGTTGAAATGTACTAGATATACTTCATTTTTCTACAGTTTGACGACCCGCATGGCGGAGCGGTTACCATACCGGTCTGACGCGCAATGGGTTCCGGGTTCGATTCTCGGCCAGACAGATATTTGAATGATGAGTTTATTCATTTTCTGGGTTTGGGTGTTTGTATATTTGTCTTGTGTGTGTCCATGGTATTATATTGGTGACATATTTTTACATCAAAATTATATTATAACTAGCAGACCCGGCCACGCGTTGCTGTGGTTAAAGAAATGTTACATAAACAAATTTTAAATTGTATTATTTCGTATTTGTAAGAAATTAATATACTACAAAGTTGTTAGTAGACAACTTGTAACATATAAACTTATAAATAAGGTAAGAAGGGCAGATGGTATTAAATTTTCAACAATGACATTTATAATTTTTTAATAAAAAATTTGACATTCAATTTAATTCAGCACTTCTCGATGTACAATATTTTTAGTTAACCTGTCTTTATTTATTTAAATTAAAGTGTCGAACAATGAAGCACTATTAATTAAAAAGCAGGAATAGTTTTATTGTTCACTATAGTAACTTAAAATAATGTACACTATACTATACTTCAGTCTAAGTAACACGTAGCTGTCTATGATAACTCCAAAAATTGAAAAACCAAGAATATTGAGATTTAACTGTATTGCGATCACCACAACACAAAAACCACGTTATTTTGTCTTTCCTACAAAATGTACATCGACAAACAAAAACAAAATAGGTTAGGTAGCGCCACCTAACGGCCACATCAGTACGAATTTAAATGTAATTTGCGTTCAAAAATACTTCATCAATAAATGTTTTTCTATAAACAAAGAAAAATTGCTTGCAGTAAACCATAAATAAAAAAAAACTTTATGTAATATTGAGTCAACTGTTCGATTGATATAATTTTACACTTTGTTTTTATGGAAATGTATGTCAGGTGAATGCATCAATATTATTTTAGTCATAATACATGCATTGTTGCCAGTAATCAATTAAAATTGTATGGGTAGGTTTATTTATTAATAAAATATTTTTCCTTTATCTCTTAAATTGCTTTTAAAATTATTTGACAATTTTAGTTTAAGGAAATATGAAATTAAAATAAAAAAAACTGACTTACTGAAACGGTATTGATTTATCGATACATTCGGTTCATGTAGATGACCGTAACGTAAACAGCGCCATCTAATATCTCAGACATATTACTATTTCTATTTGACGGTAAGGTGGCGTATCATCGCAGAATATACTGAGATAGCTTTGTATTACTTTAGTAACTTATAAGGATATATTTATATCTGGTTATAATATTAATTGTCGCTCATATGAAACATTTGCTCATATGAAATTTTAACAAAGCGCCATCAATACATTCGGTTCATGTAGATGACTGTATCGTAAAGAGCGCCATCTAATATCTCATATACATTATTTGGCGGTAAGGTTGCGTATCGACGCAGAATATACTGAGATGGCTATGTATTAGGTACTTTAGTAACCTTTGATCACCAATATTGCTGATCGAAGTTAGTAACTTATACTTACTTATCTTTGGTCATGATATTTAAATTGTAGCTTATGTGAAACGGTTGTAATTTTAACAAAGCGCCATTACTTACATAATCAAGTTAACAGATAACATTACACCGCCATCTGTTATTAGGATTATATAAAGCTAACAGCTGAAGCTAAAAAAAATTTGCAATTAAACCTATAAATTAAGATATAAACTATCCTATCTTTCAAGTTGGATCAAAATGCACACGTTGTGTAAATTTGTGTATAATCGGTTCAGAGGTTTAAGAGTCCATTGCGGACAAATAAAGTGACACGTAATTTATATATATTAAGATTTTGATGTAAAAATATGTCAATAAAGTCAATTTATTATTATTATTTATTATTATTATTATCATGGTACCCACGACACAGGAGAAAATCCTATTGTGGGACTATAAGTGTAGAAAGCGTGCGTGTAAGTTTTTATTATGGTCGGCACAATATCAGAAATAAATAGTAAAAAAGCAAAAATATAGTAAGGTTCCTTACTTAAACTAAACTAGGTTATTCCCAAAGCTCAAAGCTAAATCATAAATTGTGTGTGTGCCAAATTTTAGTGCAATCTGACCAGTTATTGCGTGAAAGCCTAAAAACACGCATACATTCTTACAAATTTTCGCATTTTAAATATAACTAAAATTATACTAAAATATTACTACCAAACCGAAGTACCACCGCCACACCTATTTCTAGCGTGAAGCATTTCTTGCGTTTCGATAGAAGGGTGTGGTTGCCGGCACACTTACACATGAGGCGACCAGCATAGTCCTCGGGAGTGGCAACGCATCTGTGATTGAATTCAGATAGAACCCTTGTTATGTATGAAGTTGATTACATATGTCCATGGGCGGCAGTGACCACTTATCATCAGGTGGACTGCATGCTCGTTTGCTACTTCAGTCAGAAAAAAATAAAAAAACGCATTCTATATGCATGAAAAAAACACCATATATTATACGCTGTCCAAACTACAAAAAACCTTACTCTCAGCAAAGTTGGGTAAAGTAAATGTTGATTTATCGCCAGGATTTCCCTAATATTGAAATATTTAAGTCAATGGCCACAATAAATGTTGAACAACAATACAGAAGAATAAATGTGGGGTCCCCAAGCCACCGCGGCCACTTACATCCGGAGACTCGGTGATCTACGGTTATTGCAGACACATTATCATTAAAGAAATCTTTTATACTAAAATGAAATATTCTGGCCCGCTTGGCCCGCAACATATATTTCGAGAACATTCCAAGTTTAGCGGAGCAGCGGAAAAACTGTGTGTTTATGTCAAGGCGGTAAATGCAGTTTAAGTTATGGTTAATGGTCTCTGTTACCCAATAATTTAAAACGTTTTTCATACTCATAGCCGCACAGTATGATTTTCTGCTGTAGTGTGCCATGATATCGTCGTATGTTGCTAAATATTATGTTTCTAAAGAAACTCATTTCAGGATATCTGAATTGCCCCTCTATTCTTAAAAGCATAAATCTTAATGTTCCATGTCGCTACCCTCGGCAACCTATTACCAAAGTCTTCAATATCCCCATTAGTAAAACCAACGTGTTTAGACATTCCCCCCTGCCTAGAATCTGCGCGGACTACAACCAAGCTTGTGTATCGGTCAAGGACATCGACATCTTTCATGATACTAATCTTAGCTTAAAAAAGAAATTGGCTTCTTGGTTTTCAAATGTAAATTAATTCTTGCTTATATTTTGTTCATATGTACTTATAATATTCTACAAACGTGCAACAATGCGTCATATTATATTTTATGTTAATGGTGTGCACGCCTATAATTGGCTTACATGCATATCAATTATTATATTCGTAAATGTTATATGTGTAATATGTTGTTTGTAAGCTGTTGGTGTGACAAATAAATAAATAAATAAATGATTACACGCAAAGATGAACACAAAAACACCCAGACCCAGGACAGAATTCTAAATACATCATTCAGATATCTATCAGGCCGGTAATAGAACCCGAAACCCAATGAAACCAAGAATGTCAATAATAAGAGGAATCAAAGGAAATTGCAGCACTTTCCTACAGCAACCAACGTAAGATATAGCAATGTCAAACCTTGCTACGTAGCATCCAAATATTACGATATGTGTTCAAGCTTATAACATTTCACATACAAATTTTATTCAACATTAATTAGCTACAATCATTTACCAATATAAAACGATAAAAAATATTGCCAATTGCTTGATTTATGACGGCTTATTAAACCAATTAACAGGAACGATCAACATTTCCATTTGATTATGTATATTCTATTAAATGAGCAGCTAATTACCATTCACAACACAATTATAAAATGATTTTAAAACAGTAAATGGGTGAAAATTGTTCAATAAAATGTAACGATGCGTTAAATACCGTTCATTATCCGCTGACGGGATTTTTCGTTCCATCAGCGTGATACTGTGATTATTTCGATGCGACGCCGGGCGTCGTTCTCACTGTTATCATTTTAGCTTATTACTAGCTGTACCCGCGGCTTCGCCCGCGTAAAAATGAGTGTATCGCAAAGTTTTTCCCGCAAAAATCTCGACCCCGTTGAAATTATATGATAAAAAGTAGTCTATAATTATGTTATTCCACAACCTTTTCTATAGTGCAAGTCCTATCCAAATGAGTTTAGCCGCTCAGGCGATTACCCGGACATACAAAGAGTAAAGAAACGAATTTAAAGTATGTATTTGTGGTTAGGATCATAATTGTTATGTTAAAATATTTTAAAAATTAGACAAATTAGAATTAGAATTTTAAAATTAGACGATTGTGAACCGCCTTTCTTTGAATTAATTAACAATCTTAGTGGTCACACAATACCAAGAAGCACCTTGTAAACCAAATCCTGCTCCACATTTAAACCAAAACGCATCGATTACAAAGATTGATTTTAACTTTTCCGCAGTATGTTTAAAAATTTTCAGGGTTATGCTGCAGGGTGAAGTGCAATGTTTGTACCGGTCTAGTACAAAAAAACGCTATTCTTACAAACTTATTTAACATTTGTGTCCTACTCAACACTGGACACTATCAAGTGTTCAGATTACTCTAATAATGCACACGCATCGGCGGCCGGCATGTATTAGCATGCGCGAGCGAGACGGTTACCTACCCCTGCCGAGAGACACATCTTTATTATTTTAAATCTCTAATATCTTTAAAAGTATTTATTTGATGCATATAGTGTAAAAGCTAAAGAATGCATTTATTTATATAAGGATTAATACCGAACAGAAGAAAACACACTCGAAATTATTAACGTAATATTTTTAGTTGAAATATGGAACATAAAAAAAATATTGTGACTTAACCATAAGTTATAGAGATATACTATCGCGGATTGATTTTATATTTAAGGTAGCAATCCAGTGTTTCGTAGCCCTTGACGCAATTATTAGTATTCAACATCAACATTTAATTTATCGATAGACTTCGTAGTTGTTTTGTAAATAACGCCACCTATCGCATTCAATGTAATTCAACATAGTAGTTCAACATAGATCAGGATAGATGGCGCAAGTATACCTAATATTTAACTCATCGGTAATTCCTCGTAATTTTATATTGTGGGTAAATTAAATCAAATTTATATCACATTTATTTGTATGATAATTAATTGTTATCGATTTATAGGTATCTATTATTTCATAATGAACTAAGGATCATGATGACATCAGGGCAAAATGGCTAATATGGCGATAAACAAAAGTCGCGATATACCGAGTTTTACAGATATATGTTGTCGACTCAAAATCAATATTTTTTAATGTTTTATTATTGAGATAAGTTTTCAATCAAGTCTATCTTGCCCCTTGACGGAATTTTATTATCGTACCCTTTGAAGGAAGTTATATAATTTGATATCTCTAATGACTTTAAACGTATTTATTTGATGCATACAGTGTAAAAAACAATTTTGATCTTTATTAAAATTACGAAACTAACGAATGTATTTATTTACATAAGGATTCCACAAGAAGTCCACCAATTCGCAAATAGCCAGCGTGGTGGACTATGACCTAAAACTCTCTCATTCTGAGAAAAGACCCGTGCCCAGCAGTGGGACAATAATGGGTTGACGACGACATAAGGATTAATACTGAACAAAAGACAACAGACTCGAAAATAACTTATTATTTTTAGTTAAAATATGGAACATAAAAATAATTATTGTGAGTTAACCTTAAGAGATATAAATATGCTATCGTGGATTTATTTTATAATCAAGTGTGCAAACCAGTGTTTCTTAGCCCTTGACGGAATTATTAGTAATTCAACATCAACATTTAATTTATCGATATTACTTCGAAGTTGTATTGTAGATAACGCCATCTATCAAATGTTCATTCAACATAATTCAACAGAACAGTGATGGCGCAAGTATACCTAATATTTAACTCATCGGGAATTCCTCGTAATTATAATCGTATCTTTCGCATTATAAATACATTTTCATATTATAAACCCATATTATGGGTAAATTAAATCAAATTTATCACATCTATTTGAATGATAATTAATTGTTACCAATTTATATGTATTATTTCTGAACGAACTCACGATGACGTCCAGGCGAAAGGGCCAATATGGCGATTGTCATTTGCATTGGAATTTAACAAAATTCGCGACATACCGAGTTTTACGGATATATGTTGTCGATTCAAAATCAATATTTTTTAATGTTTAATTGTTCACATAAGTTTTTAATCAAATCTATCATACCCCTTGACGGAATTATTAGTACACCTCTATGTCAAAAGCCAATATGGAGATTGTCATTTGCATTGGAATATAACAAAATTCACGACATACCGAGTTTTACGAATATATGTTGTCGACTCAAAATCAATATTTTTTAATGTTTTATTATTCACATAAGTTTTTAATCAAATCTATGATACCCCTTGACGTAAATAATAGTACAGCTCTTAGTCAAAAACGAACTACCATACAAACATTTATGCTCGATTTTAACATTTTCAACCCATTTTTTGAAATAAAAAGTAGCCTATAATGGATCCCAAGGTCACCACTATCTGTGTACACAATTTTATAAAAATCGGTTCAGTAGTTTTGCCGTGAAAGAGTAACAGACAGACAGACAGACAGACAGACAGACAGAGTTACTTTCGCATTTATAATATTAGTAGGGATAAGTATTTTTAAATTAATATAACAAAAGACTTGACTGGTGATAATTGATTGATTGCTTTTAGTTGTTGACTTTTTTTAAGCGGTCGTTTTTTTTGTTTTTGTAATCATTCACTTAATTTAACGCTTTTTCGGATTAGAAAGTAAAACATATAAGTATTACAATATAGGTATTATGAAGTAACAGCGTTATAAAAGCATTGTATTGCGTTATAAAATATATTTACAATCAGTACAGATATGTACATATCTGTACTGATTGTAAATATATTTTACAGGTAAATTCTTTGATTTACATTATATCCATACATATTCCGGAGGTTCAATGTTCAATTCTCGAAATGTAGAAAAACCTTTAGTAAAACTCAGTGATAGAAAAACGGAAAAATCTCCTTTTTTCAACAAAAATTTTGTACAAGTCAATTTTCATAAAAATTTGACTTATTCCAGTTTTCGCTATGCACATATAAATTTAATTCAATATGTAATATAGGAAAATCCAAAAGTGCCCTACTCAATTTTTCTGAATTTTAGTTTTTCGCTAATCACTATTAAATTACACTAAATAACATAACCATCTTAAATACCAGTCGCCGCTAATAAAACTGATTAAATTAATTAATTTTTACTCAAGCTCGTGTGTTTTAAACACAATCGTGTTTTAAACACAAAAGTGATGGACACCATTAAAGTCCCACTGCTGGGCACGGGTATTCACTCAGAATGAGATAGTTTTCGACCATAAGTGATGATTGACAGGATTTTTTTTTTCTATTTCAATAGTTTGTTACGATTTTATTATCTTGATTTTTTTTCAGTGACAGAATTAATCTCCATGAAATTATCTATAAAATGGTGCGCAAATAAAGGAGGATTACCAATCGTGTAAAATAATAATTATATGGTAGCGAAATCTAGGCTAAACGGATTTTTCGGTAACAAAGCACTTCCTAATTCTTCGCATTATGAGCCGTGAAATATTAACAGAAAACCTATATAAAGTTCAATAAGTGACCATTATAAATGTTCCCTTACTGTATAATTAACGCATCGGGAGCGTCCCGAATAAACGATGACGTCACAACAGGGAGCACAGTTTAATCACAAGTGAGTAAATCCTTGTCGTTCAGTCGGGATGTATCGGGAAACGATTCTGCTATTATTGTGATTAAGTACTCATTATCTTGATTAAGTAATCGAGTTTACATTAGCCGTGGAGCTTTAAAGTAACTTTTTATGAGCATACGAGAGCAGTGATAGCCTAATGGTTGAATCTTGCCCTCTCAATCGGGAGGTCCGAGGTTCAAACCCAGGCACGCACCACTGATTTATGTGCATATTGGAAATTAATTATCACTGCTTTTCGGTTAAGGAAAACATCGTGAGGAAACCTTCATACCCGAGAGTTCTTTAAAAAAAAGTTCTAGGAGGTGTGTGAAGTCCACCAATTCACAGTTGGCCAACGCGGTGGACTGTGGCCCAAAACTCTTTCATTCCGAGAGAAGACCCGTACCCAGCAGTGGGAAAATAATGGGTTGACGATATATACGTTATCGTAATTTTAAGTTTTACGGTAAGTTATAGTTCACTTTCATGTGTGCGGCCATCTTAGTCCTAACGAGAGCAGCAATGCATCTATAATTAACTTTGGATAAAACTTGTTTTTTGAAAAGTGTCCGTGGACAGCAATTACTACCTACTTATCATCAGGCTCGCTTGTTACTTCAATCGTATAAAAATGCAATTTTAGCAGTACTACTTGAAAACGATCACAAATGCATTGTTACCCATTAAATCCTTCAATATTTTATATCTTGAACCGCAAACATAATTTTACTTTAAATTTATTCTTTTCTATTTCATAAATACGAGAACGCTCTGCACAGTAAAGTAATTTATGCTTTAGGTACGTACATGATATTAAAAATCTCAATAAAAGCTATTGTTTTGTTCTGAAATTCTTTAGAAATAAACAACGTTAAATAAACTAAACACAAATTGCATGGTTAAAATATATCAGTAGATAATTAAATAGTACTTGGGACTAAATATTTAGCTTAATTAAATATTTTAGGACTTAGGCATAAACCACACTTAAGTTAATCCATTGCTGGGATTAACTTTAATAAATTTTGGACGAAAGTTTTCATTATAGCTAAGAGGCTAGAAACTAGCCCGCTCGCCAATAGACGACTTTGCACCCACTGATACATTCGTTAAAAACATCTAAACACAAAGGATACATATTTAGTTCTTATCGGAATATTTTTAGAAATTTTACTATTTTAACTTTTAACTTTGGCACTTCAAATAATCTCTACTCTCTAGTACTCATATAACCATAGCGATATATATTAACTATCTATATGTAAATCTGTTGGATTCAGAAAGCACAGGGCCGGTTGGAGTGGCGCCATTTAGGGGAGGTCTATGTTCAGTAGTGGACATCAAAGGGCTGATGGATGGATGGATATTAAATCTGATAAGCCCATAAAATTCTTGACGATATTATGAATATTTTAGATTATTCCCGTGGCCTTGCTTTGGTCACTTTATTACAGTAATGAATATTCTATGAATTGATTGAGATCATAAACTATATGTGGTCCAAAAAGTTGGTACCAAGTGGTAGCACCAGTGTAGTGCGACCGGGGAAGTACCACCGACACACCTATCTCTAGCGTGAATCATTTCTTGCGTTTCGATTGTAGGGTGTGGTTTGTTGGCACACTTTCACATGAGGCGACCATCATTGTCCTCGAGAGTAGCAACGCATCTGTGATTGACTTCAGATGGAACCCATGTTCTGTATGAAGTTGATTATAGATGTTCATGGGAGGCAGTGACCACTCTTACCATCAGGTGGACTGCATGCTCGTTTGCTACTTCAGTCAAATAAAAAAAAGTGAATTCCGACCAGTAATTTGTGCGTGAAATATTAACAAACATACATATACCCTCACCAATGTTCATCTTTAGACCATTAGTGAAAGTAAGATTCAGTGAAAGACAGATAATTTAATTTATCCATTGTCTAAATAAGTTGGCTGCAGAGAATAATGATAAATACACTTATAAATTAATAAATCTTCTAATTTACTTCAACAAATTTCTACATTTAATGAAACCAATTTTGATCGCCTAGATTAAACCGCATGTAACGGATTTTAGGTCAATGGGGATATTGGAACTGAATAAACGGGTCGAAATGGCAGAATTAATAAAATCAAAGAGGTAATAGAGAGGAACTTCGGTACTGAGATTAGGAATTATTTTTCCAAGCGAGGATGCTCGAAACGAGAGCACAAGATAATGAAACATTATTACCAATTGACTAGAATTATAGTTATCATGGATATCATTGACTGTGATTATCTCTTTAAATCTTTGATATTTTTAGTCGAAGATAATATTATTCATCTTTATGAATGAAGACGATTGAGTTTTATAGCGTCTTGGACTATTTTGTTAATAATAAGCTAAAAATCCATTCTCGGTCCTGTACTTGCTTATATTTTAAATTAATCTCACTTAAATTCTGTGTATAAAACTTTATGTAGAACTGATATATCTTATATATGTAGGCGCGACACCGCGTATTTATGAAAAACACGTCGGCGAAAATAATTATTTTAGTGAGTTTAAAGATCGAAAATTGTTTGTTTTTTAAATTAGCAATATTTAGTGATTTTAAGAATTGTAATTTAGTTTATCCTCTATAAATTTGTTATTGTCACCTCACCAAACATTGTTATAAAAAGGCGAGCGCCTGCCGGTAGTAAAAGATTCTTGTTTTAATTGAAGAAGTTTATTCCTGTGTTTTACTTGAAATCTTCAAGAATGAATAATAACGAAGACCTCGACCATCCTGACGTCACATGTCACCCTGCCACTTCGTTATATACATTGAGATATTTTCTTATATTTCATATTTATAACAGAAGTCTATGAACAACAGTGGTTACGAATATTCTGTGGTGTGGGTAGTGGTTTGTCATTGAGTATAAAACAAAGGTAACGTGGAAGTAATACAACACATTAAGCGTTCAAAGGAAGGTAGGCACATATTAATAATTCCTTCGTTCCCACAGTATATTTATAGCGCGAAATAAAACAATGCGACGGCTGACAGTGGACGGGCAGCGCTTGATTTAGCGCCGCGCGCGAATATTAAAAAAGTTAGCGCCCGCGAGCGGCGGCGTGGCCACGTGCGGCTCGGTTCCTACTGCTGGGAACTATAAATCTTACAAGCCACCTTCAATTTTATTCTGTAATCTTCGTGGTTTAACTGTAGCCAGCGTAAGCTTGATTGTGCCTTGCAATAACGCTACTGGTTAGGATGCGTAACTTTGGTCATCATCGGTCCAAGGTGGTAGAACCAGTGTAGTTCGACCGGGGAAGTACCACCGCCACACCTATGCAATGCATCTGTAACTTCAGATGGAACCCATGTTCTGTATGAAGTAGATTACAGATGTCCATGGGCGGCAGTGGCCACTTACCATCAGGTGGACTGCATGCTCGTTTGCTTCTTCAGTCAGATAATAAAAAAATCATTCAAGCAAACAACCATGATGGTACGTGATAACTACCGCCCATGTGAATTTATATATTGACATTCTGTCTGAAGTCAATTACAAATGAATAGCTACACCCGAGGATTAATATGGTCGCCGGAACCCACCCTTCCACCAAAACGCAATAATTGGTTGAAGCTAGAAATAAATGTGGCGGCAGTACCTCCCTGGTCGAAGCATGTACGTTGTACCAAATTGCGAATTATTTGTCATTCTTATGGTATTAGAAAAATGTAGTAATACACATGCTAAGCGTAACCCTACCGTGACGCCATTAATTGATCTTTGTGGTATGTCTTCTTATTTGGCGTAGATGGCCTGATAATATAAAGTAGATTGCATGCACGTCCGTCATCTTCCCGTATGATATAATAAATATACTTGTAATATTATACATACGAAGGGATTATAGATATTAGTTCCATACGCTGTTTTTAAAACAAATGTGTGTTTCACACGACAAATATTGCTGTCGTTAAAACTATAAACCAAAGAATAAATTCTAACAACGGCGCTGCGGAAAACATATTCGATACCTATTTCGAAAATATATTCAAACGAGATGTACATATATGCTTTATATTCAACTAAATATATTCGGTAAACTTAAACAATCGAAAGCTGTTAGAATGCGGTTTGGAATAGATTCATGTAAGTGTAATTAGCGGTTGCTAATTAGCGGCAAACACAGCGAGCGAGGGGTTTAGCGTAAATTATAGCCGCGTTACGGTGTAGCTACTTGATTTTAATATGCAATTGACTACGATGTGGCTAATTAGTGGACTGAAATTACCTAGCGATGACGCGGGTAGCTGGTATGAATACATATCAGCTACTCGCGTCATTGCTAGGTAGTTTCAGCCTGTCTAGTAGTAACGTCTTATATATTATAAAAAAATGTGAGGCATCTTATATGCGTGCGTGTTATATATTATAAAAAATAAACACACATACCTACATGGTATGTGTGGCCGTTACTTTTACACAGAAAAATTACCGGTAGGGTTTAAATTTGGCACTGATATACTTAATGACTTAAATTAACATTGGATACTCATAACCGTGGTAAATGTGACCGAATAACGTAGTACCTGACCTAAAACTCTCTCATTCCGAAAGAAGACTCATGCCCAGCAGTGGAACAATAATGGGTTGACGATATGATCGTTGTATGTACAATATGCTAGGTTTGTATAAAATCTTTATTAAAAGAGCCATACTCAGCAAAATAATATCAAAGTATATGAAACTAAACCTTCGTTTAAAAACAAACAAAAAAGCCATAGAATCAAGCCATTTATTTCATTTAACCTTAATTTTATTTTTATTCCAAATATTTATTTAAGTGTGCATACTTTTCATTTAAATTAAATCAGTATCTGTTTTTAATTTTCCGAAGTCATCTTGTTTAGGTTAAATAGTTGTTATAAACTAAAACATCATTTAATGCATATAATGTTAAGTGAAAACCGTGCGTAAATAAAACAAATGTATCAGAATATATGTGAATGTTTAACGAGCTCATAACCAATATACGTGAATTAGTACATACGAGTATATACAGTGTGAACCGCAGTTAGCGGCTGACTGCGAGCTGCGGTTCACTGTTTGAGCTCAATACTATTAATATTTACTAAACAGACACGACTCACAAACGAATTAACTAATCGAATGACTGCCTATTCAAAACTAGTGCGTGAAATTCACGTAACGTAAATGTTAACAACGGCGTGCCTAGGTTTGAACCTTGGACCTCCCGATCGAGAGGGCAAGTTTCAACCATTAGGCTTTCTCAAAATTTCAAGACCATTTAATAATTGTAACTAACGTTGTTAGACTAAATCCTAACTTCATTAATATTAATGTAATAAAAGTACCGTTAAAATTAAATAACTGTACGCCTGTCACACATTACTACCTAATTTCATGGTTATTTGAGCGCTACTACCTATATTCTCATCATAATAGACATGGTAAAAATAAATGTAAATAAAAAGCAAGATAAGCAGCCCACGTGAATAAATTTTATCTTTCAATAATACGAGCATATGCAAGAAACGTCTGTCGACGGTCAAACATGACATCGGGTAGTTATAAGCAGTACCACAACATTTGGGGCTACTAACTTGCTGTGTGAATGAAAAATCTACTTACGATTAGCCACGTACAGTCCGCCTGTAGTTCCTCTTTCTTTCAGGATCCTGCGAGGCTCCACACGGTCCACATAACAAGTCTACACACACCAGCGATGAAATTAAAGGCTTCACTTTAGTCCACACACATTCAAAACACAAATAGCATTTCACTTCACTATTAACACGAATAATTAAAGGTAATAATTTCCACACACACGAATTTCGTACGAGCCGGTCAGCGGCGGTCGCTTCAACAACGCTTACGCCGCCATACTGCTTTCCGGAGCATGGCGAGGCATACTACCCTCCGATTGGACGAATCGTATGAACATTTGAAATAACTAGTTACCCGTCGTAATGGTCAAAATTTAATTGTAATTGTATTGAAAACTAAATTTAATGTTATTAATATTTAATAGAAGTCTATTTAAATGTATTTTTAACTGTGAATGAATTTTGAAGTTATTTGGAAAGCACGCACTACCTATAATAAATATAAATGGGGTTTAATTGATTAATAATAATAATCTTTATTTGCAAGAACACGGTAATTGCATTGACATTATATAAATTGTATAGCTCAGTGTGCCTATAGAAGGCATGCAAAATATAAAATTCGTTATTGACAATTTCCACTTTTAATTTTTTTCTATTAAAATTACTATCATGCATTTTAGTTATTATTACTGACTAAGAGTAATTTAAAAGCAATGACACAAACTCGACCACATTTTGACAAAACCATGACATTTTTATATTATGTGTTCTCATAGTAAGAAAGCAACTATAAAATATATTACAAATATACGAAAGTGGCTGCAAAAAACATAATGCTAACTTGCAGTCTGGTAAAAAAATCGGTTGTCTGTAATGTCGGTTTACTGACGATAGTTGAACGTCACAACGTCATAAGAAATTACTGATGGAATGGTTGCATTTTTGTATAGCAACTGTCCACGCGGACGCGTCGCTCACTCAAAAAAAAAGTAGAAGAGAGATGTCGAACGCTCCCGAACGTGGAGGCCATTATGCCTCTTTGTCGCTCGTTCTGCGCTTTCGCTTGCACTTCAAGCATTAAATGGAACGCCTCGGGGCGAGGTAACGCCGCATGAGTCATGTTTTTGGTACGTTACGTACGCTCCATTGAATTATAAGACGTTGTCACATAAAAACCCTTTTTATTTAATAGCGCATCTCGCGTTAATCAATATCGTTTTAATATTATAAATGCGACATTCTTGACGTTGTGTTGTTACTTTTAATGCAAAAACTAGCAATCGAATTTTGTAGTAATTTGTCATTCACATAGCTTTTGACCCAAATTAAAACATATAATACTCAATACTGCGGACTTAACCGAAGCTGGCGAAGCTGCGGAAATAACCTAGTATGCGATAGTTTATTGAATGTCAAGACCACAGTAGAAATATGGGGATCAGTATGGAAACTGTCTACAAACGTTCGAAAAGGGCACACTCACGCAAACATACGCACCGACGTGTCGCGTCAAGACGTTGCTTTTTATTTCCGTGATCTTTTTAAAAATGCCACGTAATGCCTTGGCTCGTGTCCCGCCAAAACTACGCCGCAATAACATGTTAAAGATCTACAAAAAACAATGATTTACAAATTGTATCAACATTAAACTGTTTTCCATATTTAAAACTATAATAATCGTCTTGCTGGGATTGACCGACATAATGAGATCATGAAACCTACTTATATTATGTGTAAACTGCGTAGATATTACAGTTGATTGATGACTACAGGACTGTAGATGCTTAAATAAAAATTAATAACACCATTGTTAAAAAAAGAATGTATAGACAACCCTATTGCTTCAATAGAGTGTAGGTAATTATTTTATCAACTAGGCTTAGTTTCCTTACTGTTCCATATTTGTACTGTGTCAAGATCCTCTCCCGTTTTGTCATCCATTTGTATCCTAGTGATGGATGGCGCGGACTCGCTGTACTTATTGGATTACCAATTAATACACAGAGCCTGCTGACGAGGTTGAAGACCGAATCGGGCACCATGGTTTCGTCTAACCCCGATGTTCTGAGAGAAATTGAGAAATACTACGGACAGTTGTATGCTTCCGCACGAGTTCCCGCCCGCAACAAGGCGGACGACAAACGTGCCAAACTGACCCGACACTATACTGAGGACCTCCCGGACGTCAGTCTGTACGAGATTAGAGAGGCTCTCAAACAGCTGAAAAACAACAAGGCACCGGGCGATGACGGAATCACAACAGAGCTGCTAAAAGCTGGCGGTAAACCCGTACTAGTGGCGCTCCAAAAGTTGTTCGATTCCGTCATTACTAGCGGGACAACCCCGGAAGCTTGGAGCAGAAGCGTAGTGGTGCTGTTCTTCAAAAAGGGCGAGAAAACTCTTTTGAAGAACTACAGGCCCATTGCGCTTCTGAGCCACGTGTATAAGCTGTTTTCGAGAGTCCTCACTAACCGCATTGCGCGCAGGCTAGACGACTTCCAGCCTCCCGAACAAGCCGGTTTCCGAAAAGGCTACAGCACCATGGACCACATTCACACGCTGCGGCAGATTATACAGAAGACCGAGGAGTATAATCTGCCGTTATGTGTTGCTTATGTGGACTATGAGAAAGCCTTCGATTCTATCGAGCACTGGGCGGTGCTGGAGTCCCTTCAGCGATGCCAGATCGACTATAGGTACATCGAGGTGCTGAAGTGTGTATACACAGCCGCCACCATGTCAGTCCGAGTACACGACAGAAGCACAAATCCAATCCAACTGCAGCGGGGAGTCAGACAAGGCGATGTTATATCGCCGAAACTGTTCACCGCTGCGTTGGAAGATTTGTTCAAGCTGATGGAGTGGAAAGGTCTTGGCATTAACATCAATGGCGAACACGTCACGCACCTTCGATTTGCCGATGATATAGTCATCTTGGCAGATTCGCTGACGGACCTCAGCACAATGCTAGGCGACCTCAACAGTGCCTCACAACGGGTGGGTCTTAAGATGAACATGGACAAGACGAAAATCATGTCTAATGTCCATGTCACACCCGTACCGGTAGTTGTTGACGGCACTCCTCTCGAAGTTGTCGACGAGTACATTTACCTGGGACAAACGATCCGGATGGGTAAGTCCAACTTTGAGAGGGAGGTCACTCGTAGAATCCAACTCGGCTGGGCTGCGTTCGGGAAATTACGTAGTATCTTCTCGTCCAAAATTCCTCAGTGCCTGAAGTCGAAATTATTCGAGCAATGTGTGTTGCCAGTGATGACCTACGGCGCCGAAACGTGGTCCTTCACGGTAGGCCTCATTCGGAGGCTCAGGGTCGCTCAGCGTGCTATGGAGAGGGCTATGCTCGGAATTTCGCTACGAGACATGATTCGCAACGATGAAATCCGTAGACGAACGAAGCTTACAGACATAGCTCTCAAAATTAGCAGGCTGAAGTGGCAGTGGGCCGGCCACATCGCTCGTAGGACCGATAACCGATGGGGAAGAAAGGTCCTCGAGTGGCGACCACGTTTAGGCAAAAGGAGTACAGGTCGCCCCCCTACCAGATGGACCGATGACCTGAAGAAGACAGCGGGAAACCGTTGGATTCAGAGGGCACAGGACCGGTTGGAGTGGCGCCATTTAGGGGAGGCCTATGTTCAGCAGTGGACATCAAAAGGCTGATGGAATTAATACACAATGTATCAATACGTATTCATTACACGTATCCTTTTAATTTAGGTCACGTGTTATGTAATTATTGTACTAGTAAATTAAGCCTCACTGTATGCTAAGGATGTCCTGTTAAATAATCGTGGTAGGAATGATTAAGCATGAGGAAGACTCAGTACAGTTCTAGTCAGTATTGAATAAAATCTAACTCGTTCTTACAAAAAGCTTTAATTTTACTTTTTTACTTTATTTTTACTTAAATCTTATTAAAAAATCTCGGGATCTAATGAACTCCCATCTCCTATATTTTGGGGACTTAAGGCAAGAATGAGTTACATTTAAAAGATAGGTTAAATATCGTTCGACATTTATGATATCATCGCGAAACCTATAGGTATCTACCGTAAAGCTCTTTTTGCGTTTCTCCACGAGAGAAGGAAGGCCTGTTGATTAACTTTATTTTATCAGATGTCTGCAGTAATATGAAATGAATGCGTGATGTGTGCCTAAGTAATTAATTGTAATGTGTAATATAATTAATTCTTATTTGTTAATTTTAGGTAAATTAGTATTAGTATTATATTATAATAATTAGTGTAATTCTATGCGTTCTAATTATAAATAAATAAAAAAAGCTTATGAGGTAACTATTTTAATTTTCAAAACTTGCAACGCATCTTTAACAGGCTGGAGAGCAAAAACGGAACAAAGTAAAGCCAAACTATTGCTAAAAAGCGAGCAACCTGCTAGAAACAGAAGCGAAAGTCCCGCCGCAGGCAAGTTACAAAGTTATATCACCTCCACAAAGGAAGTTCATCGTTATCAAGTAGTTCCTGAGGATGTTGTTGTGACATTTCATTTCTAAGGCGTACCGAGCATAGCACTATACGTAAAAAAAAACAAAATCACAAGACTTATACATATATGTACAATGCACTGAATTATACATACCACGTAAATAAAAAGGATAAATGGTCCTATATATATATATTAACGTTGTCACCACCGCACACGACAGTGTGATGGTGACAGCGATGGCCTAACGTGGAGCTAAAAAATAAAGACTTATTTTTTTTAAAAAAGAAGAACTATTGTGACAAAAGACAGGGACGATCAGTCTGTGGAGTTTTTGTGTTATAATAATAATTAAAAAAAAACGTAACGAGCGTAGCATTGAAAAATTGTTACTACTAGTCACCCGTCGCAAGGGTCGAAATTCGCCCGTAATTTAAATTAAAAAAACTAATCTTCATATTGTCCATAGTAGCACTAAGATTTCTCAAATTAAAATAAATTGTTTTAATTTTCAAGTTATTTTGAACGCACCCGTTAAAGGTAAAAGGTGTTTAATTAGCTAAGCAGCATTTAAAAGCAATAGCGGGTATTTTGACAGACATCTCTTTTTTTTGTTTTTTTTTTTGTGTTTTGTTAGTGTTTGCTCTCATTCGATACCCATATTGTTAGGACAATAAAAAACTTAACTCCCCATCCGTTTCGTCTTATCGTAGACACCATATTTAAAAAAAATATATAGCTTATGTCACTCGGACGACAGAATCGATTCCAATGATATATCACATGTTTAAATCCGTCGAACCGTTTGGGTTGTAGCGCGTGCCAAAGAAATAGACATACATACAACAACTTATATATACATACATACCCTCGAAAAACGTCACCTAGCTTTTGACGCAGTCTGGTAAAGAAAAGTTGATTAATTATTTATTTTCTGATTTAAATCGCCTTAAAAACGTACCTATTACCACTTTGCATTCACGCAAATCATGTAAAACACCGCAGACCGCACTCAAATCAATTTGTACGATCGGATAACTAACAAAAAGCTGGAGCATGACCAATTATCAATTGTACGTAAACCGCAGATGGCATGACCGCATTTTGCACCGCTTAGTGCCGGCGGTTTATTGGCCACTGCGACCTATTCGCGCCGGTTTTAACAAATTGAAACAAGAGTTGTAATGTAAGATCTGCGTTCCCACTTATACGTATACTTCACGCATAGGTATATAACATTTAAAGCAAATAAAATCACATTATAAGTCTTTAAATAACTCATTTACGTTTGATTGATAAAAAGTCCGACTGATGAAAGGAAACGATGAAAATTATGAGAAAAACATGGCGGCTAAAAATATCCCGCCCCAATCAAGTGACGGATATATTTAAGTATTTACTTTTAAATAGCGGGGGCAGGTAGGTATCTTTAACCATCCAAAGTAGGGAGCTAAGCATATATCAATGTGAGTAAAATAGGTAAATACGCTAGGATGTTTAACATAGTTCTGACAGGCTTCCAGAGCAGATCATTTCTCATTTCCAGCCAAGCTACATGTGTGTGCATGGTATCCTGTAAATAACTCAGATGTTGCGCTTCAATGCAAATGTTTGTCATAACATTAGCACGTTGTACATCTGTGGCACTACAGGCGTCAACACGTCATCCGCCTGGGGACTTGCCAGTGATTGTTTAGACTCTAGCCCAAATATTTAAACAGCTAGGTATAGATTTAAGATCTTTTTTTTATCGGATTGAAGTAGCAAACGAGCATGCAGTTAGAAATTATGTTCCATATGTTGCCTACAGATGTCAATGGGCGACAATGACCACTTACCATCAGGTGGACTGCATGCCCGTTTACTACTTCAATTACTTATATAAACACGTAGGGTTCTGTAACAAACTTGAAATGTATTTAATTAATTCTCACAATTTATTATTTTAACAGCTGTAGAAACTACACGGTTTATAAACATAAAAAATGTGGACGTATTTCACATCAACGCATGAATATAAAAACTACCGATTTATTGGATGATTTTTCTTTATATGTTAATTTTTAATGTTATTATAGTGGCCATAAAGATAGACGTACGGCGGAACCTTAGTAAAACTAAATCACGATTTAACTCTTTGTGTACAAAACACTGAAAATGGTTCTACTAACTATACCACACAAGCAGCACTACAAGCATCTGTGTCGTATACAAAAAACTGTGCAAAAATATATTTATGGAAATCCATTACTTGCTAGTGGGTTAAGCTTTTCCAACAAAACTCGAAAAATGTTAAACTTGATTGATATGAATGTTCACAATCGAACTCAAGGATTTTATTCACCATTTTATTGTTAAAAAGGGGGAAAATCTTCAGTAACTATGTTAAACAATTTTTGAATTTAATGGTTATTAACTGAACCTCGCAGCTTCGCCCGCGTTAATAAAATTGACGTATCTATTGTCCCGTGGGAATAAGATATTTTCACACTATAATAAGTAGCGTATATGTTAATCCAGAGTATCAGCTAACTCCCTAACAAATTTTATGAAAATCGCTCCAGCTGTTTAGACGTGAAGAAGTAACAAACATACACACTCACAAACTTTCGCCCTTATAATATTAGTATGATATGATTAAGTATAAATATATTAAGTATATTTACAAAACGTTACTACAAAATATCACCGGATGATAATGTTTGCTGTTTATTAGAAATTCATCATTTGTCACTTAATATTCAAATTAATTTGATGACACGTAATTGAAATTTTAGCTTGCAGTCACGTACCTATAACATAACATTAATTAATTTTAATACACAAACTCGCGCGCGTGAAGCCACCGTGTTCATGTGGCCATTCATGCCAAAATTATAAACATTATTTATATTATATATTTACTAGGTAAATATATTTTTTGTTTTGTCAATGCAAAGTACATAGCGATGTGTGACAGAATTGCAATGAATGAAAACGTAAATAGAGCATGGCTAAGTGCGGTGTTACAGCAGTAACAGAAATACATTATCTGTGAAGACTGTTTCAACTGTCTAGCTGCCACGGTTCACGATCAGCCTGGTGACAGACAGACGGACAACAAAATCTTAGTAAAAGGGTTCCGTTTTTAAAAGATTTTAGTTAACTTACAATGTTTGTAATCTCGCGACAAGCTTTTATGTGATAGAAAATTGTACGATGCAACAAAATCATGGGTTTGACTACTGTATTTTTTTCTTTTCCGTGCATTGAAATGAAAGCTTGTTTTAAAACTTGTTTATTACCCTCTGTGTAAGATAACCTAATTTTTTTTAATTAAAAAAAACTAATGAAATCGTACTTAAGTACTGATTGTCCGCCACCTATATTTGACGTAAGTCTGAAATAAGTCTTCGAAGTTAGAATTTGCCTGCCTCAGCATATTCATCCTTTAAGATTACATCAACACTTAATATACAGAAGAAATTGATTCGGGTATGCCCTTAAAGGGTCTAGCAACAAATACTTTAGTTACCATTTCATTGCATTAGTGTAGGTAAATGCTATAGTCAAGCTTCTTACAGCTACAAGCAAGGATTTGAGAGACATAGACGTCACTAGATTCGTATACTCGATTTAATAATTCGTCAGTAGCTCTGAATTTAACAGTTATTGATGTATCCTCTGTCCGGAGGTTACACGTTAAATCAAAACAAAATGTAATTAAAACCACGTAGCGCACGAGATGAGTATGTTTATATAGGAAACATGCGTAGATTTCAGCTACGAGTAGAACCCGATCTTATTTTAGGAAAGGTTAGGTGAGGCGATACTAAATTAGGTTAGTTAAAGATACCCACGGAATCCAACTACAGTTTAACCTAAAGACCTACTATTCCATACCTTAAACATTTTAGCGCAAAGGTGGCATAAGACGCTCATTAGCGTCGTGTAATTGCGCCTTCATGAATGTATTAGAGCGCGTGTAACCACCGCTTAATTGTCTAACTCTAATGACCGAGTGTTCGCATTCTAATTCAACCCCAAAGTTTCCGTAGATTGCCCTTGGCGGGTGTTAGACACGATATTAGCATTTAGTTTCTGCTTGCTGATGATTTGCAAATACTTGTATTAATAGACCTTCGCTGGAGTTTAATGACGCCGTTTAGACGACGGTCGGCGACTGAACGGACATGAATACGCTTAGAAATATGGCGGGCACGTTTTTATATTTTTCATGCTTATGTTCATACTTACCCTTGCATACATATTTACCCTTGGAGTCCATTTTTGATAAAAGACTAAATATAACGCTTGTGAAATTTTATGTAGTATAAATAAATGTCATAGTTAAGATTTTTTTATATGTTTTGATAAGTTCAACATTGTTTACTTACGTTACGCACCTGTTAAAGATAAAAAGAGGTTTATTATTTAAGCTCCATTTAAAAGCAATAGCGCGTATTTTGACAAAAGCATCTGACATTTTTGACGTTATGTGTTTTCATAGTAAGACATGGAATGTTCTATTTCGTTTACTATGTATGTGTTTGTGTCAATTGCAAGGTAGCGCGTGTAATGTGTTTTTAGTTGATTTTATGTATATTTTATGCATTATTTGAAAAAAATATTAGCATTGCGTAATCCTCCTCTGCATCAACTATAACCATGCGTAATTTCATATACCTCCGTCTGCGGCAAGTATCTTTAAAACGGATCACATTTTTTTGCTTCACGTATTAATGTATAGATTCTTATTTTATGTAAATTATAAAAATATAACGTACTATGCTAGTCTCGCAGCTTCGTCCGGTTCAGTCACGTCCACCACTGTAATGAGCATCCTAGTTAATCTAGGGCATAACTATGTTTGTGCCAAATTTCACCAAAACCTGAGCGGTAGTTTTGACGTGAAAGTAACAATTACATGTACGACCCGCAATCTTTCGGACTTATCATATATCTATATATTAATACGTGAAGCAAAAACTTGTGATCCGTTTTTAAGATACTTGCCGCAGACGGAGGAGTGTGAAATTACGCGCGGTTATAGTTGACGTAGTGAAGGATTACGGGATGCCAACATTTTTTTCAAATAATGCATAAGACATTCATAAAATCACCTAAAAACACATTACGCACACTACCATGCATTTGACACAAACACATATGTTACTATGGAAACAAATAATATCAAAAATGTCAGATGTCTTCGTCAAAATACCCGTTATTTCTTTTTAATGTAGCTTAGTCAATTAGACCTCTTTTTAACTTTCAGGTGTACTTAAAATAACTTTAAAATTATTAGAATTTCTTTTAATATGAGAAATACCTTGGACAATGTCAAGTTTAGTTTTTGAGTTGAATTAAGGTCGAATTTCGACCGTTGCGACGGGTGACTAGTTAATACTATTTTGCAATAAGAAACGACTCGATAATCCCCTAAAATACCTAAGCAGGCAAAAAGAATGAGATCACCACATAGGTACATAGTTCCCCGCGATATCCTTCAGCATACCATACGTCAAGATCGACCAAATTGTTTTTGCCTCTTATCTCGCGACAGTTGATCGAATGTTCGGGTACAATTGAATCGAACGATCTGTCTGGAGCCGCCACAGAATTAATATCGAGTAGAAATGGCTTACAGATGTGATAAGCGTCTCTCGTTTAAGTATAATTTGACAGAATACAGGTGTCACAACGAGTCTTTTTCTATCGTAAGCAGTAGATACTTACGTTTTGGTGGAAGAGTACGGTTGTGTTGTGTCCACCAAATCGCACTCGGCCAGCGCGGTAGACTATGGCCTAAACTCCCTCATTCTAAGAGAAGACCCGTGCCCAGCAGTGGGCCAATAATGGGTTGATGAATGAGTGGAAGAGTTTGGTTGCCGGCTGAAATGAAATGAAATGAAATGTCTTTATTTTGCATAGGCCTTCGGGGGCGCTTACAAATTGTCAGTTACATTTATATATATTTTTTTACACTACCACCGGATCGGAACACGACCTCAACTGAGAAGACTGACTTTAATATTGGGTGACCATCCTAGTTGTTTTTGCAAGTTGCTTAGAGATGTCGAGGGCGGCAATGACCACTTACCATCACGTAGACTGCGAGCTCGTTTGCTTCAATCTTATAAAACATGGACGGCTAGCTTATACAAGTTAATTAATTAAAACTAATTATTACCGTGGTCATAGAATAATAATGTTTACAAACCTAATAAACATATGGAGAACTTGTACTTGTGGTTCTTTGCATTGTTGTTCTACACAATAATTAAACTTGTATTAAATTAACTCTGATTAACGTAGCTAATGATCTTTAAAACAACTAAAAATGAGTATAAAGTGTAAGGAGAAATCAGAAAGAACAGTTATTTATTTTTTTCTTTCATTTTCATTATTTTATTTGACTGAAGTAGCAAACCTGTCCACCTGATGGTAAGTGGTCACTGCCGCCCATGGGCATCATCTTCATACAGAACATGGGTTCCATCAGAAGTCAATCACAGATGCGTTGTTACTCCCAAGGAATATGATGGTGGCCTAAAATGAAAGTGTTTCGGCAACCACACCCTTCTGTTGAAACGCAAGAAATGCTTCACGCTAGAAATAGGTGTGGCGGTGCTTCCCCGGCCGAACTACACTGGTTCTACCACCTTCTTGCTGCAATTTCAACTCAAATTATTATAGCTATAACATTTGGTAGCGAGAGGCAGTTCTATTCCTCCTCCCGGCTGTCACGCGGCGCCGACTATTGCCGATTTGGAAAATTGATCTCAAATGATGAAGTATCAACATGTTATCGAATTACGACCAAATCGCTTTCGGGTAACTTTGTAAGTGAATTGGTAAAACTTATATCTGAATTTGTTTTTCCTTCTGCTTCTTCATTTCTACAGTGAGAAAACAAAAATATTTTGTGAAGTATCTAAGTGATATGGTTACTCGTATAACGTAATTTCTATTGTTTTCAAGGGCATATCTACCTATGTATTTTTTAAATATGATTGAAGTTTATAGGTGGTAGAACCAGAGTGGTTCGACCGGGGAAGTACCACTGCCACACCTATTTTTTGCATGAAGCAGATTTTGCGTATCGATGGAAGGGTGTGGTTGCCAGCACACTTTTATATGAGGCGGCCATCTTAGTCCTCGGGACTAGCGACGCATTTGTGATTGACTTCAGATAGAACCCCGTGGCAGTGACTAACCATAAAAAAAATATAGGGCATATAAGTTGGAATATCGGTACCTACTTACGAATTATATATAGAAAATTAAATATATTTATTTATTTTTGAATTTTAGCAAATTTTCTACAAAAATCAGTAAGTTAACTGTTTCATGGTTCAATAAAAAAATACAATCTACTTCAGCACCTCATTTCATGTTAATAATTAATTTAAAACATTCGCAGGTCCAAAATCCGCGGGTTCATTTTACCATCACATCAAACATCAGTCCACCTGCGGTCTCTGAAATAGATTGAGCGTTGAATACGTGTGGTACATGGCGGCTGATTACTCCACTGTTCTGTAAACGGCGAAGCGGGCTGACGGCGCTAATGGTAATTGCTTCTGACCACATCGAATATATTTGAAGCAGACGAGAACCGATTCTCAGATCAATACAACATTCACCTTAAGATGTTTACATGACCTCCATAATCTAAGCTATTTTATGTGGTTCTGTTGTTGCAACTCAAATTTACCTCTACACCTAAGAATAACAACTAGTCACCCATCGCATCGGTCGGAATTCGACCATAAATTAAATAAAAAAACTAAACTTCATATTGTCTAAAGTAGTACGAATATTTCTCAAATTCAAATAAATTGTAATAATTTTCAAGTAACTTTGAACTCACCCGTTAAATACTTATAAAAAAAGTTTAATTAGCTAAACCGCATTTAAAAGCAACAGGGGGTATTTTGACAAAGACACTTGACATTTCTGACGTTATGTGTTTTTATAGTAAGACATTGAATGTTCTATTTCGTTAATTATTTATGTGTTTGTGGCAAATGCACGGTAGTGTGTGTGATGTGTTTTTACGTATTTTATATGCATTATTTGAAAAAAATATTAACATTCTGCACTTCTTCTCTACGTCTACTATAACTGTGCAAAATTACATATTAATCCGTCCGCGGCATATTACTTAAAAATGCATCAAAGATTTTTCTTCACGAATTAATATAATAATAATAGATACCTAACAAATCCCTTATTATAACTGAGAAAAACCTCTTTTTGGGACATAACATAAGAATGTACTATTAAACCCTGAAATCATAATAAACATCAAAATAATCCTCTTTATCGCAAACTGTCCGCCATAACATTACAGTTTCGGAAATAACGCGGCTTCATTATAAATGAGTGTGTTTGTAAGAACAGCGAGCCTGTTAGCAAAGTTGGGGATTTTGAATTGAAAGCGGGCAGTAAAAAGACTGAGAAACTACAATAAAATTTTATTTATACGATTGTTGGGGCAGTAAAGTAAAGAAAGGTTTGGAAGCGAATATTTTCATGATTTTCTCGCAAACAGAACTTTATGAGGTCTCAAAGCGGAAGGACGGAAGTTCCGGGATGTTTGATTTGAAGTTTTTGTGAATACTTCAGCCGATCTGCAGTTTGTGGAACACGAAGACTTCGCAGCGCCCCGCTCTAACTCTTGTCAAACGGAAAACACTTTGTGATCTAACGGAATATTCGTTCCTTTATTCTGTTTAGATTTGTTTATGAAAACTTTTATAATTTTATAAAATTGCAATTAAATACTACTTATTTTATAATATTGTTGTATACGTTTTATTATGAAACGAAAAAAAAAAACAATTGATTGTCTTCATTTTCAGTTGATCATCTTTAAGCAGTTACATTTCTTGTTGGTATATTAATTTATTTAAACTAACGCTTTTTGAATTTAACATTAAAACAATAACATAAAAGTGTTACAATAGCATTATTTCTATGGTTTTTATTTGTGTGGTTTATGTGGTCCATTTACTTACCTTTCTTTTTACCAAATTATTGCCCTAAAGCTTGTTTAGTTACTTATACGTATAGCCTATACTGCTGCTAATATGGCTTATGAAACTTCAATGAGTTTAAAAACTAAGGTAGCCGAATGCAGGAGTTTCCTTTGGCTTGCAGTTAAATAAAACATTTTTTGATTTTTGTGCAAAAAATGTTCTATCACATGCCTAATTTATTTTAATATATCATAATCATAAAGTAATTAACGGCAATTCAACTAATTGCAATGCATTTCAGTTACAATGTCAATGTACAATTCACGTTACCACGCATTAGTTCCTAAATAAATTTATTTTTTGTTATAGTACCTATATATTTTTTTTAGTATTTTTTATTACATTTTAATATAGTATGGAAATAAGTTTTATTATTAATATATACCGCATTAATTTCGCCCTTACGAGCAGTTTCTGGTAATTGGTGCAATGCGGAGAGTCGCGATAGGTTTCTTACTTCAATGCTTTGTGCTCGTTATGAAAAAAATTAAGATGTTACGAGGAAAGTACCATTAAAGTCCATATTTAAACCCTTTCTTTTAACGATTTCTATACTCATAGCCCCGTAGTAGGATTTTCGTGTGTCGTGGGTGCCATGGAAACACACAAACATCTAAACTCGTCATTCAGATACTTGTCTGGCCGCGAATCGAATGCAGGATCCACTGCGAGCCAGACCGGCATGGTATCGGCACCGCCACGCGCGTCTTCATCATGTTACTACTATATTATATGCATCGAAGATGTAATTAAGTAATTAAACTCTAACACAGATTAATAGCATTCCCCTTTAGTTAGTTTACTACCTCAGTTGGTTAGTTACTTAATAAGATAGCACTACACTATACACTTGCTAACCTCGAGATCTGAGGTGGAATGCCTTGTTATCGATTATACTTATACACTACATATGTTATTTACAGCCTATTTGTCAGTAGTATTAATAAAACAAAAAAGTAACAAGTTAAACAAAAGTTAACTTTTCAAACTAATCTACCGACGTAAAAATAAAGCTAAATGTGTAAAACAAAAAAATATTTTTATAGACACGTGATTAGAGATCAGAAGAAATTCTTTATACCATTTAAAAAATAGCTTTGATGGAAAACAAGCGATTTTAATTTGAAAATCAAATAAAACTTTACAACTTAAATGGGCATTTTAAGGAAGCTAAATGCGTATGAAGTGCATCGATAAATAAACTTATCGTTAAATAGAGTATTCTGTATAACTTTAGTAAGTTTTATGGAGGGTGTTAAATAAAGCAAGGCACCTTTTTTAGAACGATGTTCAGTAGGTATATAATTGTTGTCTTAAGTGTGTATAAAATACTTTGACAATTAATACAGAACAGTGAACACGCCCGACACCTTATCATCATAAAAAATATTTCTTCGAACATATCCCGCGCTTTGTATTAAGCCTATTTGTATTTTCGTTGTCATTGTACCACTGTTGGCACGGGCCTTTACCCAGAGCAACAGTGGAGGGCATAATTCACCACGCCGGCCAACTGCTAATTTGTAGACTTCACACGCCTTTGAGAACACTTAAAAATTCTCAGGTGTGTAAGTTTCTTCACGATGTTTTCCTATGCCGTTCATAGGCACGTCATTTCGAACCTCGGACCCTCTAAAAAATGCCGAATTTCAACCTATTAGGCTATAATTGCTCACTTTCACATAATTTAATTACCTGTTAATATGAATTACTTTAAGTGTTGGTCATAATAATGTTTAACACATGATTGTATTTATTTAAAATGTAAATAATTGGCAATATAATTATACTGCCCAATTCCCGCTACCACGCTTCATTTGATTTTAAAATGTTATTATGGATTAATTAGGTTGACAACTGGAATAAGCTGCTAATTACTTTAACGTTATAAAAGTCGTGTTTTAGTTTCATTTTGTGTCGATTTTCAAAGCCAAAGTAAGTGTTTAGTTACCATTGTTCTTCACCAAAATGTAACTGATAGTTCTACCATAAGGTGGTAGAACATGTACTGTTCGAACGGTGAGGTACCACCGCCATACCTATGTCTGACGTGACGCAGTTCTTACGTTCCGGTGTAAAGGCGTGGTTACAGGCTCACTTTCATTAAGACGAACTTAGTCTTCGGGAGTAGCATCGCATCTGTGTTCGATTATTTGTTATTGACTTCAGATAGAACCCTTGTTCTGTATGCAGGTGCTTACAGATGTCCACGAGCTACAATCAGATGTACTGCATGCTGGTTTGCTACTAAATTTTTTTAAACATGTTTTTTCTCTATCACGATGGCGCACATTCTCTGCGTTTTGCTACACGCACCAAAGCAAGGTGCTGATCTCAGAGTAGTTCGACCTCATTCAGAAGTTGATATACAGGTAATAAATTCTATCCACCGGAAAATGTTTCTATTTTAGTATTCCTCAAAATCAATCTAAAAAATTATTAACCTCAACAGTAGCTAATCTCAACATAGCATGTAAGATCATTTATAACTGAAATCACTTAAATAATCGAAATAAATAAAAGCCGAAGAGATAAGTTATATTATCAATATATACCGCATTAATTAAGCCCTTACAAACAGTTTCCAGTAATTGGTGCAATGCGGAGAGTCGCGACAGGTTTCTTAATTAACCGCCTTGTGCTCGCTGCGAAAAATTTCAAGATGTTCTCTAGTTTGGAACACACGAGACCAATTATATTACGACAGAAACACTGGGAAACGTTTTGAAGCTTCGTTTGGTACTAACAGAGTCTATTCGTTATATTTTAATTTGTGAGACGTGTTTCCACACATGTTTTTGCTAAATAACAGTATGTTATAAGTTACATATATTCTGGTTTGACGGATGTGTTAAGTGAGACGTATTCCGTTCCTGTAGCCTCGGGGTCAGAATAGGGCTACAGCGCGCTCGCGCGAAGTCGTTTCGAGATCCCGGAGTCCTCCTTTTCAGCGCCTAGGACGGCCACCGGGGGGGTTTTAGTGCGGTAAAAATCCCACATAACCCTGCGTCGCTCCCACGGCGTCGGGTACCTTTGGAAGGTTTCCCCCTCGAAAACAAAAAAAAAATAAAAATAAAAAAAAAAAAAACATAAAAGAAAGTGAGACGTATTTACTCAAAACGCATCAGTGGCAAACCTCAAATAAGATTCCAATCTTATCTTAGGCCAACGGGTCATGTGCTGCAGTGGCCACTTTCCATGATTGACTGCTTGCTAACACGACGACGATACATGAAACAAGTATACATGTTTTACAAGCATATGATAGTTTGCCACATCCTTCAATCAGATCACTGCTTGGCTTAACACAGTAAGTACGACGGTACTGGCTACGGAGTCGAACCACGAAGGCTACTATACTACTACCATCACATTTATTAATATATTATTACTGGGTTTTTTACACGGCTAGTGCAAGTCTACCATTAATGAGTATTAATCAAGTGTATAGTATGTGTTTTAACCTTCTTTTTTTACTTTAACCTAACGATAAGGTAGACGGGCTACCTGATGGAAAGTATGACTATTTTCCATCAGGTAGCCGTCGCCTATGAACATTCGCAACACCAGAGGAGTTGCCAATGCATCGCCGGTTTGGAAAGAGAGCTCTTTTCGCACCTTTCTTGAAGAACCCCATGTCCAGGTATACCTCAGGAGGAAGCTCATTTTACAACTTGCACGCCCGTGGCAAAAACGAGCGTGCAAACCGAACCGTAGAGGACCGCCACGTAGAGGTATGTTTTTAATCACCATATTAATGTGTTTTAATCAAGGTCATGAAGTAGGTGTATGCTAAATTATAGTGCACTCCGACTGGTAGTTTTGCGTGAAAGAGTAACAAACATATCATCCTAACAAACTTTCGCATTCATATTATTAGTAAGAAAATAAGATTTCTAAGGATATCAGGTAGCCTCAAAGGCGTAAAATTTAATAAAGAAGTGAACATGTTTTATGTAAGGAACAAACTCACATTAGTTCCGAGATTGCGATGCGGGCTCCTAATTACCCGATTTCGTGCCTCTCAAATGTTAACGCCCACAACTTAAATTGTTGTTGTTAGTAAATTACACATAATAGTTGTTACCGATTTATCAAGTAAGCTCGTTTTTATTTTAAGATTTTAAGTAATCTCGATTTGAAAAAAAAGTCATGTTTTTTTGCTTTATTAAAAGCCTTTATTTAACTTGTTAGTGAGTAAATATGTTTAAGTTAAATCTTGCTAGTTTACTTTGACTCACTTTCAATTCTCTATTGAGCTTGAAATTTGGTATAAGCCTTCAGTTCTGATGACAATGCAATCATAAATAATCAATATTATTATTAAACTAAAAATGACTGCCGCAACAAAATGATGGATTATAAATAAGTATATGTTTGTGTTACCCTAGGTGGGTTGTACAAAAATATATAATCTAGCTAACTATTGGTATTAAATGTAAAATGCATCATCTAAATATAAACTTAACACGTTAAATGCAATATAATTATGGTATTTTAAACGTTCTGTTAAAAAATATAATAATTTATGGTAGCGTTTCATTAATATTAAAAAACCACCCTGATCACAATCACTTGCTTTGTGTCCGTTTTATATCACGTAGGCAAAAAAATCTTTTGTATTTCCCAAATAGTGGATCTAATTTAAGCACATTATATTCGAACGAGCTTATCTGGTCTTTGTAAAACAACAATGAAATACAAATCGATCACTGAGAGCCTTCTATTAATAAAACGATGGGACAATGCCATCAAACAATACGCACGTCTCCTATACGCGGCCAACAATAACGCGGAGTAACGGAGATGCCTATCTGGAAGCCCCCGGCCGCTGCCCGTAAAGATTCCCATACATTGCCCAATGTATTAAGACAAATATAAGGTATGCTTTTATTCTTCCTTTACAAAAAAAAACGATGCGTCTTAAGGTTGACACCACATATGCCGTGCGGTCTTAAATAGTACCACGCCCTTCCTGCCCGTAAATATCAAAGGAGATATCAGAGTCTAACTGTATTCCATTAATCATTGCGGTCACCTACACGCATGCCAGCCACGTGAGTATAGGCAAAACCACTATAAGGATGGACTAGCTAGGCATAGTCCATCCTTACAGCGGACCTCAAAACGAACAAAAAAGGCATATTATTTGACGTTGCTCCCATATAAAAATTCATAAATGTAATAATGTAAGTTGATTACACACGCGTTGCTACTTTTGTTAACCATCTTGTAACGTTAATTTGAATGCCTTCAATATAACTGTAACTACTACTGTACTGGAGAAAAATTTATACAAACGCAGAAATTTTATTAATGCTAAATATTATAACGCAAAATGTTTATAATAACATCGTCAAATGCCTTTGCACGTCACCTTTAGTCATTATATCAAGCACTCAAACAACCAGAAGGTTACGTATTTTCTCTACATATACGATAGCGATTTTACGGCAAACATCTGCTCGTTATTTACTGCGGTCCGGTTCAATGGAGTCATTAATAATGCACGGGATTCCTGCTATCTAAGTCTTCAGGGCAATTAAACTAATGACTTATGCACGGAGTTGGTGCCAAATGTGTGGAGGACTCTCCCCGGAAATGAGATTCTGTTTATAATTAAATTTGCAAAGAGATTATAATACATTTTTGATGATAGAATGAGTAATGTTTTTTTATTAAATAACAGTAAAGCATTGCTTGCGTTTCGATGTAATTGGTGGTGACTTAACGATGAGGTGACCATCTTGGATCTCAGGAGTGGTAACACATGGGTAATTCACTACAAATCTGGTAGAACATCTGTTCTTCGTTAAGTCGGTTAAAGATGCCTATGATCGGCAGTGATTTCTCACCATCAAGTGTAGTGTATGATGAGCTACTAGCTATTAGAGGGCTCACTGAAAACCAGCGCCGTGGTGCAACGCGCTATGGCATTAGTGCTGAGTTGAATTCCTACTTCCAAATTGCGACATACATCCATAGGGACACGTGCAATTGATTTTAAATATTTTATAGAATATTTTTTAAAGTTTTCGCTGTAATTATATACATGTATACTTTCATATATATTTTTTTACGTTGTATGTATGTGTGTTGCGTTTGGAAATAAAGTTTTCTTTCTTTCTAACTGTTTCATACTGATTTTAAAAAAAAGTAAGTATAGTGTGTTAACCAGAATTTTCATTAGAGAAACTAATTTCATTTTACAACTACATTATATGTACCGTACCCTTCGGGTAAGGTGCAGGGTCCCTTGGAACACTAAACGTAAGACCATTTTATTCTCCACATTTATTTTTGCTTTTCCATTTATCTAAAGGACACGAGGACAACTCGAGACGAGCGATACCGATCTCCGGCTCAGAGCTCGTATTGATAGATTACAGATGTAATATGAGACAAAGTAGATTCTTTTATTATTTGGAACATTGAGGTCAAAGAATTTTACGATCTCTTTTAAGTTATATCTACAGATATAGCTGTCTTAGATATTTGTTTTACACGAGGAATATTTTTATTTGTTTACATTATATAGTGCAAAGTACATAGCAAGTTATGGCTGAAAACGAGAAGGTAAACGTATAATTTACGATAAAATATATAGGCGAAAATTAAAGATTATTTAAAGAAAACGTTATAAACTCATACTAAAGGCACAGATTTATCTATATATTAATACATGAAGCAAAAATTTGTGATTCCTTTTTAAGATACTAGCTAGCCGCAGAAGTGGAGTGTGAAATTACGCACGGTTATAGTTGATGTAGAGAAGGATTACGCAATGCTAATATTTTTTTATAATGCATAAAACATACATAAAATCAACACATTACACACACACACATCACACACACAACCTTGCATTTGACACAAAAAAATACATAATAAACATTCAATGTCTAACTATGAAAACACTTATGGTAAAAAACGTCAGATGTCTTTGTCAAAATACCCGGCATTGCCTTTAAATGCAGCTTAGTTAATAAACCTCTTTTTACATTTAACGGGTGCGGTCAAAATAACTTGAAAATTATGTCAATTTATTTGAAGTTATTTTTTTTATTTAAATTACGGTTAAATCTCGACCGTTGTGACGGGTGACTATAGTATAGAGATCGCTCTATACTGTGCTATATATTCGCATCATTTTTATAATAAGTATGTAACATGTTTCTCTTTTAACTTTCCGATCTCCGAAACGTAGTGTTTATTAAACACAGTGTTTATTCTCAAAGCCGAGACGTTTACAAACTACGGTTGGTACGCGACGAGTCGAACCAATTTTCTTTTGTTGCTGCCTGTTTTATTCGCACCCAAAATATTACTAAGGCTTTGTGTAGTCACACGGTCTTTTAGAAGCCATTTATGTTGACAAATATGTACTTTCATCTCAAAGGAGCTCCGAGAATATTAAAATACAGTTCAAATTAATTGGAGTGTCATGCCGCATAGGAAGTTGAAGGCGAATGGCGGAATATTTCAGAGAGTGCAACGCGGGGAACTATTTTTCAGTGTGAATTTCATTAAAGCCGCTCGTTCCGAGTTAAGAAGCGGGCCAATGAGCAGTGCGGCTCATTTGTGAGCGGTGCCTTTTCCTTGCGCGCTATTCCTTTGAGACGTTTTCAGGTGAAACCACTTCCAAATAAACTCGAGCTGTTTATAAAACAAGGTGTTTCTTTACAACTGTGAGCCATTTGCGGACGGTAAAAGATAAATTAGTACGAGTATTTTAGTATTCTTTTCAGTTTCGAGTGTAATTCTTATTAACAATTATTTTATATTTACAAATAACTTATTATAAAAAATTTTGATTGAATAAAAGCTCTTACTTTCAATATTTAGTTAGGTTCAAAAGGAGTTGAACCAAAGTAGTTTGACCCGAGGTACCTACGCCACACCTATTTCTAGCGTGAAGCATTTCTTGCGTTTCGATAATATGGTTGCCGGATCATTTTTATATGAAGTGATCTTCTTAGTCCTCGGGGATAGCAATGCATCTGTGGTTAATTTCAGATAGATTCTAGATAGGCAGCAATGCCCATTTACGATCAGGTAGACTGAATGCTCGTATGCTACTTTAATGTGATTAAATAAAGTAATATAAAACAAAATCAATGTTCAATTATCTTAAGATCAATATGAAAGTCTTTTTGCCATATGAATAAGATTCAAATGTAACGTATATTTGCAAAGTGCAATCTTTGATAATTACTTTCGTCTTAGCAGTATCTTACTTCATAAAATATCGGTACCTATTTTAATATAATTATTCTTTCTATTTATTTAACTATTTAATCCATATCATATATCGTTATTTTCATTTAACTCAGCACGTAGATAATTACTATTATAGTAAGCAATTTAATGAGTATCTAATATCATCATTAACGGAGAAATTAACAATGGATCACTAGTCCGCGAGCCGAACTAATTACGTATTGTGCTATTTGATTTGTTAATATGATAATTATACACCAACATTGCAATTAACTCGTAATCCAACGCGTACAAATAACTTCATAGGCATCATAAATGATTATAATAAATAAATATACATATCATAAAACGCAGCAGGGATTATTCCTCGAAATGTAGGCTTTCGTCGACCGTCATGCAACCACACCCTCGTGATGGTTATTTGAAATCAAAGTCGATGAAAATGTCAATATTAGGTAACGACGCACTAATTAATGTTAATTATTAGTAGCGCACATCTAATTAATTAAAAGTTTAAATTACTCTTTCATGCTGAAACTATTGGTCTGAGATCGCTGATATTTGAAACACGGTTTTTTATAATTTAACCTAACGATAAAGCAGACGGGCTATCTGATGGAAAGTAGTCATCGTCGCCTATAGACATTTGCAACACCAGAAGAGTCGCCAATGCATCGCCGGCGTTGAAAGAGAGCTCTTTTCGCACCTTTCTCGAAGAACCCCATGTCATAGCGCTCCGGGAATACCTCATTATGACTAGGTACAAACAATGTATTATGAGCTAGATTAATACTTAGGATACGTTACCGTGATTAACATGACCAAAGCAGGCAGAGCCGCGGGCATAAGCTGGTTATTGATCACTACATAGTATAAAACAAAGTCGCTTCCCGCTGTCTGTCCCATTGTATGCTTACATCGTTAAAACTACGCTACGGATTTTAATGCAGTTTTTATTAGATAAAGTGATTCAAAAGAAAGGTTTAAATGTATTATGTATATAATTATATATACATGCATAATATAGTGAAGGAAAACTGATAATTTAAGATTTTTGTCTTTAGGCGTAACGTAGTTCGCCGAGTCTACTAGTAATATTATAAAAAAAACATTTAACTAAGGTTTAAAGGACAATAAAACGGCCACAAACTAATAATTTATAGCAAGAAATTATAAATTAAACGATAGTCTGCAGGCTGCATCTTTTGTACCCGCTAAAAAACTTGCAAAACTGTCATAGAACCCAATGCAAGTTCGTTCTTTATTATAGGTACTTTTCTTACCATATATCCAACTAAAAGCTTTTTGTACATGTATTGTTGCCTTTTCTTTTCCAGTCAATATTAAAAAAATAAGACTGCTCCTATTCTCTCTATAGATAAAAAAATTGAGATACTAACATATGTTTCTGGGAAAACAACACCCTACTTTTGACGCCATCGGGTAAAAGTAAGAATTCTAATTGAATATATGTAAAAACATTTATTGGTCCTTCACCTAAATTCCATTACATTGTACCAATTTGTTCTCATCAAATCAGATTCGTCTCAGCACTTTTACATAACCTTAAGGTTTCGAGCTCGCCCCATTTCTTGTTTTGTTCAAAGCCTTTGACTAATAAAGAGAGGCAGCTGTAATTGGACTAGCGCTCTCATGCGCTGAAACACAGCGCCCTCTAGCGATGGAAATAGCTGAGTGGACCTCGCTTGGAGGATCGCATAAATAGTTCAGCTTCATTTCATCCAAACAGCTCTGACTTTACGTAGCGCAGCTTTGAAACGAGGTATATTTTTATTTAGTTGCATAATATTGGAGGTATAAATTTATAATTTCTTGTTCTTATCGTTGCACGTATATAGTTTTTAATATTGTTGGGTACTGCAATATTGTGTAGAAGATCGTGGATGTGATATATATGTATTATAACTTTGATCAGAGCGTTACACTTGAGATGAGCATTTTAGGTCTCAGAAATATCAACTCATGTATGGTTGGTAGTTAACATTATAATAGGATTAAACCGCTAGCAATGAAAAAATAATAAACCACTCGCGTTGCTTACTTTTACACGTGTTAATCAGATTAATTCACATGAATCGCGTTTAAATATAATTATTCATACAGTTGGTGCAAAAGTTATAAGGGAACCAGATAATTACGGCGATAAATTGCATCGTAAGTGAAAATTATCGCTCGCGCAATGAGCGGCGCGTGCGAGCGTGCGAGCTGCTTAATTAATAATTATCATGCACCTGCGAGGGTTCGCTCGCACTGACCGGCCACGTGCGCCGTGATTGATGGAGTGAGCCATACTTCATACGTACGGCATTAGTGAGCGGCGATTCATTAAATATTATGCACCCTTGCCGCACTTTATACTGACGACTGACTGGCGAGAAAATAAAGTTACATTTGTTTAGTTAATATACTAACAATATTCTTTATATTACTAGTATTTTTTAAATGCATATTTTTTATCTAATTCAGATATCGAATACAAAGAAAGAAAATATCAGTCACAAATAAATTAAGCTACATTGAAGGATTCTACGACGTAAATGAACAGCGATTCATGTCGTCGAACGCATAATTTTGATTGCATAATTTGATTTAGCAAATATACCTTATTTCTGCGTTACAGCATTAGGAATTTATAGTCTGAAGATTACTTTTGACAGTTAGCTCTAGGATATGACACACTGCAACCATCCTAAACGCAGTCGTGACCGACCCTTAACGGAACCCAGCCGTTTCGAGACCGATGATATTTTAACTTTAATATTACACGATACGATTATCGTAATCGTATTCTAATATTTACACATTCATTTAACATGAATCGTTGTTCTATGTGTGTACCAAATTTGAGTAAAATCTCACCAGTATTATATTAACGCATGTATTTTATTAACTGCAGGTAGTTATAATTATATGCAGTGTACGTTAGCAACAACAACATTATTTGTACAAAACTTCTCAATAATCCGTGTAGATACTTAAACATAAGATAACATATATATTAAATGAGGCGACCATCTTAGTCCTCGAGAATAGCAACGCATCTGTGATTGACTTCAGATGGAACTTCATGTTTCATATGAAGTTTCTTACAGATGTCCATGGGCGGCAGTGACCACTTACTATCAGGTGGACTGCATGCTCGTTTGTTATTTTAATCTTCAATTTCAATCTTATAAAAAAAATGAACACCAGATAAATGTCAAGCTGAGAATACCTATGTATAAAGTATTCGTGTAATGTAGATAGGAAACAAACTAAACTAAAACATTAGTCGGCAACCACGTTGTTGTTACAGCAGACGATACTCGCGTCTCGGAGTCGCTCTGTATGTTCTAATTGTGCTGCAAACTTCCTGAAGCGAGAAGTTTAGTGTCTCCGTGCGACGACAAGGCACGAAGCATGTATACTTAAACTAACTTATAGATAATGTATAACGAAATGGACTGGACGTCAGGAAGGTCAGGATCTTCATTACTATCCATTCATGAAGATTTTAAGTAAAACACTGGAGTTATTCTTCTTCGATTTATTCATAGTTGAGGAGGTCCGATTGCTTCAACGGTTAAACTAGAATCTCTTTCTACCGGCAGGCGCTCGCCTTTTTATAATAAAGTTTGGTGAGGTGACAATAATACATTTATGGAGAGTAGACTAAATTACAATTCTAAACAATTCTCTATCTTTAAAGTAACTAAAATAATTATCTCGCCGACATGTATAATTTGTCTATCACTTTTGTAAACATTTTTCGCTTTTCATTTGTTTTTATTTTCATTAAAGTGAACGTTCCTTAGGCACGTCACATGGAAAAGTGGTTGTAAAAACGTAAATTACAACTGCCCGAAATAAAAACTCCATGTATAAAAAACCCTGATACGTTTAAAGTCCTACCTAAGATTGGCGGCAGATATGTAGCTACATCTAAAATCAGCTGCTAATAGTATATCTGACTTACAGCAACTCTTAATACCGTTGTGTATATACAAGACAGGAGTGTTAGTGATAGTGGAATTTCTTAACTTCTTTAGCCGAACCACGTAGAGCTATACTATCGCTAAATCTCTGAAGTAGGATTTCAGAAACATTTCGGATCGTATATCGAGGGATTCCTATAGCAGACCAGGTCCATTTCATTAAACAACTTCAATTAATTCCACATAGTACTAACATGCCAGCACCACTGAACTATGAACGCTTCAGGGAATGAACAAAGCAACAATATCGTACATAAGCGATAACGGAGCTGTCACTTTGTTATTTCAGCTCAGTATAAAGGCATACGCGGGGCGGCTTTTACGACAGCTATTCTAACTGCTCCGGTACCGAGTTTACAAAGAAGAGTGTTTCCAGCGGAAGATATATTGGTATATGTAAAAATAATTTACTTTTACTTTTTTACCGTCGTGATGGAAAATGCAATATTTGCAAAATTTTATTTTTTTAGGATTAGTGTTTTTCGAATCTGTACTTTACTTCGTTGATATTGCAATAAAAAAAACATTATCACATTGATCACATCGGCAAACCGGAGGTGTGTAACATGTTCATGCCAAGACCTTTCCACTCCAACAGCTTGAACAGCTTCGGCGAGAAAGAGTAATAAAGACACAAATTCCCACAAATTTATTATTAATTTCATTGAATTAATTATTAATTATCATGCATTTATTACTTTAATAGGAATGGTTTCGATTTGATTTCAAAACACGTGAATCGATCATAATCATCATCACATTAAAACAAAATTTAATCTCTAGCGATAAAAAAATAATAAATCACTCGCGTTGCTTACTTTTACACATGTTAATCAGATTAATTCACATGAATCGCGTTTAAATATAATTATTCATACAGTTGGTGCAAAAGTTATAAGGGAACATGATAATTACGGCGATAAATTGCATCGTAAGTGAAAATTATCGCTCGCGCAATGAGCGGCGCGTGCGAGCGTGCGAGCTGCTTAATTAACAATTATGCACCTGCGAGGGTTCGCTCGCACTGACCAGCCACGTGCACCGTGATTGATGGAGTGAGCCATACTTCATACGTACGGCATTAGTGAGCGGCGATTCATTAAACATTATGCATTTAGTACTGACGACGACGAAGCTCATGGATTTGTAGAACCTTTTATTTTGTAGAAAGTTTTATTCTGATTTCTTTTCTAGTTTTGGTGCAGAATACCTTTTTCTTCGACATAGCATCAGACATTTATAGCCTGAATAATGATTTTGACAGTCAGTTTTAGAATATGACACACATCAATTGTGCTGAAACACGCATTCGTGATCAAACCCTCAACGGAATCCAGACAATTTTTGGGACTGCTGATGTTTCAATATTAATATAACAACGATTTTGCAATTTAAGGTAGGTGAGGTAATTCTCATTTATAATCAAATGAAGTTTAGGCTTTAAGACAGCAAAATTACTTGTATGACTTGTATACGTCATACAAGTAAATTATTTTTATACGTCTTTTTCTTATGTACATAAGAACATAAGAAAAAGACGCATTTATCCCTAATAAATTATTTCGTAAGGGTCAAGCAGAAAAATCCTGTACCTATATAAAGTGTACGCGTAATGTAGACAGGAAACAAACTAAACTAAACATTATCCGGCAACCACGTTGTTATCACAGTATACTCGCGACGGTGCAGTCGCTCCGTATGCTCTGATTGTACTGCAAACTTTGTGAAGCGAGAAGTTCAGTGTCTCCGTGCAACGATACGGTACGAAGTGTTAAAATATATCTACTTGAAGTGACACAATATTATTTATTAACTTCTTTTCTTTTATATTTGTTTTAATATTATTTAAGTGAAAGTTATATAAGCGCGTCGTACGTAAAGTGTTGGTAAAGGGTTTTGGTAACCGAAACACGTACGCTGAAGCGTTATTCAATTTATTAGTTTAAATGTACGATTCTTTTATTATTATATTATAGAGCTTTATATAGGTTATAGAGATATTATAAAAAAAATCTGGCGATAAAGCCACTTGAGCAGATAAAAACAAAACTATTTATATAAGATAAAGTCAAATACAGTTTCGTTGCTTCGATCAAAGAATAAGATGGTCTCATAAGAAAGTGAAACGGCCACTACATCAAGAACTGCTTTACATGCATCTTGTATCGGTGGTATCTCCCCGATCGAACTGCGCTGATTCTAACATCTGAAAAAATTTATTAATATTAGGCCAATGCTTACTATGAATGAAATTTTCCAGGAAATCAATACAAAGGGGATTGCCATGGGAGGCAAGGTCCATTTCATTAAACAACTTCAATTACTTCCACATAGTACTAACATGCCAGCACCACTGAACTATGAACACTTCAGGCAACGAACAAAGCAACAATATCGTACGTAAGCGATAGCCGAGCTGTCACCTTGTTATTTCAGCTCAGCATAAAGGCATACGCGGGGCGGCTTTCACAAGGCAGCTATTCTAACTGCTCCGAAATTTGTAGCGGCATTGTTGCGCGAGTTTACAAAGAAGAGCGGTTTAAGCAAAAGATAAATTGGTATATGTAAAACTAAATTACTTTTACTTTTTTACCGTCGTAATGGAATATGCGGTTATTTAAAAAAGATAGTTTTGAAATAGAAGCATTTAAGCTTTTCTTCAGGTCACTATTTCACCTCGTTGATATTGCAATAAAAACAATATCTGGATTAATTTTATTAAGAAGATGTCAATGCTAAATGATTATTGTACATGCGATTTACTATATTTTAGCTAACAATGATTGCCTTATCGACCACAAATTGTGTTTTTCGCAAAGTTTTGACTGATTAATTTCCAATAAAAATACCACTTTTTCCTAAACCCACATGTAAATAACTTTCCTCTGATACATTACCGCAAAAATTACAAAAATGATCATCGCTGCTTTCTTCACGTATAATGTTTTTTATTTTCATGGAAGTCATGATGTTGCTAATGTTATCTAAATATCGTGCTTGCGAAAATACGCATCGTCCGATCATTCTAGACTGTTCTGGAATACCGGTACTTTAAAAGTTTACACAATCTTCCACGCTTTTCCAACTTTTCGAATAAATATTGGTACATAAAGTAATACTTGAATCTATTTGTACGTTAGTATTATTTAAATAATGTCTATTTGTAATTTCAAATTTCCATGCATAAAATTCAATTCATTACATTTGAATAGCTAAATTCTATATTTATACCAAAAGTATTATACTCATAGAACAATATTGAGATTTGTTTGTTTGTAACTACGTAAAACAAAGTTGGTAACAACACTTACACGTCCCGCGCTTCCTTTATTGTGGCGCTCCCAGTTAACTCACATTTGCTACGAGCTCGTAGAACGTGCTACGAAATTCGTAGCACGTTAATTTCTACGCATGAGCGCAGCGGCGAGTAACTGCATTACAGTGGAGAGCCTTGTTAGGAGCGCCGTGCAATACATCTTTCATCACCCCTTTAAAGCCACCATTGGTGTATCTACGTTTACCGACATGCTAAGTATCTATTGTTTGTCATACTTCAAACCTCTACGGGAGGATACTACATTCGTCGAAGCTGCGTTTTATTTAAAAAAAAAATAGTTCTTTTAACTATTTACAATTTTAATACAATTTTTTTTTTTAATTATTGTTATTTTATTTGAACGTCAACAGCTTAGAATTGCCATGTTAAGTATTATGCTATAAAATTTCGATATATAACGACGCATGAAACGCTTCAATATTTATAAACCTTATTTATAAACAACTTACCAAGTGCATACCTCCAGAACCTTTGTCTCATCGCTAAACTAATTTCCTACAGCGATTGAATAAGCTTATACAATAGTGGAGCAGCGGTCAACCCACAAAGTTGTCAATGGAAGCCCGCAATTTGTAGCAAATCGTCCGAGCGGACGGAGCGGCGTAAGCAGTTCGCGACGCACACCGCCACCGCTGCTCATAGATGCGAGAAATTGAAAAAACGCTGATGATGCTTACGTTTACTTCTATATATTTTAGCTTTTTATTATGGGCATTTCTTTGCTTCGCGGGTTATGTTTCGCAAAGCGGCTCGACTTTAATCTGACGTATAAATGTCATTTTACTTCTAACAATATTCATTAAAATAGTGTTATATACTGTTATATACTATAGTGTTATCCCTACTTCCCTACTAATATTATAAATGTGAAAGTAACTCTGTCTGTCTGTCTGTCTGTCTGTCTGTCTGTCTGTCTGCTACTTATTCACGCCTAAACAACTGAACTGATCTTTATGAAATTGGGTACACAGACAATGTTGACATCGAGAAAGGACATAGGCTGCTTTTTATGGAAAAAAATGGGTTGAAAGCGTTAAAATCGGGCATTAATGTTTGTATGGGAGTTCGTTTTCGACAAAGTCTCATATTGACAAGTCCGTCAAGGGGTACGATAGACTTACTTGAAACCTTATCTAAATAATAGAACATAAAAAAACATTGATTTCGAGTCGACAACATATATCCGTAAAATTCGGATTGTCGTGGATTTTGATAAATTCTAATACAAATGACATGACAGTAGCCATAATGGCCGCCCGGACGCCAACATGTCATGTCACCAATATGGCTACGGATGAATTCTGAATTCATTAAAAAAAAATACGTATAAATTTGTAACTATCAAATAACTTAAAAATAGATGTGATATAATTGATTTTAATTTACCCATAGTTTATTGAATTTATAAAACAAAAATTTATTTATAATACGAAAGATACAATTACGAAGAATTTAAGATAAGTTACATAATAAGTATGCAACGGCGGTATGATGGCGCTTCATACTATTATAGTAAAAAAGATAATCGAAACCAATAATTCAAAGACGATAAAATGTTTTAACATTGTTTTAAAATAAAATTATCGACTCTATTTGTCACTCCATGTTCAACTGTTTATTTTACTTAATTGCCAACAGCAAATAAAAAATAGATATAATAAGAACTTTATTGTTCCAATCATCGCAATTTTCGATCTCTTCCTTTTATTATTTTACAACATTACACCCTATCCAAACAAGAAAGGAAGTGGACTGTCTAACTATAATGTTAGTCAACAATATGTTTTATATAATAAAATACAGTAAGTTCGAAAAACCCACGTAATTAAATTATGTTTCAAAAATAAACTACTACAATATTTAAAACATTTGCACATTGTTACTTAAATAGTTTCATAACTATTATTGCTTAAATAAAGTTATGTTATTGACCATACCCGTACATTTTTAGCGAAAATAAATAATATGGACAAAATACAATTGATAGTTTTTTATGCAAAATACTAACATTATAAAGTCGATCAGTATCTAAATAAGGTATAACAATTATATCATGAATTATTATTATAAAGAAGCTTTTGCAACTTTTGTGATAAATAATTGAATGAATATTGAAGCATGGTTGATGAACACTTGGCTCTAATAACAAACGAGCAAGGTCAACATTATTGTTCTTTTTATATTTATGATATGTTCATCTATACTTATAATAAAGTTGTAGAGAGGTCAATTCTGTACATGAAATATTTTTCCAAAATAACTATCAGGGCGTGATTAGGGATCGATACTGATGCCAAAAATGCAATCAGTAAAATTTTTGTCTGTCTGTCTGTCTGTCTGTCTGTCTGTCTGTCTGTCTGTATAACCGTTATAGAAACAAAAACTACTCAGTGGATTTCAACGAAACTTGGTACGATTATTCTTTATACTCCTGGGCTGGTTATAGTATACTTTTCATCCCGCTACAATCAATAGGAGCAGAGCAGTAAAGGGAAATGTTGGGAAAACGGGAGAAGTTACTTTTTTAAGCTTCTGTCGCGTGTGCAACCTTAGTGGTTAAAGCTACACAGAAATCATGTATGAGGGAAATATTTTCCTTAAAATTATCTAAAAAATATCCTACGACAGCATATGTCCATCTTTTATGGTTGACTCACAATAACACGTGTAACTCCCGATAGCTTAGCAGTTCAAAGCTTTCTGATTATATTTGTCTACTCTTACGTTTATAACTCAGTCATCTATCTGTACGAAAATGAACATGAAAATGAAAAATGAAAAATGAAAAATGAAAAATGAAAAATGAAAAATGGAAAATGAAAAATGAAAATGAAAAATGAAAAATGAAAAATGAAAAATGAAAAAAGAAAAAAGAAAAAAGAAAAAAGAAAAAAGAAAAAAGAAAAAAGAAAAAAGAAAAAAGAAAAAAGAAAAATGAAAAATGAAAAATGAAAAATGAAAAATGAAAAATGAAAAATGAAAAATGAAAAATGAAAAATGAAAAATGAAAAATGAAAAATGAAAAATGAAAAATGAAAAATGAAAAATGAAAAATGAAAAATGAAAAATGAAAAATGAAAAATGAAAAATGAAAAATGAAAAATGAAAAATGAAAAATGAAAAATGAAAAATGAAAAATGAAAAATGAAAAATGAAAAAATGTAAAATGAAAAATGAAAATTGAAAATTGAAAATTGAAACATGAAATTTTTAAAAATGAAAAATGAAAAATGAAAAATGAAAAATGAAAAATGAAAAATGAAAAATGAAAAATGAAAAATGAAAAATGAAGAATGAAGAATGAAGAATGAAAAATGAAAAATGAAAAATGAAAAATGAAAAATGAAAAATGAAAAATGAAAAATGAAAAATGAAAAATGAAAAATGAAAAATGAAAAATGAAAAATGAAAAATGAAAAATGAAAAATGAAAAATGAAAAATGAACAGTGAATTTGGGCAGTGAAATGGGCATTTGAGATTAATAATAAAATACTGTCGAATATACAAGGGGAAAGCAAAGTTTATAGTTCAATAAATAGAATGGTCGATGAACAAGACGCCACTAACTACCCAATAGAATTTTTAAATTCTTTAAATATGCCCGGACTTCCTTCTCATGAAATTTGTTTAAAAATTGGCATTCCGATTATTCTGCTCCGAAATTTAAGACCACCACAACTTTGCAATGGAACTCGGCTAAAAGTAACCCGGTTGCAACAAAATATTATCGAGGCTCAAATTTTAACAGGTTGCGGTGCAGGAGAAACCGTCTTTATTCCCAGAATTCCCTTAGTACCTAATAATTTTCCATTCCAATTTAAAAGAACGCAATTCCCAGTATCGGTGTGTTATGCAATGACAATTAATAAGGCTCAAGGGCAGACTTTTCGTGTTGCTGGAGTAGATCTCGGTGTCAGTTGCTTCTCGCATGGTCAGTTGTACGTCGCTCTTTCCCGGGTCAGTAGTTCCAAAAATCTTTACGTTCACGTGCCGGATGGATCAACATTCAACATAGTTTACCCGGAAGCTTTGCATTGAAGTATTTTCGTTATATAAGTACTTAAGCCTTCGGCAGGATCGGAATAGGGCTACGGTATCCCTGCCTGTCGTAAGAGGCGACTAAAAGGGGCTTCCGGGGTTGCGGGCGGCTAGAGTGGGAGCTTGAACCGTCCAGCCAGGCGATACCGGGAAGGTGGCGATATGTGTGGTCGCATACCGCCGTAAAGACTAGATTGGGTGGTGGGCCCATCCGCCCATCTGGGAGGAGCCCGAGTCCTCTTTATAGCACCGAAGACGGCCACCGGGGGGGTTTTAGTGCGGTAAAAATTCCACATAACTCTGCGTCGCTCCCACGGCGTCGGGTACCTTTTGAAGGTTTCCCCCTCGAAAACAAAAATAAAAAAGGTTCTTAAGCCTCATGTGAACGTGATCTAAACAATATTACCAATACATTAACTCAATAACACACAAGGAGTTACTCGCTGGCGGAGTCGCGGGAAAAGCTATTAACAATAATATTGTGCGGTTCCGTATTGCGATATTTTTCAACAGTATTGTAGATATGACATATTATATTTCCCTACTAAAATACGAAAGTTAATCTGTTTGTTACATCAAAACCACTGAACCGTGAGGAAGGACATAGGCTACTTTTTTTTACGAAAAACAACGGAAACGCGGACGAAGTCGCGGGCAACAGCTAGTTATAAATAATGTTATAGAAAACATGCACTTAATCAACATATTTTAAATTAATTTTAGAATAACAAAGTGTGTCAAAATAAGCCAAAATAGATGATGTTCTTAACTCATAAGTATGTGAAATTCGCATCTGTTAATAAAATCGTGATAGCCGTGTGGTGCCAAGTCGGGCGGATTAGAAATGCGAGGTCTGGGGTTCGAATCCAGTTGTCTTATGTACATTATTATTATTATTATCTGTAGTTTTCATAAATACTAATTTTAGTATTATTTTTTTTATAACCAGCTCATTTTTAAATATTATTTAGTATCGGAAATGCAAAGCTTTCGCCCGCCTGGGAATCAATGTATCACAAAGTTTATATGAAATTAATAGAGGTTTAACCTCTGTCAGGTAAAAGTACAAAATAATTTGGATTTACCTTGCCGACAAATTCAAATTTTAATGTAATGAACCACAAACAAGGCTTAATAAAGATAAACTAAAAACATACCTGAGCGCCGCTTAAATGTTAGTAGAACCAAAATTAGTTTACGTATCATTGATACTGTCATTAGATTTTTAGTTTTAGTTAGAGGCATTAGGAAGCACGGGTAAAACGTTTTTAATAAATTTACTATTAGCGAAAAATATAAGATCTGATAGAAAGAAATAGCTATTGCCGTGGCGTCGTCCAGCGTTGCGCCCACACTTTTGAAAAGCGATCATAATGCCTGCCTATTCGCCTTTGAGCGTCCAGTCAAGATTTGTAGCAACGATTTCTCTAACATTTTTAATATTTCAAATCAAAGGAATACTGGAAATTCAATGCGGGATTGTTATTTGACTACTTATTTGGGATGAAGATTTTGTAGATACAGCCATCGAGATCGAAGACATTATCCAACAAAATTTTTGGATTCCTTCGACCCGCCTCCCGATACTCCTCCACACAAACTTTTTTTAATAAAAATACCTACACTCAATAAAATGGAATTTCTACAATTTCAATTTCTACAATAGCCCCACACTAGGATTTTTTCCTGTGTCGTGGGTACCATGGACACACAAGGCATATATAGAAACACCCAGACCCAGAACATTAATCTATTCAGATTCCTGTCTGGCCGGGAATCGAACCGGGTGTGGTAGCTGCTCCGCAACGCGGGTCGTCAAGGTTGTCAAATTAATGTTAAAAGTAGGTTCACCTATATGTCATCTTACTCAGAAATTTAAAAGGACCAAAATTACATAAAATAGTATTTTTCAATTCATAAAAGTTAAAATCCATCTTTAAAATCGATGCGCTTTGGTTTAAATGTGGAGGCGTTATTTGAAAAGATGTATTCCGATATTGTTAATGTGACCACTAAGACTGTAAATTGGTCCAAAAAAGGGGTTTACGATATTCTGATTCGTCTTATTTTCATAACATTTTACATAACAATATGCACCTACCCACAAATACACATTTAAAATTCGTTTTTTTCACTCTGTGTTTGTCCGGGTAATCCTTGGCCGGCTAAACCGATTTTTACGGGTTTTTACTATAGAAAATGTTATGGAACAACATGTAGACTACTTTTATCGTAGAATTCCCACTGAGTGGAGATTTGCGCGGGAAAAACTTTGCGATAAATTGATTTGCACGCGGGCGTAGCCGCGGGTACAGCTAGTATACTATAAAGATGAAAGTTTGTGAGTGTGTATGTTTGTTACTTCTTCAACTCTAAACCGCTGGACAAATTTTCATAAAATTTGGTTAGGAGAAAGCTGATACTCTGGATTAACATATAGGCTACTTTTATTCTGTGGGAAAATATCTTATCCCCACAGTATAATCGATACATCGATTATTTAACGCGGGCGAAGCTGCGCGGTTCAGCTAGTGAATAATACTTCAAGTCTTACTGAGAACAGAAATTACCTAGTAATTCAGCTCTACTACTAAAGTTTTAAGAAAAATACTTTTCAGTCGACCCATTATTGTTCCACTGCTGCTTAGGCACGGGTTTTCTCTCAGAATGAGATAGTTTTAGACCATAGTCCACTGCGAGCTAGTAGACTTCATACAACTCAGAAGTTAGAAGTTCGTGTAACGCGCCGCGACGCCGCCGCCGCAACGCTGCGATGCCGCGACGCATGGTCAAGGTTTCCACGCGCGTAAACTCATGATATGATTAAATAAAACATAAATATAATCTATTTATTAATACGTGAAGCAAAAACTTGTAAATCATTTTTAAGTAATATGCCGCGGACGGATTAGTATAAAACTTTGCACGGTTATGGTGGACGTACAGAAGGAGTGCAGAATGTTAATATTTTTTTCAAATAATGCTTAAAACATACATTAAATCAACTAAAACACATTACACACACTACCGTGCATTTGTTCACAATCACATAAAAACACATAATGAAAGCGGTTTAGTAAATTAAACCTCTTTTTATATTTAACGGGTGTGTTCAAAATTACTTGAAAATTATTACATTTTATTTGAATTTGAGAAATATTCGTACTACTTTGGACAATATGAAGTTTAGTTCTTTAATTTAAATTACGGTCGAATTTCGACCGATGTCACGGGTGACTAGTAATAATAAATAATAAATAGTACAGTTGTGAACTAACTTTGTACAATGTGACACACGAATACAATTGACAAGGGACTTGAATGTTTACTCATGATTTTTGCTTTGTAGGTACGTTTTTTTCATCCTTATTTCGATATGTAACGTTTCCGATTGAAAGTTTTATAACTTTGTAACTATAATTAAAATCGATGAAAATTAATGAATTAAAGTTATTGCTATCAATTTTTACTTTAATTTTTCAGACTTATAGTGTAGTTACACAAATATTGAGGTCCAAACAACCACAGAACAACACTTTAAATCGGGTGTCAACGACAGCAGTGTTATTTTTTTACAAGGAACAAAACACACTTTTATCTTACCTTAACTATCTTAATGACTTATTTATCTTAATACCTTATCTACTTTAATACCTTATATATATCTATCGTAATGATTCAGACTAGAAAGAAACAGCATATGACTGTTGTTGCAGACGTAAGACGCTGGGAAATTCTTACTGTTATGATACGGAGAGAGGAGGAGAGGAGTGCGGGACAGGGGAGGAGTGCGGTATCTGATTGTTGAGCGCCGGCTCCGCTGAGGCCCTTGAATTATTAAGGCCAATTTATATCGCATCAAAGGTAGAAATGAAATGGTTGGCTGAAATTTTAGCTTATATTAAATGGGATGTTTTAGTGAAGTAATTTGTGCAAACATTCAATTAAGATGCGCCCTGTTCATGTCGTGATCGTGCTTTGAAAAGGTATTCTATCTCTCTATTGTTTCTAATAACAAAGGCAAATGTTTTAATTATTATTTTTATAAGTACGCGAAAGTGATTAATTTTGGGATCCATGATGAAATCTTACATAAATATTATCTTTGTTTATTCCTTCAATGTTAAGGCTTAAAAATCTTTATTCTCGTAAAACTTTAATTATCGCTTAATTTTCACATTGAGTTATACAACTCCCTAAAATATTACTTTAAATAATTAAAATATTCTGTATACATTAAAATAGTATTGACTTAAATACATTTTGTGATTTTTTTTATACGTGAGAGTATTCTATTATACATTTAGCCAGTGGCGGACTAACCTAGTCAGAGGCCCAGGGCGGCATAATTGAATGAGGCCCTCCTTAGTGCAAAAAGATTTTTATTAATTTCGAATATGTTGCCTAAGTATTTTTACATAATTATGTTAATTTGATTCAGATCTTTTAATTGACGTTCAAGTTTGAATTAGACTTTAATAAACAGTTAGAAAAATAAAATATGTAAGTATAGTTTAAAAAAAAACATGCAATAGAATAAAGAAATAAAAGAATATTAGTACCGCATGTACAATATAGATGACTTGTCCGAGAGCATTTCCATAACATGTCTTCTGTTTCATAATCACATATTACTTCGTTTATATATATTATATATTTGATGAAATATTTATTTTATTTATAGTATGTATATATAAATATGTATATATTTTGTATGTATTTGTAAGCAAGTATATTAAGTATCTTTATTCTAGTTTCCTCTAAATTTAACACCTGCCGCAAAATTTCCAGCCACCCAGGGTTAACTGGCAGAGAATGCCATAAGGCATTAAGTTTGCCCTATTGTAACTTTGATATTTTAAAGGTGCAATAAATGAATAAATAAATAAATAAATAAAAAAAAATGACTGTACTGTACTAAGTATTTTAAAGTCGAAAGTAATATAGGTACTACGAATCTAGACATTAGAAACATAGGGCAGTAACCGTAATTTTTTTAATGTTATCTATATTACAGGCTGTCTGTACTTATTTGTCTCCGGGGCCTCCAACTCCGATTAAGCGCTTTAAACAATAACGTTTTTGACGGGACTCCCGCGAAGGTCATATTATACGATACTCGATGCAAGACGACCGTAAATAGGTTGGTCCGACGTCCTGTATTACCTGCTGTCAACCTGCTGGATGTCAGCATTATTCACAGTCATTTTGCATCGTGTATGGTATATAACCTTGGCGAGAGTCCCGACAAAAACGTTAATATAAAAAGTGCTTTAATTACGATTTAATCAAGGGAACTTGCAGCCATTTGGAGGCCCCTCAAGACCAGAGGCCCGGGGCGTACCGCCCCCTCCGCCCCCCCCCCCCTTAGTCCGCCACTGCATTTAGCTTCTTGAAAACTAATCGTTGTTCACCGTAATTTCTACTGACTCTCAAGTAGGAGAAGCTTGTTGTAACATAAATAATAATTATGAAAACTCTCATGTTTCATGCTTATAATGATAACGTAGTACACAGCTATCGCATTCAACATTTTCCGCGTCGGCCGATGAAAAAGTAGGAAACTTATCCTACGATAGTTTTTATAGAACATGTTGCGATAGATCATAGAAGGTGCTTGTGAAAAATTATGGTATAAATTACTTGAAGAGATTTTTATTCACCCTGAGAGGCGCTGAGGAACCGGGTCAAGCGGCCGGAGAGCATCATCTGGGCAGCTATACCCGGGTGCATATATTCGGATAAGTCTTTTAACGTATATTTCGTATATGTCGTGTGAAAATAAAATGCGATATATCCTTTTTAATAAGCCTTATGATAGAACAGACGAAGCACAATATTACTACATAGTATAAAGGAAAGTAGCTTCTCGCTGCCTGTGCCTATGTATGCTTAGATCTTTAAAACTACGCTACGGATTTTAATGCAGTTTTTTTGAATAGATAGAATGATTCAAAAGGAATTTTTTGCTATATTATACGTGTATTATTTATTTTATAATACACATATAATATAGTAGGTACAGAAACACTGAAAATTTAAGATTTTTTGCTGGTAAGCGGAACGAAGTTTGCCAGGTCAACTAGTTTATTTTACACGCTTTCACGCTTTCTACACTCATAGCCCTACAGTAGGATTTTCTCCTGTGTCGTGGGTAACATGGACACACAGAAGACGAATACACAAACACCGAGACCTAGAACAGAAATCTAAACTCATCATTCAGATACCTGTTTGACCGGGAATCGAACCCAGGTCATTGCGCGTCTGACCCGTATGGTAACCGCTGCGCCACGCGGGTCGTCAAAGTCAAATTTTAAAAGTTTACTTACTTCATTTTTGATTTAAATCATATTTAATTGTTGTCAGCAATCGTGGATTTATCTAAGATTTCATTTACGTATAAGAAACGATACGACAGAACTATCAAAATACGAGCTTTCTATTTTAACATCACGACGACCGGTAATTTAACTCTGAATTGACACAGTACACACTGAAGCGTTATTTACCATAATATTCAATATAAATACATAATATAATTATATCTAACGTGTTTTTCGTATTAAATTTGAATTCGAAATATGCATCGCATATGTACCAACGCAATATAACAATATAGAAAAAAAATATTGACAAGATTCAGAAAAATACTTCGGTATAGTTAGAGAGAGATACGATTTTTTTATTATGATATGGTAGGACTTAAAATTCTTGGATTAAATATGCCAATAAAGTATAACTTGCATGCCTAAGTACATAGTATGTATATTCTAACACACGCTTGTTTTTTATCCAATAACACACAGAACAATATTGAGTGAAGCGAGTCGCGAATTGCCGGCATTTTACTTCACAATGTTTGGTATGCAATACTGCGGAATTTCGTATTAAAATACTCATGTATTGAAAAGGTATGTATATATACTTTCGTAATATTATGTACCTAATTACAACAAATTTCGCTAAATCCCTTATTCCCTAATATCCCTAATCCCTACTAATATTATAAATGTGAAAGTAACTCTGTCTGTCTGTCTGTCTGCTACTTATTCACGTCTAAACAACTGAACCGATTTTTATGAAATTAGGCACACAGATAGTGTTATCCTCGAGAAAAAGCATGGGCTACTTTTTATCGAAAAAAATAGGTTGAAAGCGTTAAAATCTGGCATAAATGTTTATATGGAAGTTTGTTTTTGACAAAGTCCCATATTGGCAATTCCGTCAAGGGGTACGATAGACTTACTTGAAACCTTATCTAAATAATAGAACATAAAAAATCATTGATTTCGAGTCGACAACATATATCCATAAAATTCGGACCGTCGCGGATTTTGCTAAATTCTAATGCAAATGACAGTAGCCATATTGGCCGCCCGGATGCCATTCTGAATTCATTAAAAAATAATTCGTACAAATTTGTAACTATCAATTATACAAATAGATGTGATTTAAATTGATTTTAATTTACTCATAGTTTATGAATTACTAAAACGAAAATGTATTAAAATACGAAAGATACAATTACCAAGAATTCCCGATTTTCATTTCATTCCAATTAGTTTACGAATCATTGATAATGTTATTAAAATGAAATGTCTTTATTTGGCATAGCCTTACGGAGGCACTTACAAATTGTCAGTAACATATATATTTTTTTACACTACCACCGGATCGGAACACGACCTCAACTGCATTTCAACAAATTTCACGCTCATCGTAGTCACACCAATCATTTCGCTCATTCCAGTCATTCCGGACAATCTGGTCACTCCGGGCAATCCGGTCACTCCAGGCAATCCGGTCACTCAGGGCAATGCGGTCACTCCGGGCAATCTGGTCACTCCGGGAAATCTGAGCACTCTGGACAATCAGGGCACTCCAGTCACTCTAGGCACTTCGAACACTCTGGTCACTCTGGGCAATCTGGTCACTCCGGGCAATTCGGTCACTCCGGGCATATTGGTCACTCCGGGCAATCCAGTCATTACGGGCAATCCGGTCACTCCGGGCAATCCGGTCACTCTGGACAATTCGGTCACTCCGGGCAATCTGGTCACTCCGGGCAATCTGAGCACTCTAGGCAATGCGGTCACTCCGGTCACCCCGGGCATATCGGTCTCTCCGGGCAATTCGGTCGCTCCGGGAAATCTGAGCACTCTGGGCAATTCGGTCACTCCGGTCACTCCGGGCATATTGGTCCCTCCGGGCAATTCGGTAACTCCGGGCAATTCGGTAACTCCGGGCAATTCGGTAACTCCGGGCAATCCGGTCACTCCGGGCGATCCGGTCACTCTGGACATATCGGTCCCTCCGAGCAATTCGGTAACACCGGGCAATCCGGTCACTCCGGACGATCCGGTCACTCTGGACAATAAGGTCACTCCGGGCATATCGGTCACTCTAGGCAATCCGGTCACTCTGAGCAATCCGGTCACTCCGGGCAATCTGGTCACTCCGGGCAATCCGGTCACTCCAGGAAATCCGGTCACTCTGGGTAATGCGGTCACTCTGGGCAATCTGGTCACTCCGGGCATATCGGTCACTCCGGGCAATCCAATCACTCTGGGCAATGCGGTCACTCCGGGCAATCTGGTCACTCCGGGCAATCCGGTCACTCCAGGCAATCCGGTCACTCTGGGCAATGCGGTCACTCCGGGCAATCCGGTCACTCTGGGCAATGCGGTCACTCCGGGCAATCCGGTCACTCCGAGCAATCCGGTCACTCTGGGCAATCTTGTCGCTTCGAGCAATCCGGTCACTCTGAGCAATTCGGTCACTCCGGTCACTCCGGGCATATCGGTCCCTCCGGGCAATTCGGTCACTCCGGGCAATCTGGTCACTCTGGGCAATCTGAGCACTCCGGGCAATCTCGTCACTCTGGGAAATCTGAGCACTCTGGGCAATTCGGTCACTCCAGTCACTCCGGGCATATCTCGGTCCCTCCGGGCTATTCGGTCACTCCGGGCAATTCGGTCACTCCGGGCAATCCAGTCACTCCCGGCAATCTGGTCACTCTGGGCAATCTGAGCACTCCGGGCAATCTCGTCACTCCGGGAAATCTGAGCACTCCGGGCAATTCGGTCACTCCGGGCAATCCAGTCACTCCAGGCAATCTGAGCACTCTGGTCACTCCGGGCAATTCAGTCACTCCGGGCAATTCGGTCACTCCGGGCAATCTGGTCACTCTGGGCAATCTGAGCACTCCGGGCAATCTCGTCACTCCGGGCAATCTCGTCACTCTGGGAAATCTGAGCACTCTGGGCAATTCGGTCACTCCAGTCACTCCGGGCATATCTCGGTCCCTCCGGGCAATTCGGTCACTCCGGGCAATTCGGTCACTCCGGGCAATCTGGTCACTCTGGGCAATCTGAGCACTCCGGGCAATCTCGTCAATCCGGGCAATCTCGTCACTCTGGGAAATCTGAGCACTCTGGGCAATTCGGTCACTCCAGTCACTCCGGGCATATCTCGGTCCCTCCGGGCAATTCGGTCACTCCGGGCAATTCGGTCACTCCGGGCAATCCAGTCACTCCTGGCAATCTGGTCACTCTGGGCAATCTGAGCACTCCGGGCAATCTCGTCACTCCGGGAAATCTGAGCACTCCGGGCAATTCGGTCACTCCGGGCAATCCAGTCACTCCAGGCAATCTGAGCACTCTGGTCACTCCGGGCAATTCGGTCCCTCCGGGCAATTCGGTCACTCTGGGCAATTCGGTCACTCTGGGCAATCCAGTCACTCCCGGCAATCTGGTCACTCTGGGCAATCTGAGCACTCCGGGCAATCTCGTCACTCCGGGAAATCTGAGCACTCCGGGCAATTCGGTCACTCCGGGCAATCCAGTCACTCCAGGCAATCTGAGCACTCTGGTCACTCTGGGCAATTCGGTCACTCCGGGCAATTCGGTCACTCCGGGCAATCTGGTCACTCTGGGCAATCTGAGCACTCCGGGCAATCTCGTCACTCTGGGAAATCGGAGCACTCTGGGCAATTCGGTCACTCCAGTCACTCCGGGCATATCTCGGACCCTCCGGGCAATTCCGTCACTCCGGGCAATTCGGTCACTCTGGGCAATTCGGTCACTCCGGGCAATCCAGTCACTCCGGGCAATCTGAGCACTCTGGTCACTCCGGGCTATTCGGTCACTCTGGGCAATCCAGTCACTCCGGGCAATTCGGTCACTCCGGGCAATCCGGTCACTCCGGTCACTCTGGGCACTTCGAGCACTCTGGTCACTTCGGTGAAGTCGGTCACTCCGGGACAATTTGGGCAATTCGGACGCTCCTAGAAATCCGGTCACTCTGGTCACACGGGTCACTCCGGGAACTTGGCATTCCTCTCACTCCGGGCAATCTCGTTACTCCAGCCTCTCTGGGCACTTCGGTCACTACAGTCACTCTGCGTACTCTGGGCACTCCGATCGCTCTTGGCATTTCGGTCACTTCAGTCACTCCGATTATTCCGGGCATTCTGGTCACTCCGGGTACTTCGGTCACTCTGGTCACTCCGGGAGACTCCGTACACTCCGGTCACTATGGGCTCTCCGATCACTCCGCTCGCAGCGGTCACTCCTTCCAATCCGGTCATTTCAGTCAGTCCGGTTACTCCGCTCACACCATTCACTCCGGCCGCTGGGTCCGCATTCACATCGTATGATTCCGGGGAACAAATTAAAAGCACTCTTCAAAAGTTGAAAGCTTTTTCGGAAATGCGCCTGATGCAAGCTCAATAAAACTTTGTACCTGGTGTTGGTGTTCAATATATTGTTGTCTATTAAATAAACGGGGAAGGTGGATGTCCAACAATGGATCTTAAAAGTGTAATAGATGGTTTATGATTCGTGAGAACGAAGTCGCAGGTTCCGCTAGTATATAATATAAATTCGAGTCCCGGTTCGCCAATAATTAGGGTTCAATAACCAAATGATGCTTCGCTTACGCAGCTTCTAACTTTACTCTCTTTTTACAGTTCTGCAAGAAAGATGTTCATTATCACATTTATTTTTTGAAAAAAAAAAGAAATAAAACCTCTTTTTATATTTAACGGGGGATCCTAATCAATAAAATCAATACAATTTATTAATTGAGAAATATTCGTGCTACTTTAGACTGAAGTTTAGTTTTAATTTAAGTTACGGTCGAATTTCGACCGATACAAAGTTTGATTAGTATATATTACTAGTTGACCCGGCGAACTTCCTTCCTTTAGTGTTTCTCTACTATATTATACATGCATTATACAAACTTTCCTTTTATATCACTCTCTCTATTAAAAAAACTGCGTTAAAACCCGTAGCGTAGTTTTAAAGATCTAAGCGTACATAGGGACAGACAGCGTGAAGCGACTTTGTTTTATACTATGTAGTGATGCTATGATAAAACGATTTCTACACTCATAGTTTCACACTCAAGGTTTTGTTCCTGTGTGTGTATCATTATCATACACATAGATATGGTACCTAAACACCCAGACCAAAATCTAAATTCATTATTTAGATATCTGTCCAGCCGGGGATCGAACCTAGAACCTTGACCGGTCTGCAACGTTTTTCGACAAAATTATATTATAAAGATAAATGCTATAACTGATTGCTTCTGCAGTAAAAACGTGCACTACGTAGAAAAATGTTACAATAGAAGCAAATAAGATAAGTACTTTATTTTAAAAGTTTTACAGACAAGAAACTGAACGCGGTCTTTGTTTCTTCAAAGCAACCCCCGGAGGCAGGAGTTGCTCGGCCCACGATCTCAGTCGCCCGGAGCCGTTTACCCACGCGTTTGTTTAAAACTACTAAATACAGTTTATAAGTAAATGAAAACACATTGTACGAATTAAATAGACTTATTAAAATACTTAAAGCAGTTATAGTCTTGTGGTGGCATTAACCTTTGAATGCACTTTGCACTCACGCGTTCCAAATACCAACAATATGACACGTTAGCAATAAGTTTCTTTTACAATATTATATATTTAATAAATCAGTATGAAATCAAGTTTGCTGTGAATTACTCGTGTGTTCCCTTCATACTCACCAAATACCAATAATACCATCTTAACAACACACGCTACACACCAATAAATAGGTTGGATCCTTATGGTTGGATCTGACACTCTCGATCGGGAGGTCCGATATTCAAACCCAGGCACGCACCACTGCCACTGGCCAGCGCGGTGAACCATGGCCTAAACTCTTTCATTCTGAGAGAACACCCGTGCCCAGCAATGGGACAATAATGGGTTGACGACATTAAAATACCAAGCTAATATTTGTATAGGAATGTGTTTGTTACTCTTTCGTAGAAAATTGCAAGTCGGATTTCGGTAAAATTTGGCACAGACATATTTAATGGTCTAAATAACCACATAGAATACTCATTATCATGGTGCACTTGACCGCAACGGGCGAAGCCGCGGAACAACCTGGTCTTCTTCTTTGTAAAAATTAATGTGTTTCTGTATGTCCTCTATAGAATCGTAAACTATTTATTTGAGCATCAATCTTTAGCAAAGTTGTTATTCATGGGCTCGCGAAGGTTTATTTTTTTAATATATTTTTGTGATGGCATAGCAACGCGCGCTGGGTACAGCTAATACATAAAATGTCTTCAAACTTTTTATGTATATTTTATGTATTGTTAGTGATTATTAAAGCAATGTAATTCCATCTATCCATCAGCCTTTTGAGATCCAGTGCTGGACGTAGACCTTTCCTGCATGGCGCCACTCCATACGCGCCTGTAACTTGTAAATCCAACGGTTTCCTGCAGTCAATCATTTATTTTTAGCAGCAACTAAGTGGTCGTCTAGACTAATATAAATGTGCCCAACAGTAATCAAATCAAATCATTTATTTGCTTGAATATAGGTACATACAGTTCTTACAATTAATTCTCCACTATATTCCACCTCTAGGGCATGCAAAAATTAAACTTATTTATATATTATTTCTAGTATTTGAATTGCAATAGTAGAAGTAGGATAAAAGAATAGGAGCTGCAGCAGTTGATAACGTGAATTAAACTTCTGTTTTATGAACTATTTGCACATCAATTAATCAATGAGAAAGGTTTTAATATTCATAAATGGTAAAACGAGAGTCATCAGAATGATCGGCTGTCCGCCTGACGTCACTATGGTCGACAGCTCTGGTACTCAGGAATGCATTTTAATGATCTCAGAAGACTTCATTACTAAAATTAGATTGAATTATGAACTCCAGATAATATGTACAACCTACTTAAGAATTTTTAAAAAGAGGTAGGTATATAATCTTAATACAATGGAAATAATATCCGGCTAAATTGATTGAGAAAAGTATATTCTATTTCTACTTTTTTAATGTAAACAGAAGTTATATCCCTTTAAACCTATTATAAAAATAAAAAAAATACCATAAATCAGAAAAATACAATATTGTATCTTTCCAAAAGCGAAAACTCGAAGATGGCGATAAAATCTTTTTGTAAAAGCGAATGTCATATAAAGTAAAGGGCTAAGAAAAAGTGGAAAGGGCGGGATACATAGGATTTATGATATTTACTAGCTGTACCCGCGGCTTCGCCCGCGTAAAAATGAGTGTATCGCAAAGTTTTTCCCGCACGAATCTCGACCCCGTTGAAATTATATGATAAAAAGTAGTATATAATTATGTTATTCCACAACCTTTTCTATAGTGCAAGTCCTATCCAAATGAGTTTAGCCGCTCAGGCGATTACCCGGACATACAAAGAGTGAAGAAACGAATTTAAAGTATGTATTTGTGGTTAGGATCATAATTGTTATGTAAAAATATTTTAAAAATTAGACAAATTAGAATTTTAAAATTAGACGATTGTGAACCGCCTTTCTTTGAATTAATTAACAATCTTAGTGGTCACACAATACCAAGAAGCACCTTGTAAACCAAATCCTGCTCCACATTTAAACCAAAACGCATCGATTACAAAGATTGATTTTAACTTTTCCGCAGTATGTTTAAAAGTTTTCAGGGTGATGCTGCAGGGTGAAGTGCATTGTTTGTATTGGTCTAGTACAAAAAGACGCTACTCTTACAAACTTATTTAACATTCGTGTCCTACTCAACACTGGACACTATCAAGTGGTCAGATTACTCTAATAATGCACACGCATCGGCGGCCGGCATGTATTAGCATGCGCGAGCGAGACGGTTACCTACCCCTGCCGAGAGACACATCTTTATTATTTTAAATCTCTAATATCTTTAAAAGTATTTATTTGATGCATATAGTGTAAAAGCTAACGAATGCATTTATTTATATAAGGATTAATACCGAACAGAAGAAAACACACTCGAAATTAACGTAATATTTTTAGTTAAAATATGGAACATAAAAAAAATATTGTGACTTAACCATAAGTTATAGAGATATACTCGCGGATTGATTTTATATTTAAGGTTGCAATCCAGTGTTTCGTAGCCCTTGACGCAATTATTAGTATTCAACATCAATATTTAATTTATTGATAGACTTCGTAGTTGTTTTGTAAATAATGCTACCTATCGCATTCAATGTAATTCAACATAGTAGTGGATAGATGGCGCAAGTATACCTAATATATAACTCATCGGTAATTCCTCGTAATTTTATATTGTGGGTAAATTAAATCAAATTTATATCACACTTATTTGTATGATAATTAATTGTTATCGATTTATAGGTATCTATTATTTCATAATGAACTAAGGATCAGGATGACATCAGGGCAAAATGGCTAATACGGCGATAAACAAAAGTCGCGATATACCGAGTTTTACAGATATATGTTGTCGACTCAAAATCAATATTTTTTAATGTTTTATTATTGAGATAAGTTTTCAATCAAGTCTATCTTGCCCCTTGACGGAATTTTATTATCGTACCCTTTGAAGGAAGTTATATAATTTGATATCTCTAATAACTTTAAACGTATTTATTTGATGCATACAGTGTAAAAGACAATTTTGATCTTTATTAAAATTACGAAACTAACGAATACATTTATTTACCTAAGGATTCCACAAGAAGTCCACCAATTCGCACTTAGCCAGCGTGGTGAACTATGACCTAAAACTCTCTCATTCTGAGAGAAGATCCGTGCCCAGCAGTGGGACAATAATCGGTTGATGACGACATAAGGATTAATACTGAACAAAAGACAACAGACTCGAAAATAACGTATTATTTCTAGTTAAAATATGGAACATAAAAATAATTATTGTGAGTTAACCTTAGGAGATATAAATATGCTATCGTGGATTTATTTTATATTTAAGTGTGCAAACCAGTGTTTCTTAGCCCTTGACGGAATTATTAGTAATTCAACATCAACATTTAATTTATCGATATTACTTCGAAGTTGTATTGTAGATAACGCCATCTATCAAATGTTCATTCAACGTAATTGAACAGAACAGTGATAGATAGCGCAAGTATACCTAATATTTAACTCATCGGGAATTCCTCGTAATTATAATCGTATCTTTCGCATTATAAATACATTTTCATATTATAAACCCATACTTATGGGTAAATTAAATCAAATTTATATCACATCTATTTGAATGATAATTAATTGTTACCAATTTATATGTATTATTTCTGAACGAACTCACGATGACGTCCAGGCGAAATGGCCAATATGGCGATTGTTATTTGCATTGGAATTTAACAAAATTCGCGACATACCGAGTTTTACGGATATATGTTGTCGACTCAAAATCAATATTTTTTAATGTTTAATTGTTCACATAAGTTTTTAATCAAATCTATCATACCCCTTGACGGAATTATTAGTACACCTCTATGTCAAAAGCCAATATGGAGATTGTCATTTGCATTGGAATTTAACAAAATTCACGACATACCGAGTTTTACGGATATATGTTGTCGACTCAAAATCAATATTTTTTAATGTTTTATTATTCACATAAGTTTTTAATCAAATATATGATACCCCTTGATGTATATAATAGTACAGCTCTTAGTCAAAAAGGAACTACCATACAAACATTTATGCTCGATTTTAACATTTTCAACCCATTTTTTGAAATAAAAAGTAGCCTATAATGGATCCCAAGGTCACCACTATCTGTGTACACAATTTTATAAAAATCGGTTCAGTAGTTTTGCCGTGAAAGAGTAACAGACAGACAGACAGACAGACAGACAGACAGAGTTACTTTCGCATTTATAATATTAGTAGGGATAAACCAAATATGGAGGTCATTTTATTTTACGTGATTAAAATTGAAACACAAATACACACACATAAATAAAATTCTGTCCAAAATTATGATTAGTACCGCATTGCTGTATTTCGGTGCACTCGAGATTGTTCACAAGCAGATTATCTTCATTGAAAGCCCAAGTAACTTTAACTACGTTGTTTTTAACTACGTTGTATAGCCTTATAGGCTTATTATTCATGAGTTTTTCTTTATTATAGTAAACAAAAATACTTTACATTAATTATTATTTTTAAGATCAAATTTCAATTTCAATTACGTTAGTAGGTACGAGAACATATTATTTATCATTTTACCGAATAGAGAGATACAGTCTTTCCTAACAGTACCGTAATTTACTAAAGGAGATATAGCCACATTTTTTATACTCTTATTTCGATAGTTCTTTCTCACCTCCGGTAAATTACTTTGAAATGACGGTGACAGAACTAAAGAATGCGAACAGTTGCTAAAATTCAATTCCATTTAATTTAATGTATCTATATATATAAAAGCGGAAGGTCACTCACTCACTCACTCATCATGAAATCTCAGAAACTACAAGTGCTAGGAGTTTCAAATTTTGCATGCGGATTCTTTTATGGACGTAAGTGCTCACTAAGAAGGGATTTTATGAAATTCAACTCCTAAGGGGGTGAAATGGGTACAGCTAGTGTTATTATATGTATATTTATATTCTGATCCTTGACAACTTTGTTAAATCGTAATACGTAATTACTGTTTTAAAACACAGCTAACGGTTTCATAACTCAAACGTATTTCACATTCCTACGTCAACATTTCTTCTACGAATCATTTTATATTCAGCGCTCCAATATCTACTTTGTAAATTATAAAAATAGAAATTCTATAATGAAGCACCAAAGCGCAGACAGATTCTTTATGCAAGCACTTAACTATACCGTTCGTGGCCATTTCCCCGGTTCAGTTGCCGATGGTGCGGGATCACACCTCTGCTACTCAACTTAACAACTAAATTTTACTACTTCGTATTTAACCTTTGCATAAAATTGATGCCATTTAATTAAAACATTCGCTAGAACATCGCAATCTAAATATAACTTTAGTTCGTATAATTTTAATTGTACCACGTATAAATTTTCTGATATCAAAAAAATATCTTGCGCAACAATTAAACTGGGTGGCTTGATTATGTATAACTGTGTCATCCGGAAGCGTAATATAAATTAGAAGTAAATATATATAAATGTAATATGATCAACGAATTGGTAAAGCCATTGACGCTTTCTACGTGTTGTGGGTGCCATGGACACACACAAAGACGAATACACTAACACCCAGACCCAGAACAAGAATCTAAACTCATCATTCAGATACCTATCTGGCCGGGAATCGAACCCGGGACCCACTGTGTGTCAGACCGGTATGGTAACCGCTGCGCTACGCGGGTCCTCAAAGTGAAAATGCAGCCAGCGTCATGGGAACCTTGCCTAGAGACAGTGATGCAGATATATATCATTATATTGCTGGATATAATATGCTGATATTTTTTATATGAATTAAAATATGTTCCTATATAAAATATAAACTGCAATTGGTAAAATTATCCCGTCAAAAGCACTTTCATATCTATAATCTTCAAAGCTTATTGAAAAATCGAAATAACATAAAAAAAAGCAATGAATATTAAGATTTGAACAGTTTCACTGAATAAACTCGACCGGCGCACGTAAAGAATTTTTATCTTCTATTGACCCGTGACTTTTCTAGGGAATAATGTAGCACTTATTCGCTGATACTTCAACATTTTATTTCAAAAGGTAAATTTATTTACCAGAATAAACGCAAATAAAATTAAAATAAAAGGAGAGAGAACGCAAATAAAACAAGAGAGAAAGAAGAGAACACAAATAAAAGAAATGGTTCGAGTTGGCCTCGGTAGCAAATTCTAATAACAAATCAATAGTTAAATAAACAATTCAATGTAATCTCTTTGCCACACGCTCGCGTGTGTCATACGTGACAAAAAAGTATCTGTATAACGATTTGATTTATGTACATGAACTAAATTTGCAAGTTATCACAAAAAATTGTGATAAGAAAATAAAGACGCGATAAAAACATATAAAACATAAAATACAACAAAATATAAACTCCTAGCAGTGTTATAAAATCTACACAGATAATAAACTCATTTTCTATTTAGTATATTCTCGCAACGCGCAAAGACTTGACTTGCGGAGAACACTTAGTAGTAGTAGTGAGTACTAAGATATCTTTTATCCTATACAATTTTAAGTTGCAAAGAAGCTTAAATAAATAATACTTCTATTCTTCGGTTTAACAGTACGGACGCTATTCTCAGAGCACCGTTTCCCAGTATTCTCGACGACTACGACACCACACCTCAGTTATTTAACTAAGAGAGATTTTGCCCTCCGCACTCGTCGACTCGGCGCTAGAATATAAGTCAAAGCTTATTCGCCTTAAATACGCACGTTAGATATTTCTTTCACATAGTACTCACTTGAAAAATCGTATCATTTTAAGTATTTTCCTACAAAGGAGTAAGTATATCATATGTTCAGTATTCCGACTCCCCAGAATACTAAAAATAAATAAAGTAATTCAAGATTTAAAATGTATCGTCTGGGTCTTATCTTACTATTTACATACGTTCATTATTTATTAGGTCATTACATTATTATAAATCTACGAATTAATATACTCAGCGGCATAAAATGTGGCCCAAACTGTTATAGCGCAATGCTGTGTGCTTTATGTAACTATGGTAGTCACAGTAACCCTGACTTGTGAATTGAAAAGTGAATTGAAAAATTTAATTGTTTTTTTTTGGAAAAACCAGCGACCTAAATATACATCATTTATTATAATGACAGAGCACGTAGCACATGAATTAAAAGCAAACATTCCATTATCCATTTTATTTACAAGCCGGAAATCAGCACGAAACGATAACAGCGGTCATGAACGATTCCAATTTTCATTTCCGTGCCATAAATAATGTGTAATCCGGCGCAGCAAGGCGCCGGTAATTGCGGCCGCCGGTTATCGCCGGCTTGCGGTCTGTTAAAAACCGATATTTCTTTGGCTTTCCAAACCTATATTAATTTTCCAAATCTCCCAATAATGTCTAATCGGGGACAATTTATTTAAGTCACTAATGACTCCTTTCGGGTAATTATCGGGTACCTAATAATCTCAATCTGAACAGATTTGTTAGTCTTATAATTAGCGTTTACGAATAAAATAAAAAGGGGTTACGAATAAAACAATCATGTATCACAAGTTTAGCGTCAAATCGGCATTTTATTAGTAACTCAGTATACATGTATGTACAATATATTCTTTGATATTATGAAATGAGTTACTTAACAAGATATTGATTGCGCATTTTAGAATAATTAGTTGTTGCGAGTAGGATACATATGATCCATGACAAACCGTAACAAATACAATAAATTCGATGCATAAAAACATTTAACCGGAAATACGAGTTCTGCAATGCTATGTTCCGGGGGAATGTTAAAGTTTATATATCTTTGTAAAGGTCTTTTTTCATTTGACATTCATCGATACATAACATCGTTATCATAAAATCATTTTTACTTCTCCTCTTCTATTCTACTTCTACTTTTATATTCGCAAGCACTGTATTTCGAAATTATATGGTATTTAAAAATAATATACCCTAAGCGAGTCTTACAATTAAGAAAATCTCACGACACCGTTAAGATCTGTTTAGCCATTTGAACTGTAAAGCATGCTAAAGAAATTTTGCCTATACTACATATGCTCGAAAGACATTACCCACCTTCTGCCGTACTTGGTAAAAAAGGAAACTATCCTCAGGGGGTGCGATTAGATCGTAACATAAAAAGCAGCTCCACTCGGATATAAATGCAATCTACGGCCCAACTGCGCTCTGCGCACCGCCCGCGGGCACCTTCTCATACAGTTTACAAAGTATTACAGTTCGAATGATGAATTTATTATCAGAACGTTTAAACGTTTCATATTAAAAATATATTTTTGTTTAGATTTTTATACTTTAAATATCATTGTACTTATTTTTTGACTTGTAATGTTCTAAACTTAACTTTTACATGTCTTAACTTATTGATATTTTAAATGTGAAACTTTGTGATTTATGTGTGTTTGTTACTCAGAACAAAAACTACACAGTTTGATGACCTGGACTAACACATGGGATACACATCAAATAGTAAAAATCGAAGGAATAAATCAGGAGGAATATAGCAAAAAATATCGATATTGAATTTTATATTAAGTTTAATAGAATCTATATATTAATACGTGAAGCAAAAATTTCTTTTTAAAATACTTCCCGCAGGCGGAGGAGTATGAAATTACGCACGGTATAGTTGATGAAGAGAAAGATCGCGCAATGCTTATTAAATAAATTATACATAAAATTAGCTAAAAATTAATTAAACTCAATTTGGGTAACTTTGAACATTTTTTACAATATTTGTGATATTATAATCTGTTTTATATTTATTGCACCTTGTTTTTATTATATGAATAGTGTCCTTTTTAGCTGGTTTATTAATCTAACACAATAAATTTACGGAGAAAACAATTAAACTATCCACAATTACCCCTAAAACTCAAATTCAAAGTTATCCTTAGTTTTGGGTAACTTTGAATATAATTTTTTGAGGATATAAAATCCGTCATTAATCGAATATTTTAAGGTCTGAGTAAAATTAATTAACATGTTTTTGTTAATTAAAACCAAATCTATAAAAAATACATTTATTTTGTTATATAAATACAATAGACAACTTGGTCTTGCCATATGAATCAAGTCAATTTGGTGGTAAAATAAGATACTAGTTTTTTTTTTGATTATTTATTCCATCCATCCATAGGATGGACGGAACATCGGGTACCTTTGGAAGGTTTCCCCCTCGAAAACAAAAAAAAAGGATGGACGAAACATAGACATAACATAGGCCTCCCATAAATGGCGCCACTCCAACCGGTCCTGTGTCCTCTGAATCCAACGGTTTCCCGCTGTCTTCTTCAGGTCACCGGTCCATCTGGTAGGGGGGCGACCGGTACTCCTTTTGCCTAAACATGGTCGCCACTCGAGGACCTTTCTTCCCCATCGGTTATCGGTCCTACGAGCGATGTGGCGGCCCATTGCCACTTCAGCCTGCTTATTTTGAGAGCTATGTCGGTAAGCTTCGTTCGTCTACGGATTTCATCGTTGCGAATCATGTCTCGTAGCGAAATTCCGAGCATAACCCTCTCCATAGCACGCTGAGCGACCCTGAGCCTCCGAAAGAAATATTTTTTTATGATACAGGTAACTTTGAACCGTTCAAAGTTACCCATAAAACATCCAATTTCGACGTCGTCATAGTTTAACAGTTTTACGCAATATTCAACATGGGATACGGATAGTACAGTTTCAAAATAATAATATACAATATACATTTGTATATTATTATTTTGAAAGCCTCGGCTGCCTTCAGAGGTAGTTTCAAATACAGCGCCACCAAATGCTGGAACAACCTGCCACCACCTCTTCGTAGCCTTAAAACAATTAATACATTTAAATATAAATTGAAAATGCTTTTCCTTGATGAGCAAAAACTATTAAATTAACTAGATTTAATTTACATTTATATGCAAATATGTGGGTATGTGTGTATAAGTGTATGTATGTATATATATATATATATATATATATATATATATATATATATATATATATATATACATATATATATATATATGTATATGTATATGTATGTGTGTACGCATGCCATATTATCATACGATACTATATTATCATTCTTAGATGCCTAGATAATTTCTAACTTATACTTGTTGTAGTCATCTATTCATGCACAATAAATAATAACATATTAACCTGTTGCTCCACTTACCTACTATTTATAGCTAATAAACGAGTGGCGTTGTTCCTGCAATAATCGCACATATATGGCAATTGATCTTCATCACTTTGATTTTACTGCACATTACAGCCATCCTTTTTACCCATTTCACTTCACTTCCTTTTTAAATAGTTCCCATCCTTGCATTTTGTCTTGCTTATAACAAAAGATTAATAAAAATGGGTAGAAGTCGGAAAATATTTTATTTTGTTTTTAGTTTGACACTTGTTGAAACTGACGTCTGTACGTCAGATTCAACAAGTGCCTTCCGAGCTGCGTTCGGAAATGGTCCGGACTGAAAATCAGTGCTGGGTTCAATCTCAGCTTCTACTGAGCTCCGGTGCCTGTTTCATGTACTTTTGCTGCAACACATTTTATTTAGATTATAGATAAACAATTTTAATACTTTCTCTCTAATTTTTTTTTTTTTTTTTTCTTTTTTACTTTTTTGTTGTTTTGTGTTTGTTTTTTGTATGTACCAACTTTTGTTCTATGTTTTTTAAATGTATTTTGTGTTGTATCACAAGTTATGAAATAAATGTTTTATCTATCTATCTATCTATCATTTTAAAGATAAACACCAAAACACACCTGTTTACGGTAAGTTTTATATTATAATTGCTATTTCAAAATGAAGCATTAATCACTTGCAACAACTTCACTACGGAAAAGGTGGTATTTTTTAAAATTACGACATTGACAAGTACCTTTTTTTGCTTTCATTGATATTACAACATTTTGGCAAACCATTTTACGCAGGTACGATATTGAAACAACAAGAAGTTTCCATGTAATAAATTAATATATTTTTTTCACAACTTTGTTCAAAGTTACACCGCTGTTCAATGTTACCCAAATTGACTGTATACACACTGCCGTAAATTCGACACAAACATCTACATATAATAAGCGAAATAAACATTAATGTCTTCTACGAAAACATATAATGTCAAAAATGTCAGATGTCTTTGTCAATATTGCTTTTAAATGCAGCTTAGTAAATTAAGCCTCTGCAGGCTGCAGGCAGGCAGGCTGTAGGTGCAGGTATTAAAATAACTTCTTTTCACTGCAAGCGTATCCGTGCCCCCGGCGTAAGCTAACGAAGGGACCCCGTCAGTGGTTTAGTCGGTATACGGCCGGACTCCGACACACCTTCTCCGTTGCCCAGCGGAGAGAAGCCCATAAATGGTTCCCTGACGTTAAAAAAAAGGTATTAAAATAACTTGAAAATTAATACAATTTAATTCAATTTGAGTAATATTCTTACTACTTCGGAATTTTCCGACCCGTTAACGTCACCCGTCCGACCCGACCCGACGACCCGTCACCCTTGACTAGTTCATATTATTTATTCGACAAGATAGGTTCCACAACCATAACATTTGTGGCGTGAAGTAGTTCTTGAGTTTCAGTAGAAAGGTGGTATGGATGCCGGCTGATTCGTTTGCTACTTCAATTCCATATAAAAAATTTCGTTGACGCACATAACATACAAATATTTTCTATAACAAAAGCTGTTAGCATGAAAAATGTTATCAGCCACCATGAATACCACCCATTGTTGGAGTTCCTTAAATAATTAATCGGCCCGTGGCTTGTGCAAACACCCGTCGCGCGGCTCCGATAGATATAACAAACAAACTGACGAACACAACTGCTTTGTTGACTCTCATAGAACAGCATTTGGTAGTTGTTCCACAAAAAAACGCTTTCTACAGTCATAGCCCCACTGCAGGATTTTCTCCTGTGTCGTGAGTGCCATGGACACACACAAAGACGAATACACAGACAGCCAGACCCAGAACAAGAATCTAAACGCATCATTCAGATACCTGTCTGGTCGGGAATCGAACTCGGGACCCGCTGCGCCACGCGGATCGTCACATGTAAATAGAAAGTTAATATCAAGGACCGTAGTATGAAGCATGACACTTTACATAAGATAAATACGCGATCCATAAATTATGATGTCCATTGCTGTCATCCTCAACTTAGAAAGAGACGGCGCCAAATGCAGAATCATTTCACGCTTTTGTATTCATAATATCTCACACATTGTACAAGCTGACAAGCTCTAAAGTAAGACGTTTGAACCACGACCGACAGGTGGCCGTCCTCAGCGCTGCATGGAGGACTCTGGGGTCTCCAACGGAACACAACCACTCACCGCATCTTCTCTTTACGGCGGCATGTATACGGACATACGGACGGCGGTATATGAGGTGCATATACCGCCGTCCTTCCCGGGGTCACTTGGCCGGACGTTCGAGCTCCCACTCTTTCCGCCTGCAATCCCGGAAGCCTATTTTAGTCGCCTCTTACGACAGGCAGAGGGTACCGTACCCTATACGGTCCCGGAACTACAGGGACAAACCTAAACTAACCTAACTTTATATTAAATAAGATAATACGTATTCGAACTACTGCGTCTTTCAATACCATAAGCTTCCTCGTACACGGCGTGTGTATATAGATTTGTTATGCCCTCCTGTCTAAAAGCTCATACAAAATGTATGAGTGAGTGACAGACCGACAATAAAACACTAAAAATAGTCGTGATAAGCAGAACACTCAGCACGCATGTTTTTTTTTATTTTTATAATCTACTAGCTGTGCCCGCGACTTCGTCCGCGTATTTAAAAAGTATCATTACACGACGATATAACGACGCAAAAACAAATAACGCCCCTCCTCCTTGGAGCGTCATGTTTTGCACGTCATGCGGCGCGGCTGAATTTTATATCGGTGTTATTTTAAAATTGTCATATATTCTAAGATGTTCATTGAAATTAAGTGATGTCAAGTCAATTTTGTTCACAATTTGTTGATTAAGAGTATTTACTCTTAATCAACAACATTTATTTGGACAAAGATTAATATTATTACGTTGATACAACTCTTAACTAATTTCGACCGAATTTGATTACCATGAAAACGGTTCTAGTGAGTTAATCTTAAAAGATAGACATATACTGTCGCGGACATTTTTTTAGATCATTTCAAGAGAAATAATTCTTTCATACATATATTTTTGGTATCTTGTACCGTTTTCGCAGCGCACGCAACGGAAGACCTCAAGGATGAATAATTTTCCCCGTTTTTTTTTCACATTTTCCATTATTTCTTCGCTCCTAATAGTTGCAGCGTGATGTTATATAGCCTAAAGCCTTCCTCAATAAATGGTCTATTTAATACAAAAAGAATTTTTAAATTCGAACCAGTAGTTCCTGAGATTAGCGCGTTCAAACAAACAAACAAACAAACTCTTTAGCTTTATATATTAGTATAGATTTGCATCTTATTCCCTTATCGTTAGAACGACTCGTGTTTACATAATAATTAGAGTTTTACTGAATAACCGAATACCGAATATTATTCGGTTCTTTAACTTTTACCGAACCGGATATTTGGCTGAATATACAATTTCTTAATAAGAAACGAGTGCAAAAGTATCTTCATAAAAAGGTTGTAAAAATGTTGATTTGAGGTTTAAAAATAAATGTTGATCTAAGAATGTAATATGTGTAGAAAAGATGCAAAATTGAGTTTTCAAAAATATTGATTTGAAGTTTTTTTTTCATATTATTGGCTTAATTCAACACACTCGTCAAAGTTTTCTCTCTTTGTTCTATACCGATTCGCGTAGCCAAGAAAATAGAAATACTCGAACCGAATATATTCAGCACCAAAACTGAATAATTCGGCCAAATACGAATAATGAAAATGATGCGGAATTTGCTGAATACCGAATAACAACCGAATGTTCGGCGCATCTCTAATAATAATGTAATTAATGAGGGCTCATTCCCTTACAAATACTTTATTACTTTACTGGATAAAACCGCTTTCCAAACGTGAACAAAGAAAATAATTGGGTAATACTAAATGTAATTACCTGAGTACGAGTCACACAAATTGCATTACTTTAAGGAATAAATGTTTGACTTATTTATTGACCTACTAATACCATGTCCAGTGTGTTTGGAGTAGTAGAAACAGCGACCGTAATTAAAAACATAACCCTTATCATAATACTTAGTAGCGGGCATCGCTTTCAAAAGTTATGATCAAAGCACTTCTCAGAAATTCTCAAAGTTATACATCACAAAGCTGTGTGCCCAGGGATGCCGATGACGGCCGTTTTAGGTTTGATTTGCTTTATTAATTCCTTTATGGCTATAATGAAATAATAAATGTATACAATTCATAGAATAATAGGTCAAGGTATTTCTAAGAAGGAAGTGACTTAGCTAATGTTGCTGCACACTAAAAATACCATTACCATTATATTTGAGTAGTTAAGCTATTGCATAGCTTTTATCTATATGGCTTTGAGCGCGGCGACCGAATCAAGAAATTCCGTAACGAAAAAAACCTAACACCCCGACTCCGCCTACCATGTAGCGCGGCCGAGCGTTCGCTTAACGTGTATATTTATGGTACGACAGTACGAAACTGGTCCGCATCAAGACGAGCTGCTCGGAAATCGGACGAATATGTAAGCAGCTGTTTGTGAGAAGGTATATAGTATCAAAGGAAAAAACTTGAATTAATATCAAAGAAAAAAATACTGCATAAATAAATAATTATAATTGCATAAGTTGATAAAAATGCAGTAGCTTTACCGTGGCAGTCCCCAAGTGCCACACGTTTTTACTTTTTTATTTACTATTACAAACATCATCGTGTCAATATTTGTATATTTAATCATAAAAATATGGACCTATACGTATTTTTATTTCAGTCGAAGCAGCAGCTTAAAATTCATATTCAAATTAAAATAGAACAGAGGATCTATCTGACATCAATCACATGTGTTACTACTTCCGGGGACTACTCGTAAGATCGTCGACTAATATGAAAGTGAGTCGACAACCGCCCTTCCCATGCAAGTCGAAACATATTCGTTCTACCACGTCGAAAATCACATTGTTTTCGGTAAATAAGTAAAATTTAAAAAAAATACATATTTATCTCTATTTTTCAGGAATTTCAGATAGTAATCAGCACGAGCTCACCTATAAATAAGTGATAATTCCAACTTATGGACATTTGTTACGTAATCCATTCCAAATTGAGGACCTGCTTGAAGTTCGCAACAGACCATCTGTAATACCAGACCGAGGTGGTAGAACCAGTGTAGAATGACCGGGGAAGTACCACCGCTACACCTATTTCTAGCGTGAAGCACATCTTGCGTTTCGATGGAAGGCTGTGGCTGCCGGCACACTTTCGCATCTGTGATTGGCTTCAGATTGAACACATGTTCTATATGAAGTTTATTACAGATGTCCACGGGCAGCAGTGACCACTTACCATCATCGTAGACTGTTGTTGCTCGTTGGTTATTTCAGTCAGATAAAAAAGACCAGTTGCTGAGTAAGAAAAAATAGTTCGATGTCCTCTAAGTATCTTTCTCTTACCATTAGTTACAAACCTACACAGCACAAATAGATATTGCTGTGTGAGCTTCTAAGAACACCAGACGAAGAAACAGTCCATGTCTATAAATCTAAATCGTTGAAGCATTTATTGGAAGTGAGTGACAAAGCCAGCAATATCGTTCCGTCGCTCCACGCCACCGGAATCGCTCACTTCCTGGCAATCAGTCACTTGTTTCCGGGACATATGATTGTTGACTGCGCCGTTTTCCATCGAATCATTTTCCTTTGATGCAGACATGTCAACGACAGATTCTCTGCTGATATGCGGTTTCATATGCGGAGTACAAGCCACATTTATTTCCTAGTGGACTGCAAATTCGTTGATCTAGACAATTTACCTGAACTAAGGATGATGACGCTTTAATCCATTTTGGATAATCAAAGGCGCTAGTACACGCTACTTTTTTATCTTTATAGTATCACAACCACGCTAACACTGCCACTTGTTGATGGAAAGGGGTCAGCTAGCGTGGTTGTTATAATGTAATGGTATAATAATCACAACTAACATCATATTTATAGTTCGTTTATTTATTTTATTGTGATACATAAACGAGTATTAATAGGTTAAAAAACATTAACTAATTGTCATAGGATGGAATTCCATTTTTCCATAAAATCCAATTTCCCACGGCTTCACCTACTTTGATCACGACTATCCTAATAATGAGTATCCTTTATGTTAATCAAGGTTATAAACTATTCGTGTGCCAAATTTTAGCAAAATCCGACGAGTAGTATTTGTGTGAAAGAATAACAAACATATATATCCTCACAAACTATCGCAATTGTAATAGTACCTAATAAGATTTTGTTGTAAAGATAGATTGAAACCGTATGCGGTAGATAGGACTGAATATTCCGCGATAAAGTTTATAATGTGACGAGGAATCAAGAGAAACACAACAAAGCCGAAGTAACAAAGTTATTATCAAGTCAAATAGTTTATCAGCTGCCGCATCAGATATTTATACGTTTAAAGCCTTCTGTAACATGTTCCGAAATTAATGAATATCCCAACTTGTGTGAAAGTTGTAACTTTAGCAAACACGGTTCTATTATCTCCCAGTGTACGCTACGCGCTACGCTTGGAGCAGTGATAACCTAATGGTTAAAACTTGCCCTCTCGATCGGGAGGTCCGAGGTTCAAACCCAGGCACGCACCACTGATTTATGTGCGTATTATACTTTAATTATCACTGCTTTTCGGTGAAGGAAAACATCGTGAGGAAACCTACACACCCGAGAGTTCTTTAAAAAAAATGTTCTCGGAGGTGTGTGAAGTCCACCAATTCGCACTTGGCCAGCGCGGTGGACTATGGCCTAAGCTCTCTCGTTCCGAGAGAAGACCCGTGCCCAGCAGTGGGACAATAATGGGTTACAGACGACGTACGCTACGCTACTTATAATTGTCTAAAACTAGCTGAACCCCGCAGCTTCGCCTGCGTTAAAATAATCGATGTATCGATTGTTCCGTAGGAATAAGACATTTTCCCACAGTAAAAAGTAGCTTATATGTTAATCTAGAGTGTCAGCTTACTCCCTACAATATTTTATGAAAATCGCTCCAACTGTTTAGACGTGAAGAAGTAAGAAAATACACACTCACAATATTTCGCCTTTATAATATTAAGCATGAAGCATGATTTCGAAATATTCAGGTAAAATAATTATGAAATAAATAATTATAATATACAGGTAAATTATAAATTCATCTAACTGAATTAGCAAACGAGCATGCAGTCCACCTGATTGTCAGTGATTACTGGCGCCTATGAACATCTGTAAGCAACTTCATATAGAACACAGTTTCTATCTGAAGTCGACCACAGATCCGTTGCTACTCCCGAGGACTAGGATGATTGCCTCATATAAAAGTATGTCGGCAACCACACCCTTCGGAACCACAAGAACTGATTCACGCTAGAAATAGGTGTAGTGGTGGTACTTCCCCGGTCGAACTACACCTTCATTAATTAATTCGTTAATTGAGCTAATAGGAACAAAAAGGAAAGCAAGAAACACTATTTTTCTTATCATACGAAGACTGAATTACTGATCTTAGTGATATTAACAAATACGAGTAATATGGTAATCGATAATTGTTACTTTTTTCTATATATATTTCTGAAATTTATGTCGCTACGTAACATTCAACATCTATATAATAATACGTGAAGCAATAATTTAAATTTTAAATATACATAAAATCAACTAAAACACATTACACTTACTACCTTGCATTTCACACAAACACATAAATAATAAACGAAATAGAACATTCAATGTCTTACTATGAAATCACATAACGTCAAAAATTTATTGCATAATACCCGCTTTTAAATGCTTAGTTAATAAACCTCTTTTTAACCGACTTCAAAAAGGAGAAGGTTCTCAATTCGGCCGGTATATTTTTTACCTTTGCGTTCAAAATAACTAGACGGTTATTACAATTTATTTACATTATAGAACTACTTTGGACAATACGAAGTTTAGTTTTTTAATTTAAATAACGGTCGAATTTAGACCGTTGCGACGGGTGACTAGTTATTATAAACTACGCAAACATTTACCATGTTTTCAAAACGTGATAAAGTACTCAAAATTCTCGAGATGCCCCGCGACCAAATCCCAGGTAAGAGCGGGATCAGGGGTCCCCAAGTTATCTGTTTCTCGCGGCCGGGACATTCCGGTCACGTGCCCAGATATGGTAGTAGGGGTTACCGCAGAACTATTAAATATTGTTATACCTCGCGCTCATTAAGAAACTATTAAAATGCTCCCTTTTTGCTTTTAAACCGCAGTAATATTTTAGTATTGACTGTAAAATATGAGAAGCTTTTACGTGGAAAAAAATATACAATTAAAAATATATAAATTAGAAAATATTTGTACAAATTAATTAAAGTTATTCATGCTGTTTTCATTTTAATAAATATAATTGAAGTGCGCTTTTACAAATTTATTTGTTTTTTTTTTAATAAAATTTTGATGTTGACTGACTGACTTGCTTTAAAATTATTAGAATTTTAAAGTAAGTCAGAAATATTTAATTAATTTGTACATCCTGCTTTGGAATAAGTAGAGACAAGACATAGAGCAAGCGAGATGGCTTATAAGTAAGCGAGATGGGTGTAACGGACAATTTCAACTATTTTCTTTACTGTTTTAGATCTTACACAACATCCCGGGGCCTGCCCTTCCTGTAATGACGTTACAACAAAACTAATGGGTGCGGAGAGGGTGCCGGCGTGTGCGCGGCGGACCCACGCCAGATTGACGGATAAACTGATTACGACAAACCGACTCCACTTGTTTATTTCTTGGAGAGTTCCTGTTTGATTCTATTAAATCAAACTTATTTCCGTTCCATATAGTTATTACCATATAGACTTATTAGCTTATAGACTCAGGTTGGATTGTTCGTCGTTAACCCATTATTTTCCCACTGTTGAGCACGGGTTTTATGAGAATGAATAAGAATGTTAGAAAAGACAGAGTCTATAATCCATCGCGCGCGATAAGTACCAATTGTTAGACTTTACACACCTTTGAGGTTTTTTAGGAGAAAATATAGGTTTATAGGTTTTCTCACTTCGTTTTCCTTCTCCGTAAGACAGTGATAATTAATTTTTAATACGCCCATAAAAAATTAGGGGTGCATGTTCGATTGAGATCCGTTTTTCAACCATTAGACTATCATTGTTGATAAATCAAAAGTGGTTTATTAAACATACTTATTTAATCCACTCCCATTACCTGCAGCTTAGCTTGCGGTTAAATATCATGGACGTTACAATTATTTGCGAACTCTGTCCTTAAGTCTTCGCCAAGATAAATGTTTCTTAGGTTATAGGTTAATATGCACTATGATTGTTTTCTCTTAATATACACCATTTCTGTTAATATGCACCAGGAATGTCTTAGAAACATACGATAACTGTCGTATGTTTCTAAGACGAAAAAAATCATATCGAGATTGTTTGGGTCACAAGGTCATGGGAACCTAAAAAAGGTTTGTATACAGATTAAAATGCATTATATTAAATTTCATTTATAATTTACAAAATACTACTTAAGAGAAAAAAACGGTACCCACATTGCATATGAATAAACAATAACTTTGCCAATACTGCCAACATAATGACTTTTTACCGGCCGTTTTTAATGGCTAGTCCATGTGTCAATAATGACGGCAAAGTTTCGTAGAATAAATACCAATTATATCGGCAATGGCAGCCACGTGCGCGGCGACTGATTTTCCCGTGGATTACACGCGCCTCATTAAACTTTCATGTTCACTACTGCCCTTACGCGTTACTACTGACAACATTACCTTATAGACCACTAAATCTGGGTATAATTTATGATATTTTGCATTTAAATAATAAAGAACGATAGTTCCACTTGACAGTAAGTAGCATCTTCTATCCGCGTTGGCAATCACCACATAGTATAAAACAAAGTCGCTTTAAGCTGTCTGTCCTTATGTATGCTTAGATCTTTAACACTACGCTACGGATTTTAATGCAGTTTTTTTAATAGATGGAGTAATTCAAAAGGAAGGGTTTGTGTATAATACTATTATGCATATATTAATATAATATTATGCATATATAGCAAAGGAACACTGATAATTTTCGATTTTTTACTTTTAGGCGAGACGAGGTGCTCCGGGTCAACCAGTTTATGATATTTTGCTTTTAAATAATAAAGAACGATAGTTATACCTGATAGTAAGTAGCATCTTCTATTTGCGTTGGCAATTTCTAATAGAATGAACTTGAGGAATAAGATTGAAAGCCCCGTGTGGTTTGTCAAAAACTTCACAGATTTGGCTGACGTTACTTTTCGTACCGACGTAAGTGAACGCGATCTAAAACTACAACTTTTTTTTTTACCTACCTGTGCCGGTTCACTTTAATATGAGGCGACGATCTTAGTTCTCGGGAGTAGCAACGCATCTGTGACAGATAGAACCTCTGGTCTATATGGAGTTGCTAACAGACGACCATGGACGGTAGTGGCTACCAGCTGAAATAAATGTATAGGCTTACAGCTGCACTTACAAGTTGTCAATTACATTTTTTTTCCTTCACTACCACCGGATCGGAACACGACCTTAACTGAGAAGACCAAAAGACATCTCTATTTTTTTTCGAATTTTATTTCGAGTATTTTAATTCATTTACGATTACTACGATAAACTATTAGGGGTCTATAGAGATAGTAGTCGCCACACGACGGCCGATCGCCACCGCTCGCAGTGTGTGGCTGAACTACAAGTTCGGAAACGTTACATGATTGCCAACTGTTGAATAGAAACGCTTTTGAAGCTGCACAGTTTTCGAACTTAATCAATCAAGGTGGTAGAACCAGTGCAGTTCGACCGGGGAAGTACCACCGCCACACCTTTTTGTAGCGTGAAGCATTTCTTGCGTTTCGATAGAAGGGTGTGGCTGCTGGCACACTTTCACATGAGGCGACCATCATAGTCCTCGGGAGTAGCAGCACATCTGTGATTAACTTCAGGTGAAATCCACGTTCTGTATGTAGTTGATTACAGATGTCCATGGGCGGCAGTGACCACTTACCGTGAGGTGGGCGGCATGCTCGCTTGCTACTTTAATGAGATAAAAAAAAACTTAGGGTTCCAAATTAAGAATCGATGTGGTAATTTCTAATGTAGAGGAACAAGCATAAAGTAGGTTTTTGATAATTACGAAGCTAACACTCAACACAAATACGGAAACCACTTTAACAATTTAAATACGATTTATTTGTACAAATAATTATTCATTAAATTCTGCTTTACTTATACAATTGAATTGCAGTGCTTGTTAAAACTGTTATTAAATAAAATTCGAACTTCCTTTTAGGACTTTTTATGTTATTTTTAAGGTGGTAGAGATCTTTGTTTCTGCTTGATAGTAGCAATTTCAAGTACTGCTGTATTTTAGTTTAAAGGGTGTGGTAAACAAACATACGTATCCGAGTCGCTCTTACTTAGCCTTCAGAGGTACCAACGCATATGTACATGACCTCAGGTTGAATTAATTTTGTCTGAGGTTGATCACTGATGTCCATGGACGGCAGTGATCACTTACCATTATGTGATTTTCAAGCTTTTTTCTGGTTATAAAAAATACTCTGCCTCACTAAAAAAATATATTATCCTCATGCATAATATTGAGTGTAACTCGCTGACCATATGTGAATAATAACTAAAGCGCAGAATGTAACGACCCAACAATACTGCAGAAAAACATTTTCCCAGAGTGTACTTATGAAAATGATATCGTTTTGTTATCGTATCGCGGTAAAAGCCTCTTACAACTAAATTACACTTTTACTTCATATCGAAAACTACCAACTGTTGCAAAAGATTTTCATTGCTTGTTTAATATGTGTACAATGAAATAGACACAAACAAAAGGAGCAGTGTACTCGTTTCTCAGCTGCGTATCGTGGGTGCGATACTTTTAAAGGTAATGTGGTAGGGAGCTATCGCGGGCGCAGTGGGACGCGATATATAAGAGCGATAAAAGAATCCCAGAGCGATGCGCTTACCAGTTTAGTACACGCGGTTCGATTCTCGACGGACGACATAAAAATAAGAAGTAACCGTTTTGTTAAGAATAAGGAACAAGCTATTGAACGTGTAGGAAAAAGTTCACGTTGAACTTAACCTTCTGTATTTGCTTATATGCTTTCGTATGTAGGTAATATAGAAATCAAAGTATACAATTGACTTCAATCTAATTATTCATTTATTTTAAATATACTCATCCACCGCGGATGGGATTGAATAATGACACAAAATTTTACAGATTTTTTTAATTAATGAATTTTCGGCAACCAAATTAGTTAATTAAAAAAACCTGTTCACATCTTATTTAACAATTTTTTCAACACAATATTTAACTTAAAATTAATATTTTTTTATCATGCGGTTATTTGTGGCCAGCAGAGATACGCAATTCTACAATGATGTTTCATAATGTATAAAAATATGTATCATACAGAACTTACTGCACTACACTTTCAAAGATACACACTTGCACATAAGAGGAAGGATATCCAAAAATATCATCAAACATACATCTTTATATTTATTATCTATCATATTCTGGTGTACTATCGTTCATTATCAACCATTTCATAAACGTATAAAATTAAACTCCACATCCTTGTTACGAAATTCCTGTAAACTTTCATTAGAGGTCGTGCTCTACATAGCCTAATTAGAGATATTCGATACACAAGAATGTTATCAACCCGAGCAAAAATACTAACTAGCCTTACGGATGTAATTACGTGTAGTTTATGAGTTTTTACCCGACTAGGTACGTGTGAGGGACGGTGATATTTGTTGAACGTATTTATGTATGTAAGAATGTGTGTGTATATACAAAGGGCTTGATGCATTTTAACATATGATTTAAATCGATCTCGTATTTATGTATGAATGCTAAACGGCTAGATAGATTGTAACATTTGACCTATGATTTGAATCGACTCAATTAAATGTGGCGCCTGCAAAAATCATTTCCTTGCTACGATGGAAGTTGGCAAATACAGTAAGATTTTTTATAATATTGTAGTAGATAACAGGCATACTCCTGAAGGGAAGTGGCTTCTGCCGCCCATGGACAATTGTCACCAATCCCAGATGAGATCAGAGTTTTACTTGAGGAAGACCAAATATGCATTCCTTTTGGGATCTAAGTTGAAACGCTTTGGATAAAGTCTCCCTTTCCTCATCCTTTACACCAGACCATAGGGCATATAAATGTTGTTATAGACAAAAAGAATAACCGTAACAATATAATTGTAACACGTAAATCGTCAACTCATTATTGTCGCACTGCTCGGCACAGGTCTTCTCTCAGAATGAAAGAGTTATAGGCCATACATAGTCCACCGCACTGGCCAAGTGCGAATTGATGGACTTCACGCACCGAGAACTTTTTTTTAAAGAACTCTTAGGTGTGAAGGTTTCCTCACGATCTTTTCTTTCACCGAAAAGCAGTGATAATTAATTTCTAATACGCCCATAATTTTAGAAAAATCTGTAGTTCGGGGTTTGAACCTCGAACCTCCCGATCGAGAGGGCAAGTTTCAACCATTAGGCTATCACTGCTCTCGAAACTAACACGTAAGTCGCGAGCGTTTAATTACCCGATGATTACTTGAATTTTTTTAACGCGAATTCATAACAATGTTGCCTAACGACAATACATCACGTAAGTTTAATCTGTTTATAATATTATACATTTGACTATTGACGGTTCCGAAAACGTAACCTATGATGGTTTTGTGGAAACGTGATTAACTCGTACTCAGGGCAGATCGCGAGTGAGCGAATCTCATGAAAAAGTAAGAATATATAATATCTTCAATTAAAGTATTTTTTGTCCTGATATTACGAGTATATTTCTACAACTACGTTTGAAAGTGTGGGTTTTGACATAAATATGACTGACTTTAACATTTTGCGCTAAGTAACCTAAAACTCGTGACATAGTCGTATTATATTAAAAATAAAGTAGTTTTCAAAATCTACAGTATTTAAGGAATATGAATATTTCATTTACATTGAAAAACGTGTACGTTTACATAATTTAAAGTCGTGTGCAGTATCCCAGCACTGCGAGTGTGTTGACCCAGCCTTAATCACGGTAACCCCATCTTTTGCTCTCAGCATTTTCTAAAACTCGTTAAGTCTGTCACATCCCATTAACCTAAAAGCGAGGCTGTCCGGTGAGGAGCACGCGACCACTGGCTACGTTTCAAATCGCAGTCATTTAAATTTCAGTGCATGTTCATACAAGTTTTAATATGCATGGAAGAAAGCAGTCGACGATCGCGTGCAGATTGCGCAAATTGCGCCCTAATTGTCTAATTTCAATTGCCGGTTATGTAGGATTTGTTGTTTGACAGCAATTCTAGTTCCGCAGTCTTTTATAATACTTGTAGCGTTTGAGGGAAGTAGTTGTAGCTAGTAGATGTATTCGTTGTTCGGCGTGGTTCGGATCCTTGGAGACAATACAACTCCAATTTTTGATTTACGACTTTTGTGATTGAAAAGTAACAAAGGACACACAAGAGATACTTAGGTTAGGCGTTTCAGTACCTTTGCCCTTAGTATGTACTGAGGCGACCGACCTCTGCAAGTCTTATCCTATCTGGGTTTATAGTACGTTTTATAAGTGGCAAATGAGCATGTACTCCCCTGCTGGTAAGTGGTCACTAGATCCTGGTCTGGATGCCTGGTCAGATGCCTATGGGCGGCGGTGACCATTTACCATCAGGTGGACTGCATGCTTGTTTGCTACTTCATTATTATAAAAAAGTAGTTGGCTAGGTACTTGAGTAAATTAATAATTTAATTACCATGTTTTGATTTATATTGCACATACTATTGTTTTCGTATGGTACCGTGTAAAATGATGTAATTTGTTCTTGATTAATAGATTAAATATAAAATTCAAACGATAAATTAGACACATCTGTAATGAAATCTAACTTCTGACGGTGGTGTCGCGCGGTGTCTACTTGTGCAACTAATTCTGATCGGTGTGTCCCGGCCGCAGCTCGCCTGCTCACTTGTCGTATTATTGTGCTCTACTTGTGTCGTATTGGACAGCTAATCTTATTCTTTTATCTTTGAACTGGACAATACTAGGTTTTATATCCGATTGCGTTAGAAAGAGGTTAATAGTTTTTGATTTCTATATATGTCCATTTCTTTGGCAGCAACAGCATAAACGGCTTCACGGATTATAACATACTAGTTGACCCGGCGAACTTCGTTCCGCCTAAAAGTACAAAAATCTGAAATTATCAGTGTTTTTTCACTATATTATCCATGTATTATAAATAAAAACCTTCCTCTTGAATCACTCTATCTATTAAAAAAACTGCATTAAAATCCCTAGCGTAGTTTTAAAAATCTAAGCATACATAGGGACACACAGCGGGAAGCGACTGTTTTAAACTTTTTCCCTGATCGCAGGTGCGACATTTAAATGTCGCACCTGCGATCAGTCACAGTCACAGTGTAGAAAGCGTAAAAAAATAGTTTTTAAGGAGTCATATTTTCTTCTTTTTCAAAAAAAGAAAATATGAATGTTACTTGTTAAAAAATACTGTAACCATTTGGGGGTCGGGAACTACAATTATGTAGAAAAAATCTACGTTACACGCGCATTATAATAATTGCCTCATGAATAAAGACGCCTACGGATATTTTTGTCACCAAAAGTTTCAACAGAACCTGTTATTATCAGCAATTTATATAAGCACTACTACTCTTTCAGCATGAGAATCGGTTATTTAAAATATTCGTAGTAGTGTAATGTTGTACTCATTATTTGTTTAAATACATTTACGTACAACTTTGCTATTTAAATTTATATTTAGTTTTGGTAATGTTAGTCTTAATTATGTGTTTCATAAAATAAAGTTGTACTAATGTCGTTAGTACATATTTTGTTCACACGTGTAGTTATAAGTGCGGTAACGTCTATATTTTTTTGAAATAAATTTTAATTCGTAACAGTTTAAACACTTTGAACACTTTTTACACTGACCGCTCCACAGTAGGATGTGCTCGTGTGATGGGTGCCATGGACATACAAAGACGGATACACAAACTCCAGACCTTCTGGGTCTAAATGCATCATTCTGATCTGGCCAGGAATCGGACCCAGAACCCATAGCGCGTCAGATCGGTATGGTGACCGCTCCGCCACGCGGATCAGTTATTGTTGTCCACTCATTAATGTCCCACTACTGGGCATGGTTCTCGTCTCAGAGTGGGATAGTTTTAGCCCATAGTCTACTGCGTTGCCCAAGTGCGAGTTGGTTGACTTCACCTTTAGGAACTATTTTAGAAGTCTGTCAGATTTCCTTACGAGGCTTTTTTATCCTAAAGACATGATAATTATTATTTTGGTAAAGTCATTAGATGCCTGAGATTAGAACCTTGGACCCTCGCTTTAGAGGCCGAGTTTCTACCATTTAGATAACACTGCTTATCACTACTTGTTGAAATAGTTTTAGCGAACTAATTCAAACAAGGGTAGAATATCAGACACGGAAAGGTTCCCTTGTCCAAAATGGAAACTTCTTACTACATAGTATTTTTGTGCGCTCCGGGATTTGCGGCCCACGCTCAGGGCGCGGCGTGCGCCGCCATTAAAACTTAGCGAGGGATCCGAGTGGCGATTAAACTATTAGTTATTCCACGAAGCGGGCAAGCGGGACTCACACCACGCTTTGTTGATGTGAGTTCCGGCGATTTCTCCATTAGGAACTCAGCTGAATAAAGGATACATGTACGAGCGATTAAACTATCGTTCTTTTTTTATATCAAGCCTTTAATATTCCGATCGTTTCTATCATAGGTTATCGGGTAGCTTGCGAAAAGAGTTCTCCTTCAAAGCCAGGGATGCATTGGCGACTCCTCTGGTAATGCGAATGTTCATATTCGACGTTGAATACTTTCCATTAAGTAACCCGTCTGCCGTATCGTTATTTTAAGAAAAAAGGTGTGTACTTCAACACAAAACTTAGTCAAAAAGTTCAATGCACGAGTGCATAATAATTATAAAAGGTTTAAAAATGTCACATAATTGCGGGTGGCAATTTAACACCCGGACGTCGGCACGTGGTAGCACGATTTCTTAACGCGATGTTTAACAAGGTGTATTAAAATCTTTCGAAAAGGAATTATTCAATTTTAACAGAACAAAGAATATTGCTTAAAATTAGGTCCTAGTCTTGGTCCTTTGGTAAACTTTTCATCAAAATTCCGTCGCCAAGAATTAGTAAAGAGAAAAAAAAATCATATTTAGCTGTCTTGTAATGGCACTTACGACGACGTTGACAATCAAAGTGGTCGAATGGTTACTATACAGTCCGTACACGCGGGTCCGGGTTCGACCCTTGCCCAGACAGATATCTGCATAATAAATTTATATTTCTGTTTAGATTTCTGGCACCCATGATACAGGAAAAATTCTAATGGAAAACTTTTAGCATAATAAAAACTTTTTAACAAAAAATATCTACCGACTTCCATGTCACAAAAAAGTAAAAAATAATTTAAATATATTTTGGTCTAGAACATACTCAGTACTTAGTACATAGTCCTGAAGTCGGTGCTCGACATATTTCGCTGGACGACGGTAACTACGTCCTATAGGAGCACCGACTTCAGAACTATGTACTAAGTACTGAGTATGTTCTAGACCAAAATATATTTAAATTATTTTTTACTTTTTTGTGACATGGAAGTCGGTAGATATTTTTTGTTAAAAAGTTTTTATTTTACACTTTTTAGTGACTATATTTTTATGTTTGTATTTAAATAAAGCCTCTAAGTTTGCTTTGTGCATCTACATATTCACAAAAATTAAACATAAAACACTTTTACAATTCATACAAACAGGGCGCCCCCTCTGGAAGTACCCCTCCATCATCAGGGTTGAGGAGTTGAAGGTCAAATTTTTCATCTTATATTGTTGCTTAGTAATCTTATAACATATACGTTAGTACCAGGTGGCTAACTTCTATGGCTCAGGCTTGCAGTACCCTGCATCATCAGGGTTTAGGAGTTGAAGGTCAAAATTTTAATTTTGTGCCTCTGTTTGGTATTATTTTTACATACCCGTAAGCACCAAATTGCCAACTCCTAGGGTTTAGAATTGAAGTACCCCTTCATCATCAGGGTCGAGGAGTTGAAGGTCAAAATTTTAATTTTGTGCCTCTGCTTAGTATTATTTTTACATAACCGTAAGCACCAAATTGCCAACTCCTATGGTTTAGGATTGAAGTACCCCTTCATCATCAGGGTTGAGGAGTTGAAGGTCAAATTTTTGATTTTATATTTTTGCTTAGTATTTTCTTTACATAACCGTAAGCACCAAATTGCCAACTTCTATGGTTTAGGATTGAAGTACCCCTCCATCATCAGGGTTGAGGAGTTGAAGGTCAAATTTTTCATCTTATGTTTTTGCTCAGTAATCTTATAACATATACGTAAGCACCAAATGGCTTATTCCTATGGTTTTGGCTTTAAGTACCCCTGCATCATCAGGGTTGAGGAGTTGAAGGTCAAATTTTTGTCCCATGAATTTGCTTAACAATTTCATTATATATTCGCAAACATCAAACGACCAACTTTTATAGTTCAGGCTAGCAGTACCCCTGCATCATCAGGATTGAAGAGTTGAAGGTCAAATTTTTCATAGTAAATACCTACATAGTAATTTTATTCTATATTTTACTCAATTGGACTTCTCCAGCTAAGGTTCGGCCGACTATCACTAATTTTATTATTTTGCTCCAAAAAGTTGAAGATCCTATGATTAGAACCTTATTAAACTCTTATCAGACTACTCCTGGAGTACATCCTTTCTAATAAAAAAAGAATCATCAAAATCGGTTGGCGGGATATTGAGTTATTCATACATTTATCGCGTACATTGAAAATGCAAATTTAAGACTTATGCGTTTTTCTTATGGATGCCCTAGTCAAAAAAATACTAAAAAAAAATGGGACCCTATGACACGCACTACCTTTCAAATAAAAAAAAAATCATCTAAATCGGTTCACCCAGTCCGGAGAAATGAGGTAACAAATATAAAAAAAAAAAAAAAAAAAAAATAAAAATACAGACGAATTGATAACCTCCTCCTTTTTGGAAGTCGGTTAAAAAGTATTATATAATAACAACTTATGTCCGAGACACGTTTATTACCGTAATGAGTATTTAATGCGATAATCCAAGTACATTTAACTATGTGCACCAAATTTCTATGAAATCTGACCAGCAGTTTTTGTGTGAAAGAGTAACACATACATTCTCATAAAGTATGGAGAGAGTTTGTTTGTAGTAGTTAAACTATAAGCTATTAGTAATTCAGCTGCGTGCCGGAGCGCACACATCGCGGCCCGCGGACGCTGTTTGCTCTAACACGAACCGAAAATGCTTTGAACGTGTTTTCGGAGAATAATGAAGGTGGTTAATGATGAACTAAAGAGAAACACTGTTTGTAGTAACGCTATTAGTAATTTACACCGAGGCGGGTCCGCGGGGCGCGGCCTTGTGTTAATGTTTACGTTAACAAATTCTAGTCTGCAATGCTCGATTTCATCAAATCAAAATGAAAACGGGCTTTTGATCAAATGTAAAATATGACTGTAATTGGACCTACTTTTGCAAAAAAAGGAACGAGTTTTCCTCCTGTATTATTAAAAACATTGATGACTTTGAATAATATCATATTTGTATACATAGAACAAATTATTTTGTGCAACATTGTAAATATATTTTATTTTAAATAACCTAAAATTATACAGTTAACAGAATTGTGACAAAAATGGCTTTTTCTCAAAACTTTTGTTGTGTGGGTTGATTCTGTTTTGCATCAGTAGGTTCAATCGTTAACGCAGAATACTTTCAACCTCATTAAAACAGCTGTGAAATCGTCTTACAATACAGTCTTGTTATTAAAAGTAAATTGTTGTCACAAAAAAAAATTAAAGCACACTACAATATAACTATAATATGCAGGTTATAAATATAACAGAATTGTGATATTCACGTTGATAACTCAGATCTAACTTTGTATTTAGAAATTGTAAAAAACGTAGGTAAATAAAATACACACAAATGTAAAATAAGTACGACGCAGTATAACAATCCGTGTAAAGCTAAAAAACTGGGGCTAATCGCTAAATCGCTACTAATACTCCTAAACTTCTACTAAGGAAGACTGGAATAGAGAGAGATGGAAGGAAAACTGGAGTAGAGAGAGAGGATCCTTAATTTTGATATAGGTAGTAGAACATTAGTAGTACTAGTAGCGAATTACTTTAGTTGTGGTACCAAAATATAGCTGCGAGAAACCTTGTCAGTAAGAGGAAACTAAAAGAAGCCCTCTCTTCTCTGGGGTTGCGGACGGCAAGGGTGACAGCTCGAACCGTCCTGTCAGCGACCACAGAAAGCAAGGCGGTATGTAAATAATCGTAAAAACCATTTAGCGTGTTGGACTCATACGGCACCTAGGCGGAGCCTGAATGGGTAACACTCTCTGAGAGCTCAGGTTTCATTTCTTTGGACATCCCGGAGAAGGATCCCCCACCAGAGAAGTTTTAGTGGTTAAAATAAGGTGAGTACTGGTAACAAAATGTCGCTGAACGCTTACTATATATTACCGGGTGAACGTACGAACATACCAATGTAACATTTTACTTAAAGCCGTGGTTTAATTTAAACACTGGAATATTGCGAGATTTGTGGGAAGTTTCTGTACAAAATTAAAAGCGCTCGCCGGCCGCAGCATCGCGACGTCGCTCGGCGATTTATGAAACGGCGCAGTTCCCGATCCTGCTGGGAACACATTAATAGTTTAATACGACGTGATTTTAACTTCTACGATTTTTTAAAAAATCATATGGTTAGTGCAAAGATTTTTTAGATGTAATATGTACTTTACACAGTATAAAAAAGACAATTTCTATTGTCTGTCGATCTTCTAACCCGATAAACCGACAACAATATTTTATAAGAATAACATTTTTTTTTACTAATTAAATGAATATTGAACTAAGAAGATTTATTTATATATTATTTGTATAACCATCCATCCATCAAACCTTTGATGTTTGACCATCAAACCAACCTGGACGTAGGCCTCACCTAAATGGCGCCACTCCAATCGGTTCTTTGAATCCAGCAATTTCTCGTTGTCTTCTTCAGGTCATCGGATCACCTGGTGAAAGGGTGACCTGTGGAGTACAGGTCACCCTCCTCCCCAACTGCCTAATCTAGGTCGCCACTCGAGGACCCTTTCTCTCTTTTCCTTTATATTTTTAATCCGTGGACGGAAAAAGCTTAACAACATAGTTCTCAAAATTAGCAAGCTGAAGTGGCAACGCTCGGGCCGGCGACAACGCTCGAAGAAAGAAGTAGCGACCACGTTTAGGCAATTTTTTCAAATCAATTTTTTTTTTTTTATTTCATTGTTATTATATTGTTGATTTTTACAAATTAGTGGTTTGAAGACGCCTAGCAAACAATATGTTTAAGTTAGGCTGCTCCGCTCTTCTGTAACAACATATTATTAGTTAAAAGGAATAAACAAACAAACAAATAACAAATTAATTACGAATGTGTATAAATATGTGTGTGCTTATGTTTTGTGTGTACGTGTGTGTGTGTGTGTGTGTGGAAAACGTGGACCTGCTTGCATGCGTGTGAAAAGGAGTACGTTTATTTTGTGCATTATAAAAGGGACATTTATACATAATATTTTCAAAACGGCTAAACTGCATCGTCCGAAGCATAGGAGGGTAGTTGTATTTTATATTACGAATACCTATATAGTTCGAGAGCGGCGATAAGTAATTGAATCTAATAAATATTCATATCTGAAGCTTAACTTCTTGAGCAAGAGCTGTTTCCCGGGTTCAAAGTATAATTTTATTAGCCCGTTAATAAATATCAGTATCATAATATCGACGGAAAATATTAGTTATATCTTCTTCTCTCATGGTTAAAAATCGAGTGCAGTGCAGAAAATTTTAAATTTATTTCTGGAACTTAAAACAGCTCGAACTTGTATAACGTCAAATAACTGTCGGAATGTGACTACGTTTAATTCCTTTACTTTAATTTAGTTTTACTTAAACAAAATATATGTTATTATATATTGCATTAAAATGTGACTTTTTTGTTAAATTTATTTTGAGTATGCATTTAATTTGAAGAATTTTTTTAAACACACTTTCTTCACTCATAGTCCCACAGTAGGATTTTCTCCTGTGTCGTGGGTACCATGGACATACACAAGACGAATACACAAACACCCAGACCCAGAACAGTAATCTAAACTCATCATTCAGATTCCTATCTGGCCGGGAATCGAACCCGGGACCCATTGCGCATCAGACCGGTATGGTAACCGCTGCGTCACGCGGGTCATCGAATTTCGGAATAACATAAAATATTTATAGATCGGTGTCAAGTTCCGTTCCCCATCACGCATCAGCTCAGCCAGCAGCCGCAGTCGCCAAACTTGCGATGTATCAGTATCTGCCGGGGGTGGGAGGGAGGAGGGAGCTTGGCGCTAAACTGGATGTTATTACACCGGGAGCCCGCGGCAACGAGCGAAACTACAAAAGCTCAACTAAAACTAAGCAAACTCAGGTACAGTAGTGTATTAAATTATACACATACTACTTTCAGTTAAGCTCGCTCTTGAGTAGGTACGCTTTCATACTCTCCTATATTACATCTTTATAATCTCAGAAATGGTTGCTCTTTCTTTTAATCCACTGCTGGGAGTGTATTCTGGGTAGTTGTGTATATAATATATTATTCTGTTCCAACAACTCTACTTTGAATGTGTTGTGAATGTTGTAAAATGGATAAAAATACTCGTATTATAAAGTGTTAAAGCTGTAAACACTTTTGTAGATCGTTCTAAAACGGTATTTCACTGAATATTTCACAAAATAATAACCACACCATAATCCGACCATTGAAAAAATCTCCATACAAAGGTAACTCCGCCTTGGATGTGGTATCTAGCGAGCCATTACTGGGGCGGAAGAGGAACTGATGAGCCAAACTAAACGCCCTAATAAACCTTTATACTCGCATATAGGCTTCACTTGCGCCGCAACAATAACAGCTTCCATGCCTCCACCACCACGCTTTTAATATCACACGTTCTCGACTGTAACATGAACTTGCATGTACATTGCTGGCTGAGTACAAGTACTCACCGTCCAACTCGAGGTATTTCCCGCAATAAACGGTCTCTTATATACAATTGGCGGTATACTATTTCATGCCTTTATTTCTGGCTTTTTAATATCAGCCACTCTCGACCCATTCTTGTGTTGTTCAATACATTGCATGTTCAGTGCGGTTGATTGACGATTTAGCGCACAATATAGCCTGCAATGGACGTAGTTTACCGTGAGATGTGGGATAATGTAAGAGGTCGGGTAATGAAGCCTAGTGTTTATGAAGGAGGCAAACAGAGAATTAGCGCTAAGCTTCCATCGCTGCTAATAAGCCGATATATGAGCGGCCTACTTACAACTAACAATCTCTATTGCCGTGTTTCACATTAGGAGATTGTGATCACATTTTTGCAATGAATTGTGGATTGTGTTGCTTATTTCAGTAATTAGGATACATATAACAGGTTTAACCAATAGGTTAAATCTGTTATATGTAATCCACCAATTCGCACTTGGCCAGCGCGGTAGACTATGGCCTAAACTCTCTCATTCTGAGAGAAGACCCGTGCCCAGCAGTGGGACAATAATGGGTTGACGAGAACCAATAGGTTACCGAGATAGATAATGTATAAGGCCTGTGTAGAAAGCATTGCGAAAACTTCAAAATTTCGCAGAAGCAGAGTGGCGCGAGATATTTCATATCATATTTACCAATGCGCTATTACGTAGGCGCTCTACTAAAAGTGTGAAGAGCGAGCCTGAAGCAAGTAATGCATTGGCACTGCTCTTTCGTTGATATGTTATCAATTTAACAGATGACGAAGTCTACTCATAATCATGTGATCAGTGCGCTTCTTTGATAAAATTAACTATCATTAAAACGTTTGATAGTCTGTTCTGCTGTTTATATTTACTAGTCACCCGTCGCAACGGTCGAAATTCGACCATAATTTAAATTAAAAAACTAAACTTCATATTGACCAAAGTAGTACGAATATTTCTCAAATTCAAATAAATTGTAATTGTTTTTTTTTTGCCCCAAAATCATTTTTTATTTGCTACATGACTTTTCTAGAATTAATTCGAATTATTCAAGTCAATTTCGCGAGATTTTGAGTCCATCTTTATATAAGCTTTATGAAACAATCTCAGAGCCGCCTCTGATATCTACCAATCCGCGCTGTAACGGCTTGGGAGGCTACGCCTAGGTTATTGTTACTGTAAGAAAAGCCCATGACCAGAAGTGGGGCAGTAATTGATTGACGACGCAGTGGTTAAAGCGCAAATATATAACGAACTACTTTGTTTGATGATTCTGTAACTTTAATTTTACCTTATACACGCAGCGCCTATCCGGTGTGAGCTTTCTATTGCCGGAGGCTGTGCAACCTCCACCGAACCTTATCGTGAGATTTTCCACGTTAGATTTACTCAAATCTAGGTCTATGGTCTCCTGAACTATTATCGCGACAAGCTTTTATATTATAAAAAATGTGCCATGCAATTAAATGATAACTTTGACTACTACAAAGCTTAGTTTTTTCTTTTCAGTCCACTGAAACAAAAGATTGGTTTAAAAATATTTTTTTACTTCAAATTCAAATTTAAAATTTCATTTATTTTGGAAAAATATACGTGTGTGTAACACTTTAGTAATTTTACATTTACAGCCAAACAAGAGAACTTTGAACTATATTCCGTAGCTGGAACCACCCTATTAAGCATTGTCGAAAAGCCTGTACCAGGAGGCCCCGCTCTTCCTTATCATATAATATGATATGTAACTATATTATTTTATATCTATTTAGATCATGTTTTTATAGAAATAGGCCTATTTTTTTGTTCTCGAGGGGCAAACCTTCAAAAGGTACCCGACGCCGTGAGAGCGACGCAGGGTTACGTGGGATTTTTACCGCACTAAAACCCCCCCGGTGGCCGTCCTCGGCGCTATAAAGAGGACTCCGGGTACTCGGTCCGACCGCAACCGGAATCCTCTGAGCGCGTTGCCCCATCGGGCTCCTCCCAGATGTGGCCAGGGTGGCTGGGCCCACCGCTCCGTCTTGTCTTTACGACGGTATGCGACCACATATACCGCCGTCCTTCCCGGGATCGCCTGACCGAACGGTTCGAGCTCCCACTCTAGCCGCCTGCAACCCCGGAAGCCCCTTTTAGTCGCCTCTTACGACAGGCAGGGGATGCCGTAGCCCTATTCTGATCCCGGAACTACAGGGACGATAGAAATAAGTCTGTAAGCAACATTGTAACTACAAAACCTTTTTAATATTCATTTATTATAAAGCAATTCCTTTTCATACCGGTCAGTAAAACAAAGAATATTTCATCTATGTAAAGCTTTTAGATGCGTTTGTAAATCCCTCAGAAGTCCCGGAATATGTTTAAAAAGGATAGTGTGACTATAAGGCTCCGAAACGGACGGTAATCCTTTGCGAAGGATCAGTAACACACACGAATTTCCCTCTTTTTCTGAATGCATAAAACGCGGTAAAATACTATGAAAAGATAAACAAATTTGATACATAATGCATTAAAATAAGGCTGCATATTACACGAGCCTCTTAGTACACAGCATGTAAAATTATACTCCGTAATGCAGCCACTTTTAAACCCATTGTGCTGGAAAATAAAACTTTATACTGCCGGTTTAGCACTATGCTAAATGAATATGGTGTAATGTAAGATGCTTAAGGTTCGAGTAAATGAAACGACCGCGATCTTCGAGTATCCATTTAATACTGCCGTTAAATACGGTTAATACATTTGATCTTATTAATCATCATACTAATCATAGTAGGTACATCGTATAGTACATCACATGCCCACCGAAAATTTCACCCATTTTTCACATCTAGGAGAAATTGACAAAAAGTTATTACCTAATATACCCATTTGCAATGGTAATGAGATTGTTTTATAAGAACTATGCAAAGTAATGTTATTTAATTCAAAATTTATGTTACATTTGAATTTACTTAAAAAATCTATTCCTAATATTCCAAAAGTCTGAGTTGGTAACTGTTTCATTACATGAAATTTATTATTGAATTCCATTCCGTTTATAGACAACGTTAAATAAACAAAGCCTTCAGTTTGTAATCTGCCTCCAATACCATTTATGTAAATCGGTTTCTTATTAATAGGTACGTTTAGATTACTAAGCATCTCGTATTTTATTGCGCTTACCGATGCTCCTGTGTCCACGAGCCATCTATATTTGGTGTTATCTATTGCTAACTCAATTGTACTACTAAGTTGGCAACTAAATATATTATTAGTCTCGAAAAAACTCTAACATGTTACTTTCCGGGTTACTATCAATATTTGCAGCATTTTGCGTTACCTGGCTTGTCGGATCCATGCAACGTATACTTTGGTTTTGACCCCGAAAATGTCCTCGTTTATTATAGTTATATTTATGGCGATGACCGCGCGAGTTTTTCCCCCGATATACTTGATGTTGGTTTCCACGTTCCGTTTGTCCGTGGTATACCGAACTCCGTAACATTTGACGATCTGGCTGCTGTCGCTGCTGATGACTCCGTCCTGGTATACGACCACCTGTATATCTACGAGTATAATTTTGACGCATACTTACACCACCACGATTACCAAAATACATCGACGGCTCCATTGTTTCATAATTACGGCTACAGGATGCCTCCTCGTCTTTTGCTGCTCTGATGGTATCTTTCAGTGTAGTATAATTACGCGCAGACAAAATTGTATTTAATTGGCGATTTCGCAATCCGTCCGTGAAACTTCTAATAGCTATTTTCTCATTTATCGGACGTAATACTTTATATGCATTTTGGTCACCATCGGATTGCGATATCGTCAAGTCCACAAACAATTGTTCAATTTTATCTGCATAGCTATCAATTGAGCTACTATTTTGCCTTATTTGCATAAGCTCTTTATGAATAGCCGTGCTCGATTTTTTTGTGAGAAGATGTTTATGCATATCATTGATGAGTGATTCGCACGTGTCGTACGAATCTGACAATCTTAGTTTAGCGCTCTGAGTTAATCTTGTTTTTAAAACGAATTTAATTAACATAGCCTTACTTTGGTCAGAGAGCGTGGAGCCATATAATTCAATGCCATCCATCAGGGTCTTGGTGACGGCTTCATCACCTGTCATGACTGGTAGCAACGATACCGCTGTCCTAAAATCGAAAGCCTCCATCGTGACAGTTTGGTCGCGAACGGTGCACCTGGACGTGGATTGCAAGCTGTAATCTTTTGTACAAAATGTTTCTATTTGTGTAATGTGATCTCTAATTAAATCGCAATATGATTGTATTTTTTTCAATGCTTCACCTTTTTTTTTTTATCAGCTATTTGATCTCCCAAAACAATTAAATATTTGTCAAATTTACAACGTAGCTCGTTAGCTTCCTTTAATTTTATATCTAAAACGTCCCGAGTTCTTCGGACATAGCTTAATTTAAACAAATTTTCTTTTAAAACTTTAACTTTCTCATATATAGTTTTTAAGTCATGAGCCATAGTAGAATATATTATATGTGTTCATTATAACGTGTGTAATAACTAATAACAAATAGAAAAAAAATTAAACAATTATACCATGACCCTTAATTATAAGAATTATATAATGTAACTTACAATAAACGTGACATACGCAAGCAAACAAAAAAAATGTTATCTTTATCTGCATCACATTTTACTCTCAGCCACTGGTGCGGTCGGCTCCTGGTGCTGGTCGTGGTCTCGACGATGCTCGTAGAATGTCCAGCCGCCTTGCCTCGGTGTAGTAAACGAACGCCGTAGACTGCTTATCAAGATTTCATTTTGTATCCAGCTTGTATGGCATCTTCTGTACACTTTATATATGAGGTACAGCCCCGCGAGTCCCAGTACAGTGCATATAATGATGAGCACTATGCTTATGGTAGTCAGGTGCTGTTGCACTACCATGGCTTCATTTGAACCCCCTGAGGTATTTTGGGTAATGAAGACCTCGTCCTTGGCTATAGAAGACCGGCACATGGTGTTCTACTTGCACATAACTTTAGTTCATAACATACCGTTCTTTAGTCTGTAACACGACACGCACGCATCTCGCGACCGAACTTTGTCATACCGTCCGTATATGGCAGGGTCGCCATGTAATGTAAGATGCTTAAGGTTCGAGTAAATGAAACGACCGCGATCTTCGAGTATCCATTTAATACTGCCGTTAAATACGGTTAATACATTTGATCTTATTAATCATCATACTAATCATAGTAGGTACATCGTATAGTACATCACAATGGTAATGACTTAGAAATTGTATGTGCTGTGAGACTAACTCGTTTGTTAAATGTCAATATTTTGCAGATATTTACAATTAATCAGAGTCAATTTTACAATGGTTTTATGTATAGGTAGTAGTAGGTATTTAATCTATCCTCTTACTTTTTCTTGGTAGAGAAACCCTTCATGGATCTCTCTGGCGCGAAAGCAGCTAAAAGAATATGCCGGACTCCTTACAGCCTAAACCCCCATTTTCATGCCTTTGACCGCGATCCCAACGGCGTTTGCTGGCGGACAGGTCCATCTCTGGTTTGAATCGTTGGGATGGAGCTCCATGGAGAAACTCCAGCTCCATCCTAACGATTATCCCATCCCAAGATTTGCATTCGCGAATGTCAAATAATGACATTCGGTACATTTATAGTAGGTACGGATTAGAAGTTCTTATTAATACACTATTGAATAATTGAAGACATATTTTTTATCTAATTGAAGTAGCAAACAAATGTGCAGTCCACCTGCTGGTAAGCGGTCGCCGGTGACAAGTGTGAGCAATTTTAGAATAAAGAACAAAGTTTCTATTTGAAGTCAGTTACAGATAAATTGCTACTCCCAGGGACTAAGATGGTGACATTATCTAAAAGTAAGCTGACCACATCCTTCGAAATGCAAGAAATGCTTTACGCTAGAAATAAGTGTAGCGGTGGTACCCGGTCAAACTACACTGCTTCTACCGTAAAGCAATACAAGGATGAAATTTAAACCGATTTAAATTTTCAGTCGGACGTCACAACCTATCCAGTATTTGAAAAGTGAGCAGAGATATTCAGCGAACGAGTGTGCATTTCCATTCGCGGCGACCCACATAGCGTGATTAGGTTTCTGTGCATTACGGAGGGATTACACCAATGGAAATGTAGCCTTAGGAAATCCGAATTAGAAAACCTTATATCCCGGATCTCCACTAGTTGCGAAAAGATCCACGGCTAAATCCGGTTACGTTATGTACAGGTATGTACATAATATATGTAGGTACATATGTGGTACAGAGATTTCGAGATCGTGCATGCCTCTTGAAATGAATTTTGTAACTATACATAGTGTAATATGTACATAGGTGGTACTGAGCTTTCGAGTTCGTGCACGTGATCGTTTTTTGAAACGAATTTTGTAACTATAGGTACATTGTGTAGTTCAAGATATGTTCCGACGGATTTTGACCCTTGACATCAAATGTCATTTGAAAAGTGACCTCAGTATTGTTAAAATAGTGGTTGTAATTACCTATATAAGTTAGCTCTGTAACATATAATAGTAACACGAATAGGCAAGGCAATAAGTAAGTACTTAATGCATTAGTAGCGCGCAAACCTCGCTTTTGATTTAGCAGATCAAAAGAAGCTGGTAATATAACTGCAACGTCAAGCATCTGAGGTATCATAACGACAATTACGATATTAGCACAAGATTTTGGGTTCATAGTTTTCCGCTCATTCCTAAAAGAGAGAAGAGTATTTAGCATTTTCTGTACATTTTTGTTCATTTTTGTCCCTTGGACCATCCTTTTTACGACGTATATCATGAACTAACTTAACTATGTAGTTCGGAGATTCCTAAGAATCTTGTCTTTTATTTGTTTTGGTTAGAGGGTGCAATGAACGGAGAAACTATATGAACCCAGCTATTATTACCTATTCTTTCGTTCCTCAGCCTAGTGGTACGAGGTAAGGCCCTCAACTGTGATCAAACAAAATCAAAACATTCACTTCTGATTTCCATGTAATAAGTGTTTACTAAAAGGCCATTTCCACATGCATTTAAAAATGTAAATTTTAATTGTAGTGTAATTTAACAGAGCGTCAATATTGCAAATACCGTGTTCACCTGTAATTGTGGGTACACGACCTATTTATTGATATTTGTGTTATTTGATATTTATAAGTGTATGCTACGTTGGTGAACCTTTTATATAAATAAAAAAAAAATGCTTTATCGATGGTAGAAATCAATTTGAAGATATACATAACGGATAAATTAAAAAATAGTCATAATCCACTGAATCTGTCATAATAATTTTAAACCCTCTTGTCAACATATCTATCAAATTTAGTATGCAGAGCTAATTTCCATCATATACTGGGTGTATGTTCTGTAGTTTGTGCTACTTATTAATGCTCTAAACAGAGGATATTTCAGGCTTCCGTTGTCTTGACTTTCTCATCAATCCATTATTGTCCCACTGCTAGACACGGGTCTTCTCTCAGAATGAGAGAGTTTAGCCACAGTCCGCCGCGCTGGCCAAATGCGAATCGGTGGAGAGTACGAATTGGTGGACCTCGTTTCAAAATTCTCTATATTTATTTTATTAACAGGGTCCCCACTCGAATATGTTTCTCCCCGGTCGATCAACGGTCGGGTCTTGAAGAAATTGTATTATTACCTTTTCCACCTATACTACACTGAACTCCATTTATTACTCTCAAAGTGGCACGTTCTTCCACGTATATCAGCTGTACTAAATTTTGAGCGATATCCGAGCAGTGTTTTTTGCGTAAAAGAGTAACAAACACACATACATTCCTTATAAACTTTATTTTTTTATTTAATAAGGTATACATAAATGTATACATAAATACACAGGAAAGCGCAATTGCCGTATCTCAAAATCATACGAGTTCAAGTTGTGTATATTTAAATATATCAATTTTTTTAACAAAAAATATTTTAAATATTTTTACATTCATACGAATCATTTCAACCTTGTCTTCAGGTGTAGCAACGTACCTGCGACTTACTTCAGAAGAAACTGCACTCCTGCTCATCATAAGCCAGATAGGAGTGAACCAACAGGTGCCATTTATGTCATCAACTGAATTACATGCTCATTTGCTACTTCTAGAAAAAAGACAGAAAGCGGCTAAACCTTTTAGTGTAGTGTAGTTCATATGTGCAAAGAGCACCCCTCTCTATAGGGTAGCGCCCCAGATTCTCCCGCAGGCCACTCAACCACTTTCACTGCTCTACATCAATACGTATATTTCCACGCTTCATTTGTAGTATTCCACTCTTTGACGGTGTTACATTTGAATTCTTGCGATCTGGATTTTGAAAACCTCAAAGATATACGAATGATATACGAATAAAATAATCTAATTATTTTACGATTAGATGTTCGTCAGATACAGTGGTAATCAAATCAGTGTGATAGGATAATTGATGTCCCATTCAATCCAATCCATTTCAATTTGACTATCTGTTCAAGATGTTCTGAGCATTACATTTTACATCTTAATATTTTATTATAAGTCTGTAGTAAATGACTCCTGTGTCCATCTGTGGTAATATCTAAGTCTATAAAAAATTTTTACGCAAACATGCCAGAACATCATCATGCAATTAGGACCGGTAATAATCGATATATTGAGGAACAACTTAATTCATATTTAATTCGCCACATAAAATTAGTCCTTGCGACACCTGAGCGCATCGGTGATATGTTTACCTGTTCAAATTTTATTTAAAATATATCTTAATTAATCACTTTCTCAATCTGTTAAACCGTTTGGACTGTAGTGGGTATCAAAGAAATAGATATATACATACACTCGAAAAACGCTACCCTGCTTCGGACGTAGCCGAGCAAAAAGTATATGGGCATAAGAAACATGCAATTCGACGGGCCCACAGAACAAAATCGTATCTGAAAAATTACCAATTTACAGTATAAATCTTTGTTGATTGTAATAGCTATTAAGGAACTTATATAATAGGTTCCTAAATAGGTATTACATTGATTTTCCATAGATCGTCTTTCTTGGCGTAAGTAATCAATGTTTGTATGTCCACAAATCTTCTAAGCTTCATATTTTTAACTGGGAACTCTTTATATACGATTTTGTTCTATGGGCCCGTCGAACCAAACCATAGGATATCAAGGTTATGAAAAAAACAATTCACTTAATAGAAAAATATTTATTCTTTTCATGTTTCATCACATTCGGCTATATACAAATTCGAATAATTGAACTAAGTTAGGTATATAACAATGTTAGGTAGCGCAGTTAACAAATATTTGTAGTACTGCTCAGAGCAAAATATTTACGTAGAGAACTGGTATTGCAGTAATTTCAACGAAATACCCTCAATTTAATGTTAGGTAAAGGCCAGAATTCAAGAGAAGAAACAATTATTGCATTTGTCCTTACAAATGGGTTGAAATATCAAGAGTACAATTAAAAGAAAGAAAATAAAACTATCCGGACATGTTTCCATTACTTGAAACTAAACTTTTTACAAAATTGTCTATTGCCGAAGGGGACACGAGAGTAGAAAAGCGGAAAACACTTTATTTTGCAAAGCTTCTAATCCGTTAAATAATGGGTTGGAAATAAAAACGCTTTTAAAAATGTCTAAGCCGGCTCCCGTCACTGCAGTTGTGTCGACGTGTATTTGCGAGCGAAGCGCTTTAGATAATTAATTTCGCTCAACTCCGCTCCGCTGCGCAGCGCTTTACGCTGGACGTTCATAAATACTCGCTGAACTCGCTTTCAAAATATTCAGATAAGCGGAATTTAAACAAATGACAAGTGAGCATCAACAATGGCTACATTCTTATCTAGTTTACGAAACAGAATCCTTTTCGAGATTTCCAACCCACTGAGTGGTGAAAATTTTAAAAATTGTTGTTAATGTTTGTAAACTATTGGAACTTAATGTTTTTCGAGACACTGGAGCGGTAATTAATTAAACTATAAATAGTGTTCATGCTTTGCAGTCAACATGATAAGATGAATTAAGCCGTTATTCTCATTTAACTAACATTCGTTGCTCGTTTCTCGATCAATTTGCTATCAACTTGCATCCTTCCAAGAATAATAGACTTTAAGGGTACCAAAATTGAGTTACCTACTTATATACATTATTTACAGATCTAAATTTTATTTAAATATTAGCAGTAAACTCCACATAAATGTTCTACAAAACAGATTGTAGAAATACGTATTTACACGCACGATAGATTTATAACTTCATTGTGAAAGATCCAAAATGCCTATTAATTTGTTCAAAAACTTGAGATCATTTTATAATCAGGAATTTGATCCTGAATTTTATTCACCTCACTCTAGGGGATATGCCCCCTGATCGAGTCCATCGTTCTTACTACACTAAATCTTTAAAAGTAATCACATCGTTTGTCACTAGCTAACATGCGTTTTATGCACGAGTATAACATTCACTAGTGAGTTGACTGTCACATGCGTCGAGCGAACAAAGAGTGCACTCGCGTGAATAAATCCGGTCACTAGCTGAACGCATGCGATATGACCACGAGCACAACATTCACGAGTGAGTGACGAGTGACACGCGCGGAGCGACTTGACAGCGCGCTGGCGTGGCACTCCGCCTCGTCGACGTGCAGCTCGAGCAGCGGGCGCGGCGGCGCGCGCGGCGGCAGGCAGGCGCTGCGCCGCGCCGCGTCCCGCGCGCCGCGCCCGCCGCCGCCCACCTCCGCCGTCCAGCGCCGCAGCCACGACCCCACCCACGACGCCGAGCAGCCGCACCGCAGTGGGTTGCCCGCCAGCACCAGGCCACCTGGGAGGTAAGTAAACAGTTACCAAAGTACGCGAAAGGATATTGTGCAAGATTCTAGGAAGATCGGTGATGGCCAAAATGAGTATGGTGGTTGCTGGCCAGCGTTTTTTTTTGTAAGTCGGGATTTAGTAACTTAGCGAGATTCCATACTCAAAAGTGGGATAGTGGGCCTTGCGGTACAAAGGGCCTCGCGGATCACAGACATATAGCAAAAATTCTCCTTGGTGCTGAGGCTGAAGGGGCCGGAGGATTGGCGACTTTTTTATTTGGTGGACAAACTGCAGTTCCACGTACATTTGCAATTGGCGACCTTTTTGCAAAAGTCCAGTCCTTCCCAAAAAGCGGGACTGAGCCTGTCATTTAGATTAAAAAATCGGAATGATCCCGCCAAAAGCGGGACGTCTGGCAACCCTGTTGCTAGCTCATTTTTAATTCGAAGCGAGCATCGTAGTCCCCGGGAGTGGCAACGCTCTTGTGATTGACTTTAGATAGAACTCTTGCTGCTTACAAACGTCCAGAACGGCTGTGACCACTTACCATCGGAATGGACTATAACGTCGTTTGCTACTTCAATCGAATAAAAAGGGCACTTTTTGTTAGCCCTTGTGATCAAGGTATACTTTTAAACGTTCTTGTAACTAAAATATGTATCTAATATAATATTAATATTCCTATATAGAGTTATAGTCACCTGGTAGAAGCTTAGTAGCATAGCGGTTCCAACCAGTAAGATTTGGATATAGCACTGATGGGCCGAATGTGACCAGCCTGTTGTCACTGAAGTCCAGCGCGAGGTGCGGCACGCGGGCCAGCGGGCGCGCCAGGCCGGCCGGCAGCGCCGCCACGCCCGTGCCCGTCAGCCGCAGCGACAGCGCTCTCTGCCTGCCCAGAGCCGCAAACGCGTGCATCGATACTCTTTCCAAGTCCCTTCCTCGTACTTCTAAAACTCGCAACTTCGGCGCTCGTAACCCAAGCAATTGTGAATCTAAAATCGAATCTCGTATCAATACCGTTAGGGACTCCAAATAAGGTGTCGCCGACACTATTTCGGCAATGGGAATGTCGCGACCCTCGCTCGTTTGTGACTCGAGAGCGATCGAGCGGAGGGACACGAGAGGACGAAACGACCGGGGTTCGATTGTCTCCAAATGCCTCAAGTGCTCCATACGTAAGTGTAATAAGCGATCGAGCCCCTCGAACGATCCCCGCGACATGCGAACTATAGGATTATGCGAAACGTCTAGAGAGATAAGCCGGGGAAGCGCGGCCCACATCGCAGGGCGCACGGAGGTAAATTTATTGCCGGCGAGATTGAGTGCATGTAAATTAGCGAGATGCCGCACGTCGCTCTCGCGGTACGACGTTATGTAGTTAATGCTGAGATCGAGCTCGGTGAGGTTCGCTAAAGGAAGGTGAGGCGCGGTCTTGAGCCCCGCGCCGGCGAGCGATAAGCGACGCAACCGCGGCACGTTATGGAACAGTTCCTTGAAATTAGCCTTTATCGCGTTATAAGACAAATCGAGGCGGCGTAAGCGAGGCAAGCCCGCGAGGGTGTTATCAGATAGCACCGTGAGTGCGTTCTGCGCCAGGCTAAGCTCGTGAAGAAACGCCGTAGTGTGGAACATGGCTGCGTCGAGGTACTCGAGTCGATTTCTAGATAGTTCCAACCGACGCAATGTAAAACCCACCTGGGCCAAAGTACTACTCGGAAATAATATCAGTTGATTGTCGCTCAGATCTAAATATTCCAATAGCGTATTCTTAAAAGCGTCGCGGGGCAGCGCCCGAATCCGATTGCTATCGAGACGCAACTGTCGCAGCCGGCGCAGGTTGTAAAACTGTTCAACGGACAATTGCCCGATACGGTTGTTAGACAGATCGAGGATTTGCAGCGAAGACATTTCCGCGAATGATCTCCTTTTTATTATACTTATATTGTTATAGCATAAGTTCAATATATCTAACTTCGATAAGGAACCGAAACCGGAGCTATCTATTTGAGTTAACTTGTTATAAGAGAGCAATATTTGACGAATGTGTGGTCCCATGGAGTCAAAAAAGGTTTTCGAAACAGTCTCTAGTTCATTATGCGATAGGTCTAGTATATTTATAAGAACTGGCGTACCGCCGACTAAGGAGGATATCCTATTGTAGCTAACGTTTATGGCGAACGTGACTTCGTTATTTGACACGTTTTCGAAATAGCGCGTGGAGAACTCGGCCAGATTGTTCTCGTGCATGTCCAGCACCTCGAGCCGCGGGAGGTCGCAGAATGCCCCGTCAGAGACGAGCTCCAACACGTTACCCGCTAAACTTAAATAAACTAAATTCAGTAAATTCGTGAAACTCCTCTCGCTCACATTGTGCAAGCGATTGTAAGATAAGTCTACGCTTTGCAACTCTCCCAAATCTACGAGAAACTCCGAGTTTATCTTACTTATGTAATTATACGACAGTCTTAACTCCTTTAATTTGTAAGTGCCATTCGCCCTAACCACTTCGCTGGGAAATTCTATTATTTTATTAAAGTCTAAATTGAGATACTCTAACGAGGGAAAATTTTGCATATCATCTGACGAAAAGTAGTGGATATTGTTATTATCCAATCCCAACCAGCTCAAAGTCTCCAGCGCCGAGCCGGCGGGCACGTCTCCGCTGAATAAAGCCGAAGAAAGTTCGAGAACTCTTAATTGAGTCAGATTAGCAAAAACGCCAGCCTCTACATAATAGAGGTCGTTAAAACTAAGAACCAGTTCGCGCAAAGGCAGCGGAGGAAAAACGCCTACTGCAAGTTGCGCAATGCGATTCCCGCGCAAGCTTAGCGTGTTCAGCGCCTCCGACCACGGCCCGAACGTATCCGCGGGAACGTGAGTGATAACGTTATAACTTAAATCTAGATACACCAGAGACGCCTGAGCCGCGCTCCTCAGGCCCGATGGGAATGTCGATAACATATTACCCGCCAGCGTTAACGAGTGTAATCGCGGTGGTAATTCCGGAATTTCCTCTAGCTTATTATATGCTAACGACAGATGCTTCAAGTGTATTAGTTCTTGTACGCTGGCAGGCAGCGAGGACAGCTCGTTGTGATCTAGATCTAAACGTTCTAAGTCGTGCTTCAATGCATAAACTGTAGCATCTGATAAATGGTTTAGTCTGTTATATGATATTGACAGCTTTTCTAGGCGACCACAATCTAATACGAATGGGGGTATTGACGTGAAATCGTTTAAATCCAAAATCAGTTGCTTCAACTGAAGACCATGTTGGAATTCAAACTCATAACTGTCGGTGAGCTCGTTGTGACTTAAGTCGAGTGAGTCGATTTTAGATCTATCGCTGCGACACGTGCGGTTGAAGGCGGGCTGAAGGACGTTGTTTCGAAGGTGGAGGTGTCGGAGGCGCGGCAGCAGCGCGATCGCGGAGCACGGCACTCGCGGGAGCAGGTTGTCGGAGAGGCGCAGCAGCGCCAGGCCGGCGGGCAGCGCGCCCGCGTCCAGCTGCCGCAGCCGGTTGCCGTCCAGCTCCAGCTGGGCCAGTTGCCGCAGCGAGCTCAACGCACCCTCGCGCAGCGCACATATATGGTTGTTACTAAGAGACAGACTACTTAAGGTGTCTGTTAGCGCTCCCCAATCCATATCGGGATCGATGTCACTTATAAAATTACTGAAACAAAATATCGATACTAGATTATCGTTTATTATGTTATTAGATATGTCGTGATTATGGCAACGGAAAAATCGCTTACTTTTGTAAATTGAGCCAGTTGAGTACTTTAAGTTCGCGGAGAGCTTCTATTGGTATTTCCGTGAATTCGTTGTAGCCTAAATCTAAAGACGCCAGCGTAGATGTCATTGACCTAGAATAAAACATTCGGTTAAGAAATATTCTTTATACAATTGTTAAGACTAAATTGATAAATTCTGAAAGATAAAATAACTTTCTGTAAGGTGATTACAACGAGCACTGGTAGATTATATTTTCCTCTTAAGAACATTAATGAAATAGGGAACTTTAGAAATGAGTTAGTTTATAGTTTATATTTAAGTTCGTATAATCCAGCTCGGATTACAAGGTAGCAGGTTACAAAAACCTAGGCAAAAAGCATAAATTTTGTTGGAGTGTAATAATCTGCGACTGGTTAATAGTGAAATTCAGCTACTCTGAGGAGTCAAAGTAAGGATCCCAAATACTCATCTTATTAGTTACTAGGCTGTTCCCGTGCCTTCGCCCACTACGTCTATTTAAATAATATTTCTATTTGTTAATCTCGTTCATAAACTAAGACTACTCTTAGTAATATGCCAAAATTTCATCAAAATCGGATCAGTAGTTTTTGCTCACACAAAAGCACAACGACATATACAGCCTCATACAACTTTCAATTACAATGTTAATAGGAAATACAAATTCTTATAAACAATTCTGAGTTATAAGAAGTCATTACAAAAGAGTGTTAACTTCACACTCGGCCCAAAATCCTTCTCATACAAAGAAGAGACCAGCGTAACAGTGAAATAAGACGGGTTTAGAGAAGATGTCTTTTTTTTATATTTGGCTGAAGTAACAAACGCGCATGTAGTCCACCTGATGGTAAGTGGCCACTGCCGCCCATGGACATCTGTAATCAACTACATACAGAACATGGGTTCCATCTGAAGTCAATCACAGATGCGTTGCTACTCCCAAGGACTGTCATGGTCGCCCCATGTGAAACTGTGCCGGCAACCACACCCTTCTATCGAAACGCAAGAACTGCTTCACGCTATAAATAGGTGTGGCGGTGGTACCTCCCCGGTCGAACTACACTGATTTTACCACCTTGAAAGCATGTCGTAGTATAAGTGAGTGCTCACGCGAGCGCGGCGGGGTCGAGGCGGTGCAGGCGCGAGGCGACCAGCAGCAGCGTGCGCAGCGCGCGCCCGTCCAGCGCCGCCTCGCCCAGCGCGCCCAGCCGCGCCGCGGACACCGCCACGTGCCGCACGCCGGACTCTGCACACGACACACGAGTTACTTCCGGACTTTGCACACATCACACGTGTCACTATCACCGTTATGGGATTATTAATTAAACTTAAGTTTAAATACACGCGAATAATTTGCTGAAAATCTTGTCTATAAATGACGTGAATTATACTGTTACGAACGTTTTTTACGAGAAGAGACGACTTTTATTTAGATTTGCGTGAACAAACTTATATTATTTATGATCGCAAATATTCCTAACATACATAGTTGATTCTCATTTGTGGTGATTTCTCATGATGGCGATAATCCCTTACATGTTTCCGACTGCTGAACTGGCACTAATCACATTCCATCTGTTGGACTACTGACCTGGCACTGATCACTTACTATCTGTTCGACTGCTGGACTGGCATTGATGACTCACCATCTGTTGGACTGCTGGAATGGCACTGATCACTTACCATCTGTTGGACTACTGGACTGGCACATAAAACTGACGCCTTCTCTTAACTCTACGCTAGTGTTAATCTCTTTCTCCTTGTCTGCTATGTAACGCACCTGTGTCAGGGAACCGGTGGAAGGGCACGAAGTCGCAGGCGAGGTGGTCCGCGCGGCACACGCACAGCGCGTTGGAGGCGCAGGGCCGGGCGGGGGCGGGGTGTGTGGGGTGCGCGGCGTGCGCGGCGTGCGCGGGGGCGGCGTGCGGCGGCGCGGCGGCGGGGCGGGGCAGCGCGGCCGCCAGCAGCGCGAGCAGCAGCCCGCGCGCCCGCCCCCCTGCCCACCGCATCGCACCTGCAACTGAACTATACTTTACATATGCGTCCTTTGAAGTTCCGGAATCAGAATGAGACGCCGGTATCCCCTATCTGTCGTAAGAGAAGACTAAAAGGGGGTTGTGGGCAACTAGAGAGGGCAGCTCGAACAATCCAGTCAGGCGAACCAGGGAAGGACGGCGATATATGTGGTCTCATACCGTCGTAAAGACCAGACGAAGACCAGAAGGTGACCAGAAGAAGAAGCCGGTCACCTGGACGGAGCCCGATGGGGCAACGCACTCGGAAGACTCCGGTTGCGTTCCTTTAGAGATACCGGAGTCCTCTTGGTAGCGTCAAGGCGTGAAAGCCTCAGGGGGGCGTTTTAGTGCAGTAAAAATCCCACATAACCCTGCTTCGCTTCCAAGGCGTCGGGTACCTTTTGAAGGTTCCCCCTTGAGAACAAAATATAACAAAATGTTTTTAACCGTGTTGTAAATGTTAACAAAAATTCCTAAAATTTCTCGGTTGGAAAACATGCCTTTCGGAAAATGCATTGGAAAATTGATTTATAAAGAAAAACCTTATATCATATTCATTAAACTCTAATAATTATTATTCTATTTAGAACACGAGCAATCTTACTTATCACTCGCAAAATATACAAATTCCCACTATTTAAACTCTATCTCAGTCACAGTTTTACGCAGTTAGTTACAACTCTGCCCACCTTAGACTTAGTAAATCCACCCCTGTAACAACCTTGAAAAGTACGCAACTTGTCGAACTAGGGTACAAGACACATCGTGGGCCGATGTCGTAAATAATTCATAGCAGAGGACATTACCATATTTCAAGTTCGTGACCTGTACGCAGCACGCCAGTCGCTAAGAGTAATGCGAGAGCGCCCACCATTACTACATCACACCGACGAAAACTATTTTTCAGCTCCCGTCTCGTTTTAGACCACTCTTTATTCACAATATGTCGCTGTTACTATTTCAGAACAAGTAAATTTGGGGCTGACGTATTATGTTCCATTTTAGTATTCTTCTTGTTTGCTTTCAGAACATAAATATTTTTATCGTCTATATCTTTATGATCATATTGGATTTCATTCACTGAATACCAAATTATAACAGCAGCCGACAGCCGTTGTTCAAAATGGTAGAGCGAGTGTGGTCCGACCGGAGTGGTTGATTACAAATGGCCGTGGGCGACAGTGACCACTTACCATCAGGTGGACTGCATGCTCGTTTGCTACTTAAGTTAGATAAAACTTTCGTATCCGTGGTAGGGTGTAGTTGCTGGCTCATTTTCATGTGCGCGACTATCTTATATCCTCGTGAGAACCCACCAACGCTTTTGTGATTGACTTCAGATAGAACTGGTTACAGAGTTTCGGGTCCGTAGGCGGTACCAGAAACTTATTATCGAGTTGCGGTACTCGAATATACGCGTTGGTATTGATTACATAAACATAGATGAATAATGACAGATACTAATCTAGGTTCTTGCTTCGCTTCAAGTATTCCTTCAGTTATCCTTAACTCCACCTCTTTCAAACAACAAAGGTACAATTGGAATACGAACCTATAATTGTATAAAACGTTAATAAAAATAAATTTGAACCTGTCAATAGCCAAGTTAGTGGCCCGAAGTGAATTTACTTTAGCGTGCAAACATCGGAACAGATTACATTAGTCTCTGGCGGCATTTCCAATTTGTTTGCACTCGTTTTGTTTTATTCGATTACCGACGCGTAAATACTCGGCCACCGTTCGTTCAGAACATTCACATGAGCAACAGGGGGTACGAAACAGCAGCGGCAAAGGATAAGGGTATTTACATACTATTGGGTAGAATCTGCAATCTGAAGTTAATCAATCATCCTTCTACGTTACTGAAAGATTTGGCATCTTTCTACATTACATTTTTTTACCTGACTCAAGTAGCAAACGAGCATGCAGTCCACCTGATGGTAAATGGTCACTGCCACCCATGGACATCTGTAATCAACTTCACACAACACAACATGGGTTCCATCTGAATTCAATCACAGACGCGTTGCTTCTCCCGAGGACTATGATGGTCGCCTCATGTGAAAGTGTGCCGGCAATCACACCCTTCATCGAAACGCATAAACTGCTTCACGCTAAAAAAGGTGGTCGGTGGTACTTCCCCGAGCGAACTACACTGGTTCTACCACTTATGAAATTATAACTTAGTAGTTACGAAATAGTTATGTCGGCAAATAGAATTCTTAAAGAATTCAAAATCGTGTATCGTGAGTTTACTTACCTACCTGACCGTTAAGTATCGAAAATCAACTAAGAAGAGTATCACAAAGTATTAAAGAAATGAAACAATAACCTCTTTTGTCTTATTAAAGAATGGTATCCGGTTCATTGTTGCTTATTCATACTATTATTTATTTAAGGTGTAGCAGTTTGCGCCGTGTATGGCAAAACAGGTATTGATCTAATTTTTAAAACATAGCCGTGCCCGTAACATGGCGTCATTCGGAATAGCTTGCAAATATGATAGGTATCATAACCTATTCGCAGAAAACGTATTAGGCATTCATCGATTTCTTGGGACCACGCCGCACGTCAACTAACCGAATTGTACACATGAAATGAAGAATTGACGCCTGAATGATATGAATTAAACTGTATTTACCTAAAGATATAGGAATCATCGTATTGTGTAGTTATTAAATACTTTGTTAACATTTACGGCGTGAAATAATTTAATAAAATCGTATAAAACGCAGTAGAAATTATAGTTAAACTAGCTGTCCCGACAAACGTTGTTTTTCCATATAAAAAATAAAAAAAATGTTAAGGGTGGACAACCCTTAAAAGGTATGAAAAATAGATGTTGGCCGATTCTCAGACCTACTGAATAAGCATATAAAATTTGGTAAAAATCGGTTAAGCCGTTTCGGAGGAGTATGGCAACAAAACACGAGAATTTTATATATTAGATAAATACTTTGTAAACCTGAAATTAGACCTTATGATGATTGAAATGAAATGAAATGAAATGTCTTTATTTTGCATAAGCCTACAGAGGCATTTCCAAATTGTCAGCTACATATATTTTTTTTTACACTACCACCGGATCGGAACACGACTTCAACTGAGAAGATCCGGCAAGAAACTCAGTGAGTTTTTCTTTTTTATTTGTATATCTTTTCTTATTGCCATATTGTTTTTACATTGGTTATAAAAGTTAGCTCCAGTTTAGTTTAGATTACGTTATTCCTATCATTAAAGTATGATATCGAATGAAGAGTCATGTACCTGTAGTCATGTTATAAATGCTATTAGTGTTATTAATTGAAAAACCCGCGGGCCTTAACAACAAACTAGTTTCAACCTAGTACAATCAAGGCTAAGCCTATTGATGCCAGAAACCATTAGTCAGTTGGAATTTATTATTTTCTTCACAGTAAATATAGTTAATGCCAACATTTTTCTTCTAACTTTTTTTATAGTAACTAACCATAACGAACTTAACTAATTCTACTCAACATTCGAAACTAAATATATTACTCTATATGTAATAGAGTAATATATTACTCTATATTACTCTATACTATAGTAATATATTACTCTATATTACTCTATACGAACAAGATGTACACAGCGGATAATTTTACAACGTGACAGTTATCGAAAATTAAAAGGATAAAGGATTTTAACGAGATGTACGTTGTTTGTTTGACGTATACAATTACGTTAAGACAGAAAACAAAGAAGAGTCTCTATGCTACAGTTTCACTAAATAAATACACGTAACACAAACATTTCTCCCCGCAGCTAACAGTATCGGTACCGGAGTACAAAGTAACTCAAAAAGATGTCGCTCTGAAAGTCCACGTTGAATTAAGCTAGAATACTAAAACAGAATCGTGGTCGAATCATAAGAAAGTTTTCTGGTCGTGGTTTTTTTATAATTTGTCTAAGGACGTACCATTATCACACCTATTTCTGCAATATAACGGGGGTAAAAACTGTTCCCTGGTTTTACCGGTGAGATTATTATATATGATACCAATATTATACATACAAATACGAACAAAGCATGCGATGAATCGCAAATATGCCATAAGTAAGTAAATAGACCGTCCCTGTAGTTCCGGGATCAGAATAGGGCTACGTCATGCCCTGCCTGTCGTTAGAGGCGACTAAAAAGGGCGTCCGGGATTGCAGACGGCTAGAGTGGGAGCTCGAACCGTTCGTCAGGCAATCCGGGGAAGGACGGCGGTATGTGTGGTCGCATACCGTCGTAAAGACTAGACGGAGCGGTGGTCCCGCCACCCATCTGGGAGCAGCCCGATGGGGCAACGCGCTCGGAGGATTCCGGTTGAAGTCGTTTCGAGATCCCGGAGTCCTCCTTTTTTAGCGCCGAGGACTACGACCGGGGGGAGGGTTTAGTGCGCGGTAAAAATCCAACATAATAATAAAAAAAAGTAAGTAAATAGATTTTGCCTCCGCTAAGGAAATAAAAGGTGGTAGAGCTATGGTTCGGCCGGTGAAGTACCACCGCCACACCTATTTCTAGTACGAAGCAGTTCTTGCGTTTCGGTGGAAGGTGTGGTTGCCGGCACACTTTTATATGAGGTGACCATCATAGTCCTCGGGAATAGCAACACATCTGTGATTGACTTCTGATTGAGCCCTTGTTCTGTATGAAGTTATTTACAGACGTCCATATGCGGCAGTGACCACTTACCATTAGGTGGACTGTATGCTCGTCTGCTACTTCAAATTAATAAAAAAGAAAAAAAAACGCTCAACACGCATAAAAAAACTTTTCATTAAAAATATGATTTATATAAAGACTTACGTTGTTACGTTACGTTACGATACGTTGATCTAGGACAAGTACTTAACATATCCTAAAGTAGGCAACAAGGACAGCCAATAACTCTAGAGAAGGCACGTTTGATCTACATTATTATACAAAATTCGAAGCGACGTGGCGTCAGCGCCGCGGCGCACCCGCGCGGCTTTACGACCGCCGCTCAACGGGAGTTAGCAAACGATTTTACGACAAATATGTATGTTCTCATAAACGTAACAGACGTCTGAAGGGTCAGTTTTGATAGTTTCGCTTTTACGACTGTTTTATACGAAGGATGTTTCGATAAACATTGGATAACAAAAAATGGAAGCATAAAACTTTATTAGCCTTATTTGACGAATAAAAAGTCTTACTAAGTCTTTTATCAGATCTAATGTTACAAATAAGAAAGTAGAATCGCTCCATAAATCTTGATAGTTTCATATGACAGGATTATTTTACTTTTACGTTCCGCGAATCTTAATTTACGAGTAAAACATGTTAAAATAGAGTCAAAATATGATCACAATAATTAAATCAATGTTTGATTTTAGGCTAATATTATCGCGGAATTGATGTGGAGTTGCATGGATCGTAGTTTTTTCGAAAATCGTTGACCACCGCAATTTCGCCGTGACCACGATCCATGCAACTGGGTCGAAATATCGGCAAAAAGAATTCGAAAAGGATTCAAAAACCGCATAACGTGAGTACCAGTTAAGTATTAAAACAATGTTAATTATCACAGGGTAAATCAAGTTCCCAACGAAAAGCACAAGCCTCATTACAACTAATAAGTATGCTACATTTACGATGTTTACTCTCCAACCGTCTAAAACAACTTTGGGTAAATAGTTTCCCCGAGCGAGGAGGTCACCTTTCCTCATGTAGAGTGTGAGTAGAGCCGCATCGAGATGCCGGTATTTATTAATTTCTAACTTTTTTACATAAGCCTTTACACTAAGTAATTACTACTAACTAATTCCTGAGATATAAAAACTAGCGTACAATTATGCTTTCTTAGAGTAAAGATCATATTGTTATAGGTAATTACAAATACAATGAAGGTTATCTAATATATAAAATTCTCGTGTCACAGTTTTTGTTGCCATACTCCTCCGAAACGGCTTGACCGATTTTACCAGATTTTATATGCTTATTCAGTAGGTCTGAGAATCGGCCAACATCTATTTTATTCTTAAGGGTTGGCCACCTGTTGAAATTTATTAATTGCAACACCGTGCGCAACGTCATCGCCATTTTATGTCACTTCCTTTTTGCCATTGCTTGTATGTCTGAGTCTAAGTAATAAAACAGTTTAATTTTGTTCTGGAGTTATATTTTATATAAAAATACTTTAACATTCCATTAGGTTATGGGCTAATAATGTCTGAAAGTAAATAAGAAATATAATTCGATACAAAAGTGCTGCGATTCAATTGAATTAAATTTGATAACCTCAACCGGCCATTATTGGCATGTGCATTTCTTCATATTTCTTCTGACGAAAAGTATACAATAAAAATGGTGTCACAAATATCAATAGGCACAATTGAGAAACTCATTGGAAGAGAAAACTACCAAAGTTGGAAATTTGCCGTCAAGAACTATTTGGAACATGAAGAATTGTGGCAGGAAATTGAACCTGAATTGGGTTATCAGTCCGACAGCAAGAAAAACACGAAAGCAAGGTCAAAAATAATACTTTTAATAGATCCAGTTAATTATGTCCACGTTCAGGAGGCTACAAAAGCGGAACAGGTATGGACAAAACTCGAAAAAGTATTTGATGACTCCGGGCTCAGTCGCAAAGTAGGTCTATTAAGAGACTTGATCACCACCAACTTGGAAAATTGCTCGAATGTCGAAGAATATGTCAATAAAGTAATGTCAACAGCTCATAAGTTAAGGAATATCAATTTTGTGGTAGGAGATGAGTGGCTTGGTACATTGCTGCTCGCTGGGCTCCCTGATTTCTACAAACCGATGATAATGGCTTTAGAGAGCTCTGGTGTGGCTATTACTGCTGATTATGTCAAAACTAAGTTGCTACAAGAGGTTAAGGTATCTGATTCTGTTGCTTACTATTCAAAGGCTAAAGCTTACAATAAACTAAGCGTGTCAAAGGTTTCACCAAAATATTCACATAACCAAACACAAGAAAAAAGGCAATCCAAGGGTCCACGGTGCTTTGTATGTAATAAGCATGGACATATGAGTAAAGATTGCTATTTTAAAGACAAAAAAAAGGGCTCCTCTAACACAGATTATTCAAAAAATAATGTTTATTATGCTGCTTTTCCAGTTGCTACTGAATTGGAGGGAAACTGCTGGTATGTCGATTCTGGAGCATCGCTGCATATGTGCAATAATGAGAATTGGATGTATGATGTCACTCCATCTACAATCAACAACGTCAAGGTTGCAGATAATAAAATAGTGCCAGTAAAAGGCAGCGGTAATGTGGATTTCCAAATAAGAGACTCAGACGGCATATTGCAAATAATACAGGTTAGAAATGTTTTATTTGTTCCCACACTATCAGTAAATTTACTCTCTGTAAGTCAGATGGTAAATAATGGCTGTAAAGTGAAATTTGAAAAAGATGGTTGTCAAATCTATAAGAATAATAAATTAATATTGACAGCTTTGCATCGCAACAACATGTATGTAGTAAATAATGTTTCCGAAGCACCGGCATTGCTATCAACAGTAGATGAGCAAGATATAAATTTATGGCATCAAAGAATGGGCCATCTAAATTTCACTGACTTACAGAAAATAACAGAAAGTGCAGAAGGGGTCAAATTATTAAAAAAAGGCAATCAAGTTTGTACAACATGTTTAGAAGGTAAAATGAGTAGACAACCGATCAAAAACACTGGTACTAGAGCTTCTGAATTGCTCCAATTAATTCACTCTGATGTTTGTGGTCCCATGGAGACAAGTTCTATTGGTGGTGCCAGATATTATGTTACTTTTATAGATGATTATAGTAGGAAGGTATTTGTCTATTTCATGAAAAACAAATCTGAAACTTTAGAAAAATTTAAAGAATTTAAGAATTTAGTGGAAAATGAATTAAATAAAAAAATAAAGATATTACGTTCAGATAACGGAAGAGAATATATAAATAATGAGTTTAAATTGTTTCTGTGTAAAACTGGTATCCAGCACCAAACAACTAACCCATATACGCCTGAACAGAACGGTATGGCAGAGAGAATGAATCGCACACTAGTAGAGAGAGCTAAATGTTTAATTTTGAATGCCAGGCTACAAAAATATTTTTGGGCTGAAGCAGTTTCAACAGCAGCTTATATTGTAAATCGTTCACCAACAAAAGCTTTGGAATACAAGACGCCATATGAAATGTGGACAGGTAAAAAACCAAATTTAAATAACATGAAAATTTTTGGTTGTCATGCAATGGTTCATGTGCCAAAAGAAAGGAGACAAAAATGGGATTCAAAAGCTGTCAAAATGATATTTGTGGGTTATTGTGAATATACAAAAGGTTACAGATTATATGATGTGAGTAAAAAGCAAATATACAAGAGCAGAGATGTTGTTTTTTTGGAACACACAGTTAAAGACAATTGTGTTATAATGCCGCTCACTATGTTGCAACAACAGGAACCTACTAAACTAGAATCTGATACTGATACTTTTGTAAATGAAAATCCTGAAAAATCGTTTGACGTCTCCAGTGAATTTCCAAATTCAGAGTCAGATAATAATGATCCAGATTACACACCAGAGAACTTCAAAGAGGAAGAAACATTTCCAATTAGAAATATAAATCTAAGGCCAAGAAATAAACCTACTACATATTTTTGTAATAATGAGAAGCCAACTGATTCAGCGATATTATTAAAGGAGGCAGAAACTGTGGAAGAAGCTCTTTCAGGTCAAAAAGCAAAAGAGTGGAAAGAAGCCATGGATAGTGAATATGAATCACTCCTTCAGAATAATACGTGGACATTAGTAACACTTCCTGAAAACAAAAGAATAATTCCATGCAAATGGGTTTATAAAATGAAAACCGATGCAAGCGGTAAAGTTGTTCGATATAAAGCTAGGTTAGTCATAAAAGGTTTCATACAAAAGAAAGGAACTGAATATAATGAAATTTTTGCTCCGGTAGTACGACATACTTCAATAAGATATTTGTTTGCAATGGCTGTTAAACTAAACTTATATATAGAACAAATGGATGCAGTTACAGCATTTTTACAGGGAGACATAGATGCCGAAATATATATGAATCAACCACCGAGCTATGAATATGGACACGAAGTTTGTAGATTAAATAAGTCCATTTATGGCTTAAAACAGGCCAGTCGCCAGTGGAATTTAAAACTAACAGCCTTGTTAAAAAAATTAGGATTGAAAAGTACATCTGTGGATCCATGTGTGTACTACAAAAATGAAAATGGAAATATCCTTGCTATACTGATATATGTTGATGACTTAATAATTTTATATAATAACATACAGGAAGGTGAAGAAATAAAGCAGCAACTTAAAAGTAAATTACATATGAAAACACTTGGACCTGTAAATTATTTTATTGGTTGGAGAATTAGTCAGAATGAGGCCAGAGACCAAATACATATTGATCAGACTGCCTATATAGAAAAACTTCTACAGAGATTCCACATGACAGATTGTAACGCAGTTTATTCACCATGTGATCTCAGCTCTAAATTGATTAGCACAGGAGAGCAAGATAATATCATTAAAAATGTCCCTTATCAAGAAGCAATAGGAAGCTTACTCTACCTATCACAGGGAACAAGACCAGATTTATGCTTTATAGTCAACAAATTGAGTAGCTTCAATAACAAACCAGAAATGCAACACTGGCTAGCAGTAAAAAGAGTACTGCGGTATATAAAGGGCACAAAGGAGTGTAAATTGATATTTAGACAAAACAAAGAAGAAGACAGAGTATTTGGCTACAGTGATTCAGATTGGGCTTCAGATACTAACAGCCGGCGCTCATGCACTGGCTACACTTTTCTGTTTCAGGGTGCTTCCATTTCATGGTGTTCTAAACGTCAGAACACAGTTGCATTATCAACCATGGAGACAGAGTATATGGCATTAGCAACTGCCACACAAGAGGCTTTATGGCTGCGGCATTTGAAGTCTGAATTACAGAGTAATATTTTAGTTGCACCTACCATAATTTACTGTGATAATCAAAGTGCAATTAAATTTGCAAACAATGATTCTTACTATGCACGAAGCAAGCATATAGATATAAGATATCATTTCCTTCGTGAAAGAGTTGCTCAACAAGAAATTGAACTGAAATATGTTGGTACTCAGGAAATGGTTGCCGACATACTTACAAAACCAATTTCTCAAAAGAAGACCGAAGATTGTTCTGTTGCTATGGGTTTGCAATTAAGAAGAGGATGTTGAAATTTATTAATTGCAACACCGAGCGCAACGTCATCGCCATTTTATGTCACTTCCTTTTTGCCATTGCTTGTATGTCTGAGTCTAAGTAATAAAACAGTTTAATTTTGTTCTGGAGTTATATTTTATATAAAAATACTTTAACATTCCATTACCACCCTTAACTTTATTTTTTATATGGCAAAACAACGTTTGTCGGGACAGCTAGTTATTATTGTAAAGGGAATAAAAATTCACTGTGCCCGATCAAATATGATCGTTCTTGTTAAATAAAGCAATGTTTAAATAAAAAAAATGTAAAATCCCGTAAATGACGGTAAGCAGTATCACTAAAGCGGCTACCGCCTAGCTCATTTCCATGCGACGTGTAACCGAATCGGCTAACGAGTGCTGCAACTTGCTCCGGAAACGGAGTCTGACTCCGCTCGTGTACGATAAACAAATTTTCGCTTTACGTACACTACTTCTGCCACGACAACATGCTTATATTCAGAATCGTCACCTGACCCGGCACATATCTCTCGTCTTCCCATTATTGTCCCACAGCTGGGCACGGGTCTGGGCACGGAATGAGAAAGTTTTAGGCCATATTCCACTGCGCTGGTCAAATGCGAATTGTACACATATATTAACTCTTATGCCGGTGTGTACTGGAATTTAGTTTTTTTTTTTCTTTTTCCAATGATTTCTATATTAATAAATCTTCGACAAATTGACTCTCTAAAATTTTTAAATTTATATTCTACGTGTAGTAGTAGTAAGTTTTTCCAACGTTCAGCATACAAGCTCAGAACAGAAAGTATCAGAACACAGCTCCCCAAGCACGGTCACCTAGTGTGACGGGAGATCTCCCATTGCTATATACGTAACTAAGTTTATATTATGGGTATACCCTAAATATAAAAAAAAAAATATTTTTAAAACGTTCCGCATCATTAATTATAAGTATTTTGAAAATTTTAATGATTTTTTTAAGAATATGTTGGCGCATAATTTTTTGTTGAATATTATAGCAAAACTAGCTGTGCCCGCAACTTCGTCCGCGTATTTAAAAAGTATTATTACACGACGATATAACGACGCAAAAACAAATAACAAATAACGCTGCATACAACCACCGCCCCTCCTCCTTGCAGCGTCATGTTTTGTACATCATGCGGCGCGGCTGAATTTTATATCGGTGTTATTTTAAAATTGTCATATCTTCAAAGACAATTTTGTTCACAATTAAATACTCTTAATCAACAACACATTTATTTGGACAAAGATTAATATTATTACGTTGATACAACTCTTAACTAATTTCGACCGAATTTGATTACCATGAAAACGGTTCTGGTGAGTTAATCTTAAAAGACAGACATATACTGTCGCGGACATTTTTTTAGATAATTTCAAGAGAAATAATTCTTTCATACATATATTTTTGGTATCTTGTACCGTTTTCGCAGCGCACGCAACGGAAGCCCTCAAGGATGAATAATTTTCCCCGTTTTTTTCACATTTTCCATTATTTCTTCGCTCCTAATAGTTGCAGCGTCATATTATATAGCCTAAAGCTTTCCTCGATAAATGGTCTATTCAATACAAAAATAATTTTTAAATTCGAACCAGTTGTTCCTGAGATTAGCGCGTTTAAACAAACAAACAAACAAACAAACTCTTCAGCTTTATATATTAGTATAGATATAGCACAAGGAAAGAAATACCCTGTTAACATTTAGCTAAAACCTTGCTTTAACGTACGTATGTTTATCAGCAACACAGGCCGTATCGCGATGAAAAGTTGGCGGAGAGTCTCCAGAGCACCGCACGACTCTACATCTAATAAGGCTCTGGGGCATAAGATCCTTGTACTGCCAACTTACTGTATAAAAGAAACATATGTTGATATATCATATGATCAGCGCAAAAGTCTTGTAATTGATAATTAAACCAGGCATCATTAACTGATTAGGCTGATTTTATTCCTACTCGTTTAATTTGAATGACAATGTATGATAAGTACAGGGATTATACTAATTTCAATATGGCGGGCGCCCCAACCAAGTGAGCCAATAATCTTCATCAAAAGATTTACTAAAAAATTACAAAAAAATAAATGACTATAGTATAAAGACATACTTATTATTACTTGGAGTAGCAACATATCTGTGAATGTCCTCTAGAGACTCTATATGAAGTCACACAATCACAGAAGTGTTGTTACTTCTGAGAACTAAGCAAGTCTTCTTAAATAAAAATAAGCCACCACACCATTCCACCAAACACAAAATAAATAAATAAATAAAAACTGCTTGACGCTAGAAGTGAGCGGTAATATATTCCCGGTCGAACAATATTTGTCCTACAAACTTAAATAAATTAAACCTATATGGCACTAGTACGTAGCTACAATTGTACACAAAGGCACAGTACAACGGAATTAGGATGGTGATCATTTTGTATGTGTCTGTACTCGTAATAAGTTAACGACCAAGCAGAGACTGCGCAGGCGTGTATGTTACAATCCCCGGAGGCAGTCCCTTGTCTTTGAGACAAGATCAAACAATGTTTTACTAAGTTAAACGCAAAATCTAGAACTATTTTCAATTTTCAAATAGAGGACGTAAATATGTTTATGTTTTCTGAAGATATGTAGCTGAAATTCTTAATGCTATCGTTATATTTTATGTCAAATCTTGGGCAATATACATACGTACAAGAGCTAGCTTTTATTTACTTTAAAAAACGATGACGTCGCTGAGTTTCTTTCGAGATCATCTCGGTTGAGATCGTGTTCCGATCCCGTGGTAGTGTAAAAAAAAATGTAACAGGCAATTTATAAGTTCTCCTGTACACTTATATAAATTAATTTAATATAATTCTACTACAAAAAGCCAGTTTGACTTATCTTACTTGTCTTACTTACTTACCTATCTTACTAATTCCTGTCAAAATATGGCATAAAATTTCCATTTACATATTTTTGTAATGATTCATTTGTTATCTATCATTTGATACCTATACTGTTATAATATAAAATTGTGCTCTGCCCTTTTTTATTTGAATTTGCAGGCGACATATTATGTAGTGTATGTCACTCTGACATTTATTCTAACGAAACCTCATATGTTAAAATCTGCCAAGCCAATTGGTTTGTAGAGCGCATCAAAGAAATTACCATAACTCATACATAAGTACCCTGGACAAACATTTCACCTTCCTTTTGACGTAGCCTAAAAAGATGTTAAGTTCAAAGGAATCTCACCTGTTTCAATGTGTCCTTTAAACTCAAAACTGACATACTACACTTGTGTAATTCGGACGTGTTTGCCATGTATCATATAAAACATTTCGGAGCAACAACACAGTAATAGTAGCATGAAGTGGATGCGTCCCGCGGGCCCGCTGCGCTGCGATAACGTTCAACATGGCTGAACATCAGAACGGACCGAGACAACGACTAAAAAGCCCCGGGAGACCCCACTAGTCTTTACAACGGCACCGCTTGCTGCATTATTAACGTTTATTTAAATTCAAAATGTTCACTATTAATCCCCGTATTTCACATGCTCACCAAAAACCACTTTATCAAACTTTAATGGACATAAATCACATATCACGCGGTTTTTCATTATAGAGATCTGATGAACGCGTAACGTTCACGTGATAATCAGTGATTTACTGAAGCCACATAATTATGACAGGCCGTTTTACCGTACTATACTGTACGTACCGTACTATTTTTGACTCCACGTTTCGTGCATGCAAACCCATTGGAAGTGGAGCAAAATTCTGTTAATTAGAGAAAACTTAGGTTCATTCGATAGCAGTCGGTTAGTAGGAACTTAGCTAGATTGCGCGGCGCTCAGCCGGCAATCGTTTATTTTGAAAAGACCAAAGCAATTTGCATTAGCACTGCAGCGGAACGGCCCGATAGCCGGCAGGCGCGTCGACACGGCGTAGATATTATCTGAACTAATTAAATATTTAAAAACTACTGATAGACCATTCATGGACCAGTACTATTGCATACCAACTGACCACATCCACCAAGATTTAATGTATACGTAAAAAGAACGTTCAATTGTTTGCTTTGCTACCGCGCTGCTCGTTGGCTATTCGTACATTGATTTTCCATTTCATTACTATTGTCAAGAATATTGAATTCCCAAAAAATGCTTTCAATGAGATACCTGTCTTAAATAATTGCTCTAAGACAGACAAGACATAAATAGTTACTGTCACATATATGTTACATTTACGTGTGCCTGGTGAATTAACATATTTTATTTTATTTATGTTAAGAAAATTGACAACTTTTACAACTTTGACACCAATTCAAAGAAAATGTATTCCAGAATTTCCGAGACGACCTTGAACACTTAATGGGGGTATTTTTCAGACGTATTTCCGCTTTATATTCACGTCACGTCGCCCGCCATTATGGGAAAGTTTTTGGGTCCTTTTCACTCGGACGCCCGTAAAAAACGTGCCTATTACATTTCTCGCGAGTACTTTTGGCCCACGTACAAATATTTTGTAACTATGTCTTAAAATAATGGTTTGTACGTTTGTATTTCATTTGCGCGAGTCTTGCTCGTAGGCGATGAAGAATGCACAAGACATTTACAAACAAGTTTCTCAACGAAGGAACGTACTGCGTGGAATATTCAGTGCTGTACCGAGAAAAAAAGAAAGAATTGTACGCTGTTATTACATTCAGATAAACTTTTTCTACGTAAAAGAAAAAACTAAAATATAGGCCAAGTGAGTGAGTGATACTCATGCACTGAGGATTCCATACCGCCGCTCTATATATTCTATACTCGTTATGATTCCTTTTATGTCTTTATAAAATAGTTTTGTTTTACACCATTACCAACTCAAGTTTCATTTATACATTTTTTTATTTTAAGCGTTTATTTATTATTGTTTCTTAATAATACTCCATTAAATCAAGCCACATCCGTTTCATTTTTTACCTTATGTATACTTTTTAAGGTAGAATAGGCGAACAAACACCAGAGCGACATATACTGAATAATAGAGCATCTTTCTGCACGGATCCTTAAAAATAACGAATTCACGCCAAGTAAAGATTTTTGTTGTTTCAAAACAAACGGAACATTGTCAACTTTGGCGTTTACAAGCGTGACATGAAAAAGAACAAGCGTCCCGTCTCGTCGCCGGGACGACGTGTCACGGGAGCGATAAACAAATTAGTCGCGGGTGCTGCGGGGTGGGGGCTAGGAGGGGCCGTGAGGGGCTCATTAACCTTTCTGTTGTTTCCGCGCCACCCTTTGTACGCAACACCTGTCCTTTGCCGCGCTGCCGAGTGTCACGCTGTTAGCGCACTCTTAACTATATCACCAAACCGGAACGAGACATTTATACTTAATACGGAAGTACTCCTTGTGTGTACGTCACTATGTCATTACAAATTGACACCGACTTCCTGTGTTAGTTTTACATTTTGTTAAGGAATTACTTCCACCACCTAGTACAGTAATAGTTAGAACTGTTAGAAGTCCACAAGGATGAATCTCCAGTCGACACCGTCAATATTCACAGACTCTGTAGAGTCTGGCCAAGTTTAGGCTACCACTACTCTGTTGTAAAATATTGATGATTACTACCTGATTATTTCCAGTGTAACAACTATCCTTGTTACTGGCAACTTATTAAGAAGCACACACATTCGGTGACGCGAGTATAGCTCTTAAATAACCTTATATATATACATACACTGGGAGGATGCTAAATGCATCCTCTCAGTGTATGTATATTATTATTCAACTAACTTATTCAATTATTTTTACAGTATCTAGTCATTAAGATGTAAAAAATACATATTTGCCTGTATACGATTTCATTATGTAAAATAAAAGAATAAAGGAAATCATATTGCGCAAGTTTAAAACTTTATATGAAAAAGAAATAGCAAAGTGTGTAGGTGGATTCCATCTGTTTGCTAACCTTCGCAAAGAAGGCTAAAGTTTAAGGTTGCGGTAAAAATCTTATTGAGTAAGATATTTAAGATGTTTCTCATTAAAAATGAATGTAAATACAACATTTTTCGTAACTATTTTCATAACATTCAAGATTATGTAGTTCCAATAAGGTGAATAAGCATTACACTGTTTTATGAATTTGTCTTGCATTGTTTAGTAAAACAGAGTCCGTTTTTAAATCCAACAGTGATTACCGAGTCCTACACTTATATGTGGCAGTCAGTGTCGGACACCCGCGGACACGCGAGTTGCGCCGACACTCGCTCCCGACACTCCTGACACTCTCGACACACCGCACAATCTAGTTACAATTCGATTGCTTGGAACGTTGCGTCCGTAAACACGTTGTTTGCAGTAATCAATGTGCAGAATTGTATCAGCCCAACAATTCGGATACAAGTTATTTTTATTTTTATTTTACGCATATGTATTCGTGATCTAACGAATGTTACAATGTATTTGAACGTTCGCGAATTCGAATATCCCCTACCGAGATTCGCGCAAGGTTTTTTTTATAATTTGACGCAAATATCTGTCTGGAGTGAGCGGACTGACCGGCATGACCGAAGTGACGAGAGTGAATGGAATGAGCGGAGTGACCGGAGTGAGCGGACTGACCGGCATGACCGGAGTGACGAGAGTGAATGGAATGAGCGGAGTGACCGGAGTGAGCGGACTGACCGGCATGACCGGAGTGACAAGAGTGAATGAAATGAGCGGAGTGACCGGAGTGAGCGGACTGATCGGCATGACCGGAGTGACGAGAGTGAATGGAATGAGCGGAGTGACCGGAGTGAGCGGACTGACCGGCATGACCGGAGTGACGAGAGTGAATGGAATGAGCGGAGTGACCGGAGTGAGCGGACTGATCGGCATGACCGGAGTGACGAGAGTGAATGGAATGAGCGGAGTGACCGGAGTGAGCGGACTGATCGGCATGACCGGAGTGACGAGAGTGAATGAAATGAGCGGAGTGACCGGAGTGACCGGACTGACCGGCATGACCGGAGTGACTAGAGTGAATGGAATGAGCGGAGTGACCGGAGTGAGCGGACTGACCGGCATGACCGGAGTGACGAGAGTGAATGTAATGAGCGGAGTGACCGGAGTGAGCGGACTGACCGGCATGACCGGAGTGACTAGAGTGAATGGAATGAGCGGAGTGACCGGAGTGAGCGGACTGACCGGCATGACCGGAGTGACTAGAGTGAATGGAATGAGCGGAGTGACCGGAGTGAGCGGACTGACCGGCATGACCGGAGTGACGAGAGTGAATGGAATGAGCGGAGTGACCGGAGTGAGCGGACTGACCGGCATGACCGGAGTGACGAGAGTGAATGGAATGAGCGGAGTGACTGGAGTGAGCGGACTGACCGGCATGACCGGAGTGACGAGAGTGAATGGAATGAGCGGAGTGACTGGAGTGAGCGGACTGACCGGCATGACCGACATGTCCGAAGCGAGTGGAGTGACCGGAGTGAATGGAGTAACGGAACGGAATGAGCAGAGTGATATTAACGGGCTACAAATTATTCACAAATATATATAATAGCTTTTGTCAATGAATAAGGTAGAACAAATTAAATGTTATTTTAAAAGACCAGACAAATACATACTTTACACTTTTATACGGAATAATTTTCTGAAGAAAACTCATACGTGAACACTTTTGGATATATGAAGTTTGCCTTCCCTCGTCACAACCACGAAGTCCGACAAATACGATACAAGTTTATCGTCTATAAGGATTTCCAAACAAGTGTCGGCAGTGGGCCGCTCCACCGGGAAACAACTCAATTCCGCGCTGAAGGTTTTTGATTTACGAGCTACGAAATGACGTCGTATACGAATGCGCAAGTGGTATTCCTTCGTTTATTCTTAGAAACTAAGATACAAGATAGGTTTTCTGCGTATCTACTTTTCGGTCCTGATTTTCAAATTATATTTGAGCACATAATCAATTTCATGACCCCAGATACAACACAAGTTAACTTTGGAGAGAACTCTCATAATATTGATTTTTCAAAAGTTTTATTTGCTGAGATAGAAAATTTGTGTAGTTGCCAGTTCACTTTTGTATGAGGCGACCATCTCAGTCTTTGGAAGTAGCAATGCGTCTGTGATTAACTTCAGATAGAAACCTTGTTCGATATGAAATTGCTTTTTGTCTATAGGCAGCAGTAACCATTTACCATCAGGTGGACTGCGTGCTTATCTTATAAAAAATGTCTAAAACGAGAATGAAATGATTAGATGTACTCAAATAGTATACAAGAGTATTAATTATAGCTACTTTGTTTATCATTTACATTGCAGACTATTTGTATACAACAGTGAGGTGCACGCGCTTTGATGTGCGCCAAGTAACCGACAGAACTCGGTTTGTTGCAAATCGAATCAAAAGTTTGCATATTCAATTGCTTAGAGCCCATAGACCTAAAATTAGTTTGTGTGAAATCGAGGTAAGCTGTAAAGTCCTTACACTCGAGAGGTTAACAAAAAATATGTAAATGCTGAGAGCTCGGGCGGCGTGAGGCGGCGTGGGCGGCGTGAGGCGGCGTGTGGCCGCCGCCCGCGCCAACTAACCTTGTTTCCACTCGCCAGCTGCTCGCGTTAATGACTGCCGAGTTAACCTGCGCCGTCTACCGCTTATACAAAATTTAAATCAAGCATCTGAAAGTACAATTTTAAATTTATATATTTTTAACTTCTTTCAAATTCTGATGAGTCCTTATTGGTTTCAAAATTAGAAATTTTACAATTTTAATAATAAAACAAATGCTGTTTTATTCGTGCGTCAAAGACCAAGATACTTTCTTACAACAAAATCAACTTTATGTATTGATTTTTGGCATTTTATTTAAGATTTAACACCACCACAAAGCAACCACGTAAGGCTCGATAATTAATATCTTAAACATGATGATTAAGTATTCAGGTGTTCTCGATCTTCCATCATATCAAACGTTCTACGTGATATGATTGTACAGGCTAGCCTACTTCCGTATCGATCAAACGATATTCCCGCAAAGCTCTCGTATTTTTCGGAAACGGAGCTGGCCCTCATGCCTGCCATTCATGATTTGAGGTCAAAACAAGTTAGCGATCCATTATGCTTGATTTAATATTTACCGCTAATTCTTATCAATTTCGTGGTTACAAAGACATTTAAACTACGTATTCCGATTGAAATGTTTAATTTTTATATATTCCCTGTAAGTATACTTAGAAGTTAGGATAAGGAAATATTTTTATGATATACTTCGGACTCATGTTTTCGATATTAAACTCACTTATGTTTTTACAACATCGAGGAACTCAAAATTTGATTTAATTATCAACTAACAACAATACGCGTACATATTTGAACTATACAGACCATGGTGAAAGAAATGAATTCAAATATGCAAGAGGTTTTCAACAGACACTGAACTGAGCAGAATATCTGAAATCTAAACGGACTGTTCACGTCTAAACTGATCATGTCAGACGCTCAAGCTAACGCTTGAGCGTCTGCCAACTTGAGTTAACAGTGCTCGCTCTTCGTTTATTGATGCTGTGTCACTATATTTTTTTATTTTTATTTTATTTATTTAATTCACCAACGATTATAACATTTAAATTTGACATAGAAACGTAGAACATAGTAACTTAACAATAAATGAATAATCACTTACAGGTGAACATTGCTAGCTATAGTAAAGTAACTTTGTAAACAGAAAAAAACATAGCATTAATAAATAATAACATAAAAGCATCATTTTTTTTTAAAGTAACAGAAATATAAAAGAAAAACAACAATGAAAAAAAAATAACATAACAATACTATCCAATATTAGAGTCTTCCTATAGTTTTGATTAAAATTTTAAATTGAACCAAGGACATCAAATTAATATCTATGTTGAAGTCCGGGGACCCACTTAATCGGTTGTAATGCTGAACCATTCTACAAAGAGGAGAATTAGTACCCAACACGGTTCTTCGAAGCGGAGGTACGAAGAGCTGGAGAGGCTTACGAGGTAATCTAGGGGGAACTCTAAATAAGAGTTTCGATAGCATTTGCGGGCAATACAAATGATTTCTTACAATTTTATAAAGAAAAAGTAAATCCGCATTTGCTCGCCGTGTTTCCAGGCTTTCCATTTTAAAATAATTGATCAAGCTTTTGTATGAAAATTTGGATTTTGTCATGCCACTAATGTACGATAGATGCCTTACAAACCGCTTCTGAACTCTCTCTATTCGCAAAGTATGTGTCGCATAGTGGGGTCGCCAAACTACACTGCCATATTCCAATGTTGATCTTACCAAGCTGTTGTACAGAATTATTTTAGTTGAAGGTTTTCTAAATAGTTTACCGTTCCGCAAAATAAAACCTAACATTTTTGATGCTTTTTTGATTGTCACGTCAATGTGTGGTGTGAAAGTGAGTTTACTATCTAACAGTATACCTAAATCTTTAATTGTGTCAACTTCGCTGATCGTTGTGTTATTCATATGATAATGAGATAGAATAAAGTTATTTTTCCTCGTAAATTTAATATGAAAGCATTTAGCAACATTTAGCTCCATTCCATTATCAGATGACCATTGAACGAGAGAATTTATGTCTTCTTGAAATAAAGTTACATCTTCCCATGTGTCAATGGTTTTGTACAACTTCAGGTCGTCGGCAAAGAGTAATGGAGAAGAAGATGAGAAGTATTGGGGAAGATCATTAATAAAGATGTTAAATAGAATTGGCCCTAAATGCGATCCCTGCGGGACTCCTGACAAAGTAGTAAAGTGTTTGGATGAATAACCATTAAGAACAACGACAAAGGAACGATTATTTAAATATGTGTTTAACCAACTTCGAATTTTACCTACAAAACCATAACATTCTAGTTTTTTTATTAAGATATTGTGCGGGATTTTATCAAATGCTTTACTAAAATCAGTATATATCGCATCGATTTGCTTGTGTTTGTCTAAAAGTTCAATCAACTCCTCAATGTAAGTCACTAAGTTTGTATTCGTTGATCTGCCTCTTAAAAACCCGTGCTGACAATCGACTACATATTTTTCAAAGTGGCTTAATATATACGGGCATACTAACAATTCAAATATTTTACCTAACGACGATAAGATAGAAATGGGCCTGTAATTGCTTACAAGGTGAACATCGCCAGATTTGTGTATTGGTACCACCTTACCAGTTTTCCATGCAGAGGGGAAAATCCCTGATTGAAGTGACGTATTGAAAATGATATACAATGGAGTTGATAGATTAAATGCGCAGTTAACAATAAAAAACGGTGGGATACCATCACTTCCTGCACCTTTGGCAGTGTCTAAAGATTTAAGGGATTTGAGTATATCCTCCTCACTGATATGTATTGGAGCAAATGTCTCACAATATGTGCTATCTCTTGAGCGATGGTAATTAACTGAGGGTTCCCTGACATTAGAATCGGAATGTATTGTATACGCGGAACAGAAATGTACGGCAAACAAGTTACATATGTCGTTGTGATTAGTGTAATCGTTAGTACCATCTGTAAAAGATGCTGGGTATGTGCTCTTACCACCCCTTTTCTCTTTGACGTTTGACCAAAAATATTTAGGATTCGTAGAGATTATTTGTTCAGTTTTACTTAGGTAATGTTGATAACATTTAGTAGACAGTTTTGTACAACGTTCAGCTAGCAACCGGTAAGAAATCAGGTCTAACGGGTTGTTATATTTTTTATACTTTATTCTATACTTATTTTTTTCATTTAAACGTTTAATTAGATCTCGAGAGAACCATGGTGGATACTTGCTTTTAGTTAGTTTGGTTGCCGGCACAAATTGTGTTATAATGTTGCGGATATTGCAGTAAAAAATGTCAACCATTTCGTTGACATCGGATGATCTAGCAAATAAGTTATACCAATTTATAGCGCTTAATCTATTATTTATTACCTGGTAGTCTGCCTTATGAAAGTTTAATTTGGAGTTATCTAAGTTGTAAGGTAAAGTAGGCGCAACAATTAAGGGTATTGAGATAATTAAGGATGGATGCAGTGGGTCCTCAGGACACAAAACGTCAATAGCACGTGACACGTTACAAAATGGGAAGTCAACCAGTACCAAATCTAAGATTCTATGCATTGAGTTAGATACAAAATTACATTGTTTTAAATTATTCAAAGTTAAGAAGTCAATAAAGTCTTTATTTAAAGCTGTTGTTTGGTATGCTTCGGATTGAGTTGCCACTTCCCAGTCAATGTTACTCAAATTAAAGTCGCCAACTACACATATGTGCGACTTTAAATATTCGGACATTTTAGATACATTATCTGTGAAATATTCTAATAATGGTCGCCTAACTGGTGGCGGCAGATACACAACACAGAAGGTAATGAAACATTGCTTATGATTCGTGTTAATTTCCAACGATATCCATAATTCCTCACAATTACTGTTTAACAAATTAATTTTGGTAGATTTCAGAGATTTCAGTACTGCAATTAAAACTCCTCCACCATCAACCTTAGGTTGAGAAGTTGAATCATGCCTGTCCCTTCTGTAAACTGTATATCTCTCGTCAAACAACTCAAAACTCGAAATATTACTGTTCAACCATGTCTCAGTAAGTATTATTATATCATAGTTGCAGTTCGTAAGGTTACAATAGAATGTATGCGTTTTTGTTCTCAGGCCTCTAATATTCTGATAGTATATAGAAATATCATTTGTAACAGGATGATTGTTTTTACCATACATCAATTAAGACCAAAAAAAAATAATTAGATGAAGTAAAGAGTTAATTTAAGTAAAAAAAAATAAAAAAAATATATAAAAAATAAGTACAAATTATTTAATTTTCTTAAGAGATTCAATGTCTTTTATGATTATGTAGTCTGTGTCGTCACTTTTTCTTACGTATATACGTCCTCGGCGTACCCAAACGTATTTATAACCTTTTTCTTTTGCTGCAGCTCTAGCAGCAGCATGTAATGATTTGTTGGCCGAGGATAAGTGTTCCACTATGTAAATCGCTGACTTAGGGCAGTCGAAATCTAGATGGGAAGTATTTAACTTGTTCTCAATACTCTTCTTTTTATTGAAGATGATGGCTGCTGCCAAAAATTCGTCCCTGATTTTAGGTGTGGCAAATTGTGCCACGATAGACCGCGGTCTGCTATTATTTTTGTTTAATTTAGCCACCCGCGTGCAGTGTGAAATGTGGTCGGGGCTAATTTTACAGTTAATAACTTCACCTAGCTTCAGAATGATGTTCATAACATTTTCGTTCTTTTTTTCAGGCACGCTTTGTACTTCAATATTGTTTGCACGAGCATTTTGTTCCAAAACATTTATGCGATGTTGTAAATCTTCGACTGTCGATGTAAGGTTGGTGTTATGAGCTTGTAAATCAGTTATAATACTTCTACATTCACTATGTTCCTTCGATATGGCTTCAACTTGTGAGTTCAAGAACTCCATAGACTGTTTCACGCTCTTAATCTCTTCGGTTACAGACCTCAACTCAGTACATAGAATAGAGCTTATTGTTGTGTGCAGTTTGGTGACTAAAGAAGTCATTTCATTTTTCACAATTTCTTGTACGATATTTTGTATATCGTTTACTGACGCCGAACTAGACATAGGAGTGGGAGGCGAATGTAAGGCTTGCCTCTTAGATGGTCTGATTGTTATATTGGAATTGGAAGAAACAGGAGTGCTGTCACTTTTACTGTATCTAGGACGTTGAATATTGCACAGCGGACATATCCAGTTGGTGACTGTCTTATCCAGGTTTATATTATCTGCGGAGTTTATGCAGGCCAGATGGAATTTTTTCCCGCAAGGTGAACATTCAATATACTCTTCGGTAGCTTTAAATTGGTTGCAACATCCCCAATGATCTTCGGAGGACATAGTAACAGTTGAATCTCGTACTTTAAGATATGCAGTTTAAGACACTGTCTAATAATATGATTTATAATAGAATGATAAAAAAAAAATAAAAAAAAGAATATTTAAATAAAAATATAAAAACAGAAGTAATAAAAGAACGAAAAAAAAAGAAAAAAATATATATATAAACTCTGCGGGTTCGAACCCGTACTGATCGTTCAAAGTCTAAGAAATTGCTTTTATGACCGCAACACCAGCGCGGAGTCCATGAAATTGACGAATTACGTGCTTCTTTAGAACTCTTCATACAATAATTTCAAACATATATTTATTGGTATGTTAAGTTCTTTTGTTTTACGAAATAAGTCACTACACTCAATCACTGTAATTGCACTGAGCAACGGAAAGTTTTAAATACAATTTCGTCTTTATCACTCACAATTGTTCACTTTTTACTAAACTGTTTGTGTTATTCTGATTGACTCATAATTACGGTTCAAGTGATACCAGATTCAATGCAAATTTCGTAGTAAAGTACACATAAAACAATTAAAATAGCGGGACTAAACAACTATACGTCTGCTTACAAAGATGTCGAACGACGAACCCCACTATATGTATAATTAGCAAGGTGCCCATCTGCCTAATGTATTGCAGTATCATAAACTAGCCTACAAACTTGGCTTTTCGAAATGGAACCAGTATGATTCACCTAAGGAGGTACCACTAACATCCCTGTTAAAAATATGGCAATCTTAGCTTTTTATAATTGTGATGCGAGCTGGTTGACACATGAGCCGGTCTTCGTCCTTAGAAGTGACTCGCTATCTATAATTCCCGTGACGTAGTATCCTTGTTCTATATAGCATTCATTACAAATATCCACGGGCGACAAGGAACCACTAATGACCAGGTAAACTGCATTCTTATTTGTTAATTCAAACACCCAAGTTTAATCTAGCGTTATCTGTTAGTTACATTTGTGTAATTATTTATTTTACATCAACACTATGACAATCTAATTTACATAAAACAATAATAAAATGACTTCAATTGTCACGCATAAACATCTTATAACCTTATTATTATTATAAATGCAAAAAAATATGAAGATGTTTGGTTGTAACTCTTTCACGCGAAATGTGGTAGACGTCAACAATAACCGTTTCGTCATAAGATACTCACGCTGCTTAAATGAGGCTTGCTCAAGGTAGATGTAGGTAGTTTGACTAACTACCTACATCCTACATACCTGATTTGACAATAAGATTGTACGACTACAAAATAGTGCAGGCGTTTAGTTTGTTTAGGTTTGACTTTGCCGACTACTAAACCAGGAAAGTAAATTACCTGAATAGATAGTTTTCATAAAATAAAATAAATTTAACAATACCAAGTGTCGAATTCACCCATTAGTAGTAGTGATTTGATTTTCTTATCTAGTCGGGCCTCGACTCGGTAATTTATAAATCATAATCGCCGTAGTGGTTGCTGAGCGCTGTGCCGCTGCAAACGCTGTGCACTGTGCGGTAATATCCCAGTCGCCTATTAGCACACAGTTTGCGTTTCATATCGCTCCGCACCAACGCGGTAATTAATTGTAACCGTTCGCTCCACGGATTCACGATGTTTGTTACGTTGCTGTGAGCGCCGTAGATATTCGTTACAGTCACATTTTCAAATTTCATAGTTAAATCGAAGAACCTTAATTTGTTAAAGCAATTTACAGTACCTACAGACAACGACCCTTGTACTTACTTACTCCTAAAATATCGTATTATCGAAAAGGTCAAAACGTAGAGTAACACCCACACCCAGAAAATCAAATTTTATCATAATAGTACTAAGAGAATCGGTCTAAAAAATTAAACATGACATATTTACAAGAAATCTATTTTGTAGCCTAAAAAAATTTTTCAGAGGTATTTTTACTACAAGCTTTTGTTTAACTTACCTAGTTACTGAACTTTGAGCTGAGCTAACTTGGTGGCTGAAATGTAGCTTAGATACACGTTAGCTTTGGACAACAATGCACGGTTAATTTAGTGACGTCATTCTATATCCAATATGGCGGACGGCCCGAGATAGGGAACCTTCTATAAAAACCCGATTCATTTGATATCCATAGATCAAATTAAAGGGATTGAAAAGAGTAGTAAATTTATCTAATAGACCAGACGTGAAGTCACAGACAATAAATTTTCTTTCGCAGTTAACATGTAAAAATAACCAAAAATTCAATACCATGAGTATATTGTTGTTTTGAACATGATTTTACGTTATATTTAACGCATGATATAAAACATGCATCACAAAGCAATCAGATATTTTATACAGTTAATATTCATAATTAAATTTTCCGATTCAGTGTGTAAATGCCTATGTTAACTCTGTTGGGAAATAACATGCAAATGAGGAGCAACGTAGGTATATTGATATTGCGAACCTGCAATAATATTTATCCGAAAACTGGCAGCTCTGCGTTAGCGAGCAATGGTCGCTCTGCTCCACACCTACACCACGTTCGCGTCACTATACAAACCTAGGCAACTGTTATATGGCACATTAATTTTTACGGCAGTAAATATAAATTCAATAAGTAAAATGTGTGTTAATCTCTAGGGCAAATGCACCTACCACCCTGGGCCCTCCATAGCGACAACTATGATAGAAAAGTACCAATTCATTTTAAATACAACTACATAATATCTCTTTCACGTTCCAGTCCATTCGTCTGGAACTCTCTCCCCGAGTCCGTTAAAAAAATGAACTCCAAGAACACTTTCAAAAATAGTGTACATACTCATTTACTTAATCAAGTGTCAAATTAAATTCTTTCATATTGTTGTTTTTTCTTATGTTCTCTATATTTTATTATTACTATTAATTGTGTCTCAAAACTTTTCTTCTCTACCTTTTCTTATTTAATATTTTTCTATTTTGTCTCTTATTTTATTCATCTGTATCTTTCTTTTTTCTTTTCCTATACCGGTACCGCCTTCGATTTTTCTGCAATTCCCAAAGGTTGGCTGGTAGAGGATGCTTTTTAGCATTAAGCCCGCCTATTATAATACAAACTGTATTGGTACAATAAAGCATAAATAAATAAATATCAACAGCATGTAGTCACGTGGCTTTTTTTTGTCTGACTGAAGTATTAAACGAGCATGCAGTCCGCCTGATGGTAAGTAGTCACTGCCGCTCTTTGATACCTGTAATCAACTTCATACAGAACATGGATTCCATCTGAAGTCAATCACAGATGCGTCGTTACTCCCGAGGGCTATGATGGTCGCCTCATATAAAAGTGTGCCGGCAACCACACCCTTCCATCGAAACGCAAGAAATGCTTCACGCTGGCCTGCGTGGATCTTAACCGATCTACAAAGTGAAGCAACGTTGGACGCAATCGGATTATATGTACTTATGTAATGGAAAAAAAATGGCCAGGTCTCTCCAAATTCATCCCTGTCCGCAGAGTCCTAGTACGTGAATCAAAATAGGGCTGAGGTATCTCCTACCTGTCAGAGGCGACTAAAAGTTGGCCTCCGAGGTAGTGGGCAAAACAGGTAGGATCTTAAACCATCCAAGGTTCAGGAGGTCCGGTGGGCCCAACTACTCATCTGGGTGAAGCTAGATGGACAAACGCGCTCAGAGGGCTCCGATTGCGTTTCTTTGGAGATCCAGTGTCCTCATTGCAGCACCGAAGACAGCCACCAGGGTAGGGAGGGTGGAGAGTTAGAGCAGTAAAAAAATCACATAACCAGGCGCCACTCCCACGGCTTCGGGTACCTTTTGGAAGTTTCCCTCTCAAGAACCAAAAAAAAATAAGTCGAGTTCTTAACTACACGATAACAGGTATAGTTGAACTGAAAATAAGTGATACAAACATGAAATGTTTAGTACATGTTTGCAATTAGAGTAAGATGCGTTGCGTCCGGCGACGCCCCCCCCCCCCCGCACTCACCGCGCTCACCGCACTCGCCACGAAATATCCATTACTTATGAGAAACTACTACATACTCCGTGAATGCATACTGGAGAGAGATGAACTTTTCACAATATTAGTGAAGATAGAAAAGGTAAGTCTGAGTTATAAACAGATTTTTCTTATTAACGAGTATGCAGTGCACCTGGTGTATATTGGGCACTGTCACCCATGAATATCCATAAGAGACTTGATGTAGGATAGGAGTTCCATCTGATGTCATTCACAGATGCTTTGCTCGTCCTAAACACTAAGATGGTCGCCTCTAATGAAAGTGAGCGGGAAACTACACTCATTTACCAAATCGCAAGCATTACTTGAAGCTAGAAATTATTGTGACGATAGGACCTCCCCGCTCGAAGTACACTGGCACCTGCTAAACCAATTACTTTTTTTTAATATAGTGAAATAATTAATTATTTCGTCCTTTAATCCTCCTGCGACATCCAAAGAAGAGAATGGTGCTATTCTAAAGTGACAATATAGATTACAAATATTAATATTAATAGCAGAAAAAAGAAAATATAATAGTGTAGCAATATCGGAATATCAATAGCTCCAATATGAGCGTAGTGGCCGCGGATACACATTAGCTCGAAATGAAACCAGGTAATGGTTTTATGATACGTATCAAGCGAACAATGGCGCACTGAATACAAACGATCATTTGTTTCCTTTCCATTTATTTGCTTCTAATCTACAGCGACCATTATGGATAATATTATTTCATATTATCAACATAATATCAATGCTAAAATAACAAATATTATGTATTTTTATTTATTCGTAATATTGTAATTCATTATTATAAAATACTATTTTACACTATAATGATACAGTAAACGGTTATCCACCTGATCGTGAGTGGTCACTGCCGCCTATGGATATCTTGAAGCAACTTCATACAAAATGAAATGAAATGAAATGTCTTTATTTTGGTATAGGCCTGCGGGGGCACTTACAAATTGTCAGTTACATTTTTTTTCTTACACTACCACCGGATCGGAATACGACCTCAACTGAGAAGATCCAGCAAGAAACTCAGCGGGTGTCTTTTTTTCTTTCTTCCTTTCTTTCTTTCTTTCTACATACAGAAGAAGGACTCTATCCGAAGTCAATCAAAGAGGCGTCGGTACCCAGGAGTACCTACTCCTAAGGACTAATATGGTAGCTTTATGTAAAAGTGAGCCAATTGCCACACACACTGAAACGCAAGAACTGCTTCACCCTTTTTTTGTGCTCACCTTTAAAAGAGTGTCTGACCTTTAAAAGAGTGGGAGCGATAAGGGGTTATGTCGGATATTTACCACACTAAACGCCCCCTCAGGCTGTCCTCGGCGCTACAAAGAGGACTCCGAGACCTCCAAAGAAACGCAACCAGAGACCTCTGAGCTAGTTGGCCCATCGGGCTCCTCCCAGGTGAGCGAGTGGGCCACCGCTCCGTCTGGTGTTTACGACGGTATGCAACCACACACACCGCCGTCCGTCCCGAGGTTAGTTGCCCGCAACCTCGGCAGCCCAATTTTTAGTCTCCTCTTACTGTAGATACTGTAGGCCTATTCTGATCCCGAAACTAAACGGACAAGAACTGCTTCACCCTAGAAACGGATATGGCGGTGGTTCTCTCCGGGTGTGGTGGTATGTAATATGGTTTACAGCATTCTAACACCGTGCGATATATAAAGTCCATGATTGTAAAGGACTTCTAATTAAAATGAAATTAAAAGTATTATGACGTCACACGACATGTTTTACGAACTGGTCACGTGAGCGCTGACCGCAGCCTTGTTGGCTGTCGCGAACTTTTGCTAACATTTTTAGTATAATACGTAAAAATATTTTTTTAATTTAAGCAGTTTTAATACAATTATTCTCTATGGCACGGGCAACATAAGGCCTTTTTTGTTCTCGAGGGGGAAACCTTCAAAAGGTACCCGACGCCGTGGGACCGACATAAGGCAACATAAGGCCTGCGGGCATTTGTTGTGTCGTTTTGTTAAACTTTACCTAAATGACAGATTTTTTTGTGATTGATTATGTAGTGGCTTTGTTAGTAGATCTAAATAGATAAAATAAATTTTGTAATAACCTCATGGCTAAAAGGTTTGATCGACAGTGAATGAATACATAGATCAATATCGAATGATGTCGCGAGTGTCGGCACAACGTCGTATGCAGTCGGCTGAACTATACGAACAATGAGAATATTTGTGATCTTATAGTAGAACATCCAATTATCTTGGTTTGATTGATATCAGGGTGATTCAAGATAAATCCTGTAGTCATTTAAACACGTCTTTACTAACACCGCTTGAAAATCACCATAACATAATAACTAAACATAAAAGAACGACATTTTATTATTATCAAAATTAAACTATCTAAAATATCTGTCAATTAATTTAAAAAAAGATCATTATACCAATTTAATTTAAAAACAGTTTTTTTTATTTATCTTAACGCATTATCTATTTTTCATAAAATGATAAAAATATTGCAAGAATGCCCCTCCGTAGACTAAAATAGTAATATCGCGCCACATCTACATTCCATTTAATCAATTGTTTATTTACCTGAATCATAAAATTCATCTATGTAATAAATACACAAAAGCGCTTGTAATATAAGTAATCTATACTTATAATAAAGTTGTAGAGAGGTCAATTCTGTACATGAAATATTTTTCCAAAATAACTATCAGAGCGTGATTAGGGATCGATACTGATGCCAAAAATGCAATCAGTAAAATTTTTGTCTGTCTGTCTGTCTGTCTGTCTGTCTGTCTGTCTGTCTGTCTGTCTGTCTGTCTGTATAACCGTTATAGAAACAAAAACTACTCAGTGGATTTTAACGAAACTTGGTACGATTATTCTTTATACTCCTGGGCTGGTTATAGTATACTTTTCATCCCGCTACAATCAATAGGAGCAGAGCAGTAAAGGGAAATGTTGGGAAAACGGGAGAAGTTACTTTTTTAAGCTTCTGTCGCGTGTGCAACCTTAATGGTTAAAGCTACACAGAAATCATGTATGAGGGAAATATTTTCCTTAAAATTATCTAAAAAATATCCTACGACAGCATATGTCTATCTTTTATGGTTGACTCACAATAACACGTGTAACTCCCGATAGCTTAGCAGTTCAAAGCTTTCTGATTATATTTGTCTACTCTTACGTTTATAACTCAGTCATCTATCTGTACGAAAATGAACATGAAAATGAAAAATGAAAATGAAAATGAAAAATGAAAAATGAAAAATGAAAAATGAAAAATGAAAAATGAAAAACGAAAAACGAAAAACGAAAAACGAAAAACGAAAAACGAAAAATGAAAAATGAAAAATGAATTTTTTAAAAATGAAAAATGAAAAACGAAAAATGAAAAATGAAAAACGAAAAATGAAAAATGAAAAATGAAAAATGAAAAATGAAAAATGAAAAATGAAAAATGAAAAATGAAAAATGAAAAATGAAAAATGAAAAATGAAAAATGAAAAATGAAAAATGAAAAATGAAAAATGAAAAATGAAAAATGAAAAATGAAAAAGAAAATGAAAAATGAAAAATGAAAAATGAAAAACGAAAAACGAAAAACGAAAAACGAAAAACGAAAAACGAAAAATGAAAAATGAAAAATGAAAAATGAAAAATGAAAAATGAAAAATGAAAAATGAAAAATGAAAAATGAAAAATGAAAAATGAACAGTGAACAGTGAACAGTGAACAGTGAACAGTGACGAGTGAAGAGTGACAAGTGAAGAGTGAAGAGTGAAGAGTGAAGAGTGAAGAGTGAAAAGTGAAAAATGAAAAATGAAAAATGAAAAATTTAAAATGAAAATGACATTAAAAGCTGGAATTGAGAACGAGTAGGCAGTGCACCGTTAAATTACTCACATTTTGTAATTTGTCAGATGCTGTAAAATTATGGGAAAAATATAAAGAAAAATTTGCAGAAGACTTTCTTCGGAATATAACTCACAGTGACGGAGGCGCAAATAATGATAACTTTCGTGATCTTGCCATAAATCAGTGCTTATTAGCTCTTCAGGAAGACTTAACAGCAGTAGGCGGTAAATCTCTCTGTGAACATGGTTTGCCAACACCAACCTCAGTCGGAGAAGTTAACAATAGGGAATATTCCGCAGAGATTGGTTACAACTCAATGGAACTGCTGGCAACATTAGAAAACGGTGTCCCAATGATGACTGAAGAACAACGTTCAGTCTATGATCGCGTGTGCGAGAGTGTATAATTTGGGAACAATATGGTTTTTAGATGCACCTGGAGGAACTGGGAAAACCTTTTTGACTAAATTAATATTAGCTTTATGCTCGAAATCAGCGTAAAATTGCTCTTGCCGTAGCTTCATCAGGTATAGCTGCAACATTGCTACTAGGAGGTAAAACTGCTCACACTATGTTTAAAATACCCATAGATTTAGATCGCACGGAAAGTCCAACATGTAGTATTTCAAGAAATAGCGACAAAGCTAAGGTATTACGTGAGTGTAATTTAATCATATGGGATGAATGTACGATGGCCCACCGAAAAGGAGTAGATGCGGTAGACAGAACTTTAAGGGACATAAGACAAAATGATCGACCAATGGGCGGTATCACGGTTTTATTTTGTGGTGATTTTCGACAAACTTTACCGGTAATACCACGCGGAACCCGAGCTGATGAGGTTAGGGCTTGCCTGAAAAGTTCTTATTTGTGGCGTGATATACAATCGGTGCATTTAACTATAAACATGCGAGTGAGAACTGGAGATAACCCGGATGATCGTCAATTTTCTGATACACTGTTAAAGATTGGCGAAGGTACCTATCCACAACTACACCAAGGAAAAGTTATTCTGACGCCTGAGTTATGTTGTATAGTGCAATCACAACTACATCTTATATCGTCGGTTTACGGTGACGTAACAAATATATTAAATAGGGACAATTCTTGGCTATGCGAAAGATCCATCTTAACTCCTCGCAATGACCAGGCATTTGAGATTAATAATAAAATACTGTCGAATATACAAGGGGAAAGCAAAGTTTATAGTTCAATAAATAGAATGGTCGATGAACAAGACGCCACTAACTACCCGATAGAATTTTTAAATTCTTTAAATATGCCGAAATTAAAATTTAAATTTTCTTTTATATATAATTTATTTTGTATAATGTGTTGTCCAAAGTAGCACCCATATTTCTCGAATTTAAATAAATTAAATATGCCCGGACTTCCTTCTCATGAAATTTGTTTAAAAATTGGCATTCCGAAATTCTGCTCTGAAATTTAAGACCACCACAACTTTGCAATGGAACTCGGCTAAAAGTAACCCGGTTGCAACAAAATATAATCGAGGCTCAAATTTTAACAGGTTGCGGTGCAGGAGAAACCGTCTTTATTCCCAGAATTCCCTTAGTACCTAATAATTTTCCATTCCAATTTAAAAGAACGCAATTCCCAGTATCGGTGTGTTATGCAATGACAATTAATAAGGCCCAAGGGCAGACTTTTCGTGTTGCTGGAGTAGATCTCGGTGTCAGTTGTTTCTCGCATGGTCAGTTGTACGTCGCTCTTTCCCGGGTCAGTAGTTCCAAAAATCTTTACGTTCACGTGCCGGATGGATCAACATTCAACATAGTTTACCCGGAAGATTTGCATTGAAGTATTTTCGTTATATAAGTAGGTACTTAAGCCTTCGGCAGGATCAGAATAGGGCTACGGTATCCCTGCCTGTCGTAAGAGGCGACTAAAAGGGGCTTCCGGGGTTGCGGGCGGCTAGAGTGGGAGCTTGAACCGTCCAGCCAGGCGATACCGGGAAGGTGGCGATATGTGTGGTCGCATACCGCCGTAAAGACTAGATTGGGTGGTGGGCCCATCCGCCCATCTGGGAGGAGCCCGAGTCCTCTTTATAGCACCGAAGACGGCCACCGGGTTTTAGTGCGGTAAAAATTCCACATAACTCTGCGTCGCTCCCACGGCGTCGGGTACCTTTTGAAGGTTTCCCCCTCGAAAACAAAAATAAAAAAGGTTCTTAAGCCTCATGTGAACGTGATCTAAACAATATTACCAATACATTAACTCAATAACACACAAGGAGTTACTCGCTGGCGGAGTCGCGGGCAAAGCTATTAACAATAATATTGTGCGGTTCCGTATTGCGATATTTTTCAACAGTATTGTAGATATGACATATTATATTTCCCTACTAAAATACGAAAGTTAATCTGTCTGTTACATCAAAATCACTGAACCGTGAGGAAGGACATAGGCTACTTTTTTTTTACGAAAAACAACGGAAACGCGGACGAAGTCGCGGGCAACAGCTAGTTACTAATATACCTAGATAGACTAACAAGAATCGTTTACTACGCGAGAGAGGTATAAACACTAATTATAACTAACTGAGCTATAGTTTAAAATACTTTAGCATGCAGTATTTTAAATACTGTCATGTTACAGTAAACTACAGGTCGAAACTAAATTGATGTTCAATTCTACTGCAGCGTGCTACGCGTAGTGCGCATCGGAACAATCTGTCGAACGATTAGCGCTTCACACTTCTCGCTACGATACTGCTACGCGTAGCTTAAAATGCTACGCCGCGTAGCAGTACGTTAACCACTGCGTAGCAAAATTATCTTTAGATTATCTCATGTAAGAAAAACGATTAGACAAACAAAGATCACTTTTTTAGCAGTGTTGGTTGAAGAAATAAATTAGGCAATGAAACTTACACCCGTCTTACTAAGGAAACAGAATTGTTACTGGTTTAAAACAACATTCTAAAGGTTTTTTTTTTAATTTTATCTCTCTGAGCAATCGCGCTGTACACTATTTGAAATAAATTAGAAGACAGTATTCATCCAGCAATTGGATCCGATTGTGATCGCAACTAATACCGCGTAATCCGCTGTTGCGTTATAATTCCGAATGGAGCCAGGTAATTGGATACTGCAGCTAGCTTCGAATTAATTGCTCCACAAATTGCTCAAGTCGAGATGTATGTAATATTTAGGCAAACTGTGGTAACATTTCAAATGCCGATATACACGTATTATATACAAGAGAATAGAGAGAAGTATTACATGGAATGTAAACTAGGAACTAGATACATAAGTGAAGCAAACAGGGGGTAATACATTGGGGTATTATCAATGCAGATTAAAATAACCAATTGATGTTTGCTCTTTTATCCTAAACGTTTATGATATAATTGCACATAGGGTGAATTTTAATTAATAAAATCAGTTTTCACGTCATCCCTGTGAGAACTCGCTATTACTGCCAAAGTTTCTTAGAATACATAATATTTAGTAGTAGATAGTAGTAATAAATTATCATCGAAATTTTTTAAAGGAATAGGTTTGAAAACATTACATTTTCTTATTATTATAGACATACTCACAGCAATTAATGTCAGAACAAAGCAGGCGAGACGTGGTATAATGTTCCGTAATAACGGCGCAGCGGAGGGAAATGGTAAGGCTGGAGAGCCACTTGACTGATGTTTTTATTTCACGCCGCTCGAGCGCCTGGACGAATGAAATGACATTAACTAGAAGTGATCGCGCCGGACCCGCGCCGGGGCCGCGCCGGGCCCTGCCGAACTGCCATACATTGTAATTCCTGTATATACAAGTATATGTAAATGTACACTCCCAAGCAATGATAGCTTACTGGTTCAAAACGAGATCTCTCAATCAAGGGTCTGAAGTCCAAATCCCAGTATTGCACCACTGATTTTTCTAAAATGATGTGCATAATACAAAATATTTATTACTGTTACATAAAGGAGGTTTCATGAGGAAACTTATATACTTGAGAGTTCTTAAAAATTCTCAAATTTGAGTGATGTCTACTAAGTCACACTTAGCCAGCGCGGTGGACTAAGTCCTAAAACTCTCCCATCCTGAGAGAAGTCCCGTGCCAAGCGGTAAGACTATACTGGGTTGATATACACGCCTCATTTACTGCTAGTGCAGACCATGAACACGTGTATTTGCGTACATGTATGTGAGGCGCCCACATACTGTGAACAAATAATAACATAAACATGAATTTAACATTTAAACTCTCTCTCACACACACACACACACACTTTATCAGTACTCGGTCTAAATGCACACACCTGATTTAGCACTAAAAAACTTTTATTCAGTCCGTAAATCTTCCGTTTCCGGAAATCCCAAAAGGGACATAAACATATCTCTTCGGGCATTTACGTCTTGATTTAACGTTATTCAACTCGTACGTTTGCGCTGTAAAGTTAGAATAACGCTATAAATATATTCTACCTCAACAACATACTTTGGAAGCAATTAAATGTTTTGTTTAAAATCTCTTTTTGATTTTTTTATGATAGAATAATAAATACCCACTCTCTGATATTTTGTGGTCATTATCTAAAACTCATCATCATCAGGTCATCTTGGTTTGAATAACTTCCTTAAAGAATCCAAATTACTCGTATGCTAGACGTGGCCCAGTGTATAAGGTAAATTAAACTTTCCATGGTTTTAAAGTGTTATATATTTGGTCTACCTGTATTATTATTTACTTTAGCCAGTAGAGCGCTCGATGCAGGCGCTGGACGCTACGGCGGAGAGATATTATATCCCCGGCTTTGTCTTAGTGGGCGCACGGAAACCTGGCCGACCTACTAACTAATTCTGTTTACGTTACTCGTACTATGTTATTGTGTAATAATGGAATAAGTTTAAAGTAAACATTACATAATAGTTTTTTTTCGTTTTTATTACACAATTTCTTCAATAATAAGAGGAATATAAGCCATTGTACTATCAAAGGTCATTATAAATATTATGTAACGCTTCTGTGAAGTTCTTATTATTCTCGTACTTGCAGTTAAATTTAATTTTAAACCACCGCTTAACAAATAGGCGAACTCTGATTTTTCTCAATTTATCCAGCATTTGTTTTTTATCTTCCAGCGTGTATTTTTTGGAATATCCCAAGCCATTTTCAGATTTTATTAACGGTATGCAATAGTATCTCTTTCATCTGAGTTCATATTACCTCTAAGGTACATGTAAATTTTACTAAAGCTGTAGTATTAGCAATCATCCTCGTCAACCATTTTTAAGCTTTTAGATTCCATCATTCAGCACACCGACTGAAAGACCGACTTCAAGCTCTGCAGTTTAACGATCGCTTGCGAGTCGCCGTGGCGCTGGACAACGGTTATGAATATTAAGCGATCCTCTCCAGAGGTCAGTCTCCGGGGGTAATGGTCGAATTCAGATTAAAACAAAAAGCCTATGGGTATTACAACCATACCATAACTTCCCATTTCGCCTGGATTTGATGCAAATTCATTTGAAATATATTATTTTGTTCACATAGATAATTTTTTTTCGTACTCGTACGTTGAAGAATATAACGAGAACGCAGTCCACGTAATGGAAAGCTTGTGGCTTTCCACCCAAGAATATCTGTAGTCAACCACAAATAAGATCCGTTTTACCTGCGGTCGGTCATTGATGCGTTGCCACTCTTGAGGATCAAGTTGAAACTCCTATTACAGGTAGATTTTGTTGTTTACATGAATATAGTTGACGGTAGTATCACAGCGTAACTATAACGCAATAACAAGCAACAGTGTATAAAAGGCTGTCTATCCTTCTGCAAAGGTATTTGTAGTTATCCCGTCTACTGAAAAACCACTGCTTGCCAACACCTTGTAGATGCCGTGTGGTTTTGGTACGAGTACCATACATGTATATACGAGATATAAGAAAAGAATCTAAATGAATAAAGTTACCAACGAGACATAGTCCTAACATATATGTGTTACAGTCCTATGTTACAGGCTTCAGTGTGACACCATGAATAAATTTCAATGACGACTTTGAAAAAGTTCTAACTAATCATTTGTTGATTACTTAATTATTAAGCTTATCACGTAAAACATTGTTGACTGGATACAAAAGTGTAAAGGCCGCAGCGGCGCACATGCATCTTAACGTGTTTTAAGATGAAAGCGCATGTACGCAAAATTTGTCGAAAGCTCAGCACTGGCTGTGACTTTCAGAATAACATATATACAATTAATACACTATTTTAAACCAAATAAATATTACTTATAATATTAAGGATATTATAAACACAAATCAATTAACAGATTCATGGATAGTATGTGAATTAACAGTGTTTTCTTATTGTTACATATCGACGTCGTTTCAATATTTTTCAGTAAATAAAATTTAATAATATTTTTAATACTTTTATTGGTTAATACATGTCGTTAAAATAAATTAATAAAATACAGCTATACTCACTGGGTAACCTACAGCGAGCCTGAACACAGCACAACACAAACCCAAAGCATAATATCGTCACAGAACTTCACGCGAGTTGCGATAAGGCAAGCGACCGCTAACTGACACGTGCTGCGGGGCCGGCGGGCGCGCGCACACTGCCCGGTCTGCCCGCACACTGCCGCCGCGGGCCGCGCGCCGCTCGTAGCCCGCGTAGCGCCCGTAGCAATCATAGCGCAGACATTCACACATCTTACAAATATTGCTATTAGCTGCATTTCCTACTTAATAAAAACTTTTTAAAGACGTGAATCTTGTTAATATGTGTATACTACAAATGCGAATATTTGTATGAGTGTATGTGTGTTAAAACTACCGGTGGGATATCGCTGAAATTTGGTACACACATAGTTTATGACTTAATTGAACACATAGGACACTCATTTCAAGAGAGACAGTTCAGAAGACACAGAGACAGAAGAGACAATTTCTTTTTATATTCCACTAGCTATTTCCCACGATTATGTATAGGCAAACCTTATAATAGCTTGCCCATACGTAGTCGGGGGAATAAGCTCTGAAGAGTTAATATCAAAGCTTTCTTTTTTGGTAAACTCTATGGTAGGCAACGACTTGCCTCAACTACTCATACTCTCACAACTCTTTCATTAGAAGCACTTCAAAATGCTTCAAATAAAATTCATTTTTCAAAAAGCACGGTACTGCTTTGCCAAATTCTTTCTGGCAACACACTTGTGTCCATCCATCCATCAGCCCTTTGATGTCCGCTGTTGGACGTAGGCCTCCCCTAAATGGCGCCACTCCAACCGGTCCTGTGCTCTCTGAATCCAACGGTTTCCCACTGTCTTCTTTAGCTCATCGGTCCACCTGGTGGGTGGGCGACCTGTACTCCTTTTGCCTAAACGTGGTCGCCACTCGAGAACCTTTCTTCCCCATCGGTTATCGGTCCTCCGAGCGATGTGGTCGGCCCACTGCCACTTCAGTTTGCTAATTTTAATTTATACGTACTTGAGTATTTACCCTAAATGTTTGTGCCTATTCGTCCCTTTGCCGTAGTTTCACTTTCTGTGTGAAAATTGGTTCATATTTATTATATTTTCGTCAATTTATTCACAACAGTAATAAACAGAGGTAATTTAATATCATTCCACAACCTGCATTTCTTTAGACATATTCGTGAAAAAGTGAAATTGGTCTTTCCTTCACCGTAAAGCAATGATAATTAATTAAATGTGTAACTACGTTAAATTATTTATCATTTTATTACGGTGAAGGCAAACATCGTAAGGAAACCTACATAACTGAGTTCTATAAGGAAAAGTTCTCGAAGTGGTGTGAAGTCTATCAATTAGCACTCGGTCAGCACGATGGACTATGACCTAAAATTGCTCAACCTGAAAGAAGGCCCGAGCCTAGTGATAGCAAAATAATGGTTTGACGACACACAGACTTGCCAGGAGGTAGATCCAGTATTGTTCGACCGGGGAGGTACCACCACCACACTCATTTCTAGCGTGAAACATTTCTTACATTTGATGGAATGGTGTGGTTACCGGCACTCTTTTGTATAAGACAACTATCTTGGTCCTCAAGAGTAGCAACGCATCTGTATTCGACTTCAAATAGAACCTATGTTGTATGTATGAAGTTGCTTACATATGTTCATGGGCGGCAGTAAATACTTACCGTCAGGTGGACTGCTTCTTTGTTTGCTACTTTAATTAGGCAAAAAAGGTTAAACTAAAGAATAATTATTATATTAATACGAGAAGCAAAAATTTGTGACGGATTTTTAAGTGATATGCCGCGGACGGATTAGTATGAAATTTTGCACGGTTATAGTGGACGTAGAGAAGGAATGCAGAATGTTAATATTTTTTTCAAATAATGCATTTTTCATACATAAAATCAACTAAAAACACATTACACACACTGCCTTGCATTTGTCACAAACACATATGTACTTAGTAAATGAAAATGAAAAGACACAACGTCAAGAATGTCAGATGACATTTGATTTTTAATTTAAATTACGGTCGAATTTCGGCCGATGCTACGGGTGACTAGTAACAATAAAACAGTAAGGCAGACTCGTTAGATAAGTTTAGGTATGCTCCAAATAGAATTATTTCAGAGAAATGTATGCGCACATAAAACGATAAGATTGAATTCTTAATTGCACGAGCTATCTAGGTATCATACCTACTATCGCTCAATATTTCAGACAATTTGAAGTTTGTAATATAGTTAGAATGAGAAATAAATATGACTGACTTTAATGTGGGAGTAGAAGATAAATAATTAAATCATCTGCCAGAAAGCAGGTCGAAGTGGTGAACCAAACATTTACGTATTTCTATGTCATATGTGGTAAATGGTATATAACTTAAACAATTTTCCTACAGATTCTACAAGAAATAGTGTATCGAATAGGAGGAAAATAAGAGAAACTCTTGTACAATATAAGATTAGATTTCAATTGCGTCCATATTGATATTGATAAATTCCTTGCCTGGGTCTTTTGCCGTTCGACGTACGAATATCTTCTAAGCCGCGAATTTAGAGCTACTTTTTATCATTGCTAGAGTTTTCAACCCAAAATGACGGAAACATGTAGCTATTATGACCAATAACAACATCATACCTCACTCTTAGATATATTTAGAAAAATGCAAAAAGGTGGCATACCAAATATTTTCTTAATTTTGCTGGCAATTTACATCAATAAAATGTATTTTTTTTTATTTTAGTAGAATTTTATTTACAGCATTCATTTGTTTTCTTGCTTAATCTGGAATTGTTTTGGTTTATAGTAGGTATATGGAACATATTTAACAATTTTTAGACGATCCTTCAAGCAAGCTACACATCCTTTAAAACGGATCTCTGACTGCGGTAAGATACGTAACGGACATTTTAAAGCAGATTGTAATTCGTTTTTCTCCATACATTGAAGACAATTTCTTTTTAATGCACGATAATGGTCGACCTCACAGTGCGGCTGTAGTTTCGGAGTATTTTACTGAGGTCGAAATCCATATTTCGGAATGGCCAGCACGCTCTCCTGACCGGAACCCGATAGAACACTTTTAGGATAAACTGAGAAGACAGATTAAACTAAGAAATTCTGCACTGGCTGACTTAAGGTATCTCATAATGATATTGCTTGAATAATGGGACTCAATTCCACAAATTTTCATCGACAATTAAATAAACGGTATGTCCAGACGGATGCAGGCAATTGTGACAGCAAGAGAAGGCAACACTTAATATTAGTTGTGAAATTTGAATGATGATTAAACAGTCTGTACAACAATATTTCATTTTTTGTTGAGTTTCGTAAAATTTCTTACAATAACGGTATGCACAAACTTGACTGCCTCTTGTTTTTTTAAAACTTTTTTTTCCATTAAAACTGTTAATGCAATTCATTGAAATTATTCAACAAATTACAAAAGGTTTTATTTTACACGCAGATGTATTTTTATATTAATTAGCCACCTTTTTATGTTCCTTTAAATATGTCCATGAGTGTTTACCAGATTAATAGAATGTATATGTCTAACGCATATTCTAGGTATTTCCTCACTGACGGAATAGTGGATACCAGTACATTCTTAGAGAAATGCCTTCAACAAATACTTTTTATACATTTGAAGTCAACCATAAACATTTCAATAAGATTAATCACTCCCACTCCCACTCGAGCTACGAGACGTATATAGGTATACATCAGTTCAACAGTTTTTACATGTTGCTTTATTAGACGGTTGGGTTTTATACCACAACGCCCTAGTTTCAAAACACTTATCAGGCCTGTCCGAATGACATTGTAGTAAAAACGCAGGTGCACGAGACGATTTTACGACCACATGCCAGCCGCTTCTCTCCGTCACAGCGCCGCTCTGCCGCGCCCCGCCAACACAGTCGAATATCAAAACAGTAGGTAAAAACTATTATGCCCACAATTCCAACCTATATACATTCACGCTTCCAAACAATACAACGACACGACTACCGCACTAAACAATACAACGACAAACGTTCTTTCCTGCCTTATGTATGAATTTGTTCAATCCAATGTACCTAGTTGGTAACAGAATATTCTTTTATCTGCTTGAAGGAGTAAACGAGCATGCAGTCCACCTGATAGTAAGTGGTCACTGCCGCCCATGGACATCTGTAAGCAACTTGGTAAGTTCTATCTGAAGTCAGACACAGATTTGTTGCAACTGTCGATGACTAAGATGGTCGCCTCATATAAGAGTAGGCACCTTCAATTGCAAAGCAAGAAATGCATCACGCTGGCACAATTTCTGCTACCGACCGGTCAGTTACCCCCGCCACATCATGTGACGGTAGTACCTCCTCGGTCGAAAGACACTGATTCTACCACCTAGTTTAGTTTAATCAAATTTGCTAGTCCATAATACTCATAGCAAAACCTGACCTCATAAGTAATCTTAGGAGCCGTTTGCTACGTTGGAAAGGCCGTGAAGGTGATGAATACAAACGTTGGAGAAGTTTGTAAAATTACTCAAATCAAATCAAAATCTTTTTATTGTGTACTAGCTGTTGCCCGCGACTTCGTCCGCGTTTCCGTTGTTTTTCGTAAAAAAAAAGTAGCCTATGTCCTTCCTCACGGTTCAGTGATTTTGATGTAACAGACAGATTAACTTTCGTATTTTAGTAGGGAAATATAATATGTCATATCTACAATACTGTTGAAAAATATCGCAATACGGAACCGCACAATATTATTGTTAATAGCTTTGCCCGCGACTCCGCCAGCGAGTAACTCCTTGTGTGTTATTGAGTTAATGTATTGGTAATATTGTTTAGATCACGTTCACATGAGGCTTAAGAACCTTTTTTATTTTTGTTTTCGAGGGGGAAACCTTCAAAAGGTACCCGACGCCGTGGGAGCGACGCAGAGTTATGTGGAATTTTTACCGCACTAAAACCCGGTGGCCGTCTTCGGTGCTATAAAGAGGACTCGGGCTCCTCCCAGATGGGCGGATGGGCCCACCACCCAATCTAGTCTTTACGGCGGTATGCGACCACACATATCGCCACCTTCCCGGTATCGCCTGGCTGGACGGTTCAAGCTCCCACTCTAGCCGCCCGCAACCCCGGAAGCCCCTTTTAGTCGCCTCTTACGACAGGCAGGGATACCGTAGCCCTATTCTGATCCTGCCGAAGGCTTAAGTACCTACTTATATAACGAAAATACTTCAATGCAAATCTTCCGGGTAAACTATGTTGAATGTTGATCCATCCGGCACGTGAACGTAAAGATTTTTGGAACTACTGACCCGGGAAAGAGCGACGTACAACTGACCATGCGAGAAACAACTGACACCGAGATCTACTCCAGCAACACGAAAAGTCTGCCCTTGGGCCTTATTAATTGTCATTGCATAACACACCGATACTGGGAATTGCGTTCTTTTAAATTGGAATGGAAAATTATTAGGTACTAAGGGAATTCTGGGAATAAAGACGGTTTCTCCTGCACCGCAACCTGTTAAAATTTGAGCCTCGATTATATTTTGTTGCAACCGGGTTACTTTTAGCCGAGTTCCATTGCAAAGTTGTGGTGGTCTTAAATTTCAGAGCAGAATTTCGGAATGCCAATTTTTAAACAAATTTCATGAGAAGGAAGTCCGGGCATATTTAATTTATTTAAATTCGAGAAATATGGGTGCTACTTTGGACAACACATTATACAAAATAAATTATATATAAAAGAAAATTTAAATTTTAATTTCGGCATATTTAAAGAATTTAAAAATTCTATCGGGTAGTTAGTGGCGTCTTGTTCATCGACCATTCTATTTATTGAACTATAAACTTTGCTTTCCCCTTGTATATTCGACAGTATTTTATTATTAATCTCAAATGCCTGGTCATTGCGAGGAGTTAAGATGGATCTTTCGCATAGCCAAGAATTGTCCCTATTTAATATATTTGTTACGTCACCGTAAACCGACGATATAAGATGTAGTTGTGATTGCACTATACAACATAACTCAGGCGTCAGAATAACTTTTCCTTGGTGTAGTTGTGGATAGGTACCTTCGCCAATCTTTAACAGTGTATCAGAAAATTGACGATCATCCGGGTTATCTCCAGTTCTCACTCGCATGTTTATAGTTAAATGCACCGATTGTATATCACGCCACAAATAAGAACTTTTCAGGCAAGCCCTAACCTCATCAGCTCGGGTTCCGCGTGGTATTACCGGTAAAGTTTGTCGAAAATCACCACAAAATAAAACCGTGATACCGCCCATTGGTCGATCATTTTGTCTTATGTCCCTTAAAGTTCTGTCTACCGCATCTACTCCTTTTCGGTGGGCCATCGTACATTCATCCCATATGATTAAATTACACTCACGTAATACCTTAGCTTTGTCGCTATTTCTTGAAATACTACATGTTGGACTTTCCGTGCGATCTAAATCTATGGGTATTTTAAACATAGTGTGAGCAGTTTTACCTCCTAGTAGCAATGTTGCAGCTATACCTGATGAAGCTACGGCAAGAGCAATTTTACGCTGATTTCGAGCATAAAGCTAATATTAATTTAGTCAAAAAGGTTTTCCCAGTTCCTCCAGGTGCATCTAAAAACCATATTGTTCCCAAATTATACACTCTCGCACACGCGATCATAGACTGAACGTTGTTCTTCAGTCATCATTGGGACACCGTTTTCTAATGTTGCCAGCAGTTCCATTGAGTTGTAACCAATCTCTGCGGAATATTCCCTATTGTTAACTTCTCCGACTGAGGTTGGTGTTGGCAAACCATGTTCACAGAGAGATTTACCGCCTACTGCTGTTAAGTCTTCCTGAAGAGCTAATAAGCACTGATTTATGGCAAGATCACGAAAGTTATCATTATTTGCGCCTCCGTCACTGTGAGTTATATTCCGAAGAAAGTCTTCTGCAAATTTTTCTTTATATTTTTCCCATAATTTTACAGCATCTGACAAATTACAAAATGTGAGTAATTTAACGGTGCACTGCCTACTCGTTCTCAATTCCAGCTTTTAATGTCATTTTCATTTTAAATTTTTCATTTTTCATTTTTCATTTTTCACTTTTCACTCTTCACTCTTCACTCTTCACTCTTCACTCTTCACTTGTCACTCTTCACTCGTCACTGTTCACTGTTCACTGTTCACTGTTCACTGTTCATTTTTCATTTTTCATTTTTCATTTTTCATTTTTCATTTTTCATTTTTCATTTTTCATTTTTCATTTTTCATTTTTCATTTTTCGTTTTTCGTTTTTCGTTTTTCGTTTTTCGTTTTTCGTTTTTCATTTTTCATTTTTCATTTTTCATTTTCTTTTTCATTTTTCATTTTTCATTTTTCATTTTTCATTTTTCATTTTTCATTTTTCATTTTTCATTTTTCATTTTTCATTTTTCATTTTTCATTTTTCATTTTTCATTTTTCATTTTTCATTTTTCATTTTTCATTTTTCATTTTTCATTTTTCGTTTTTCATTTTTCATTTTTCGTTTTTCATTTTTCATTTTTAAAAAATTCATTTTTCATTTTTCATTTTTCGTTTTTCGTTTTTCGTTTTTCGTTTTTCGTTTTTCGTTTTTCATTTTTCATTTTTCATTTTTCATTTTTCATTTTTCATTTTTCATTTTCATTTTCATTTTTCATTTTCATGTTCATTTTCGTACAGATAGATGACTGAGTTATAAACGTAAGAGTAGACAAATATAATCAGAAAGCTTTGAACTGCTAAGCTATCGGGAGTTACACGTGTTATTGTGAGTCAACCATAAAAGATAGACATATGCTGTCGTAGGATATTTTTTAGATAATTTTAAGGAAAATATTTCCCTCATACATGATTTCTGTGTAGCTTTAACCATTAAGGTTGCACACGCGACAGAAGCTTAAAAAAGTAACTTCTCCCGTTTTCCCAACATTTCCCTTTACTGCTCTGCTCCTATTGATTGTAGCGGGATGAAAAGTATACTATAACCAGCCCAGGAGTATAAAGAATAATCGTACCAAGTTTCGTTAAAATCCACTGAGTAGTTTTTGTTTCTATAACGGTTATACAGACAGACAGACAGACAGACAGACAGACAGACAGACAGACAGACAGACAGACAGACAAAAATTTTACTGATTGCATTTTTGGCATCAGTATCGATCCCTAATCACGCTCTGATAGTTATTTTGGAAAAATATTTCATGTACAGAATTGACCTCTCTACAACTTTATTATAAGTATAGATAATAGGTTTAATTACAGTTCTTAAATAAACATATAATTCGCTTTTATCTCGCTACACATGGGCATACAACAACATAAACTTCTTCGATTTATTCACACTTGAGGAGGGCCGATCGCTTCGACGGTTAAACAAGAATCTTTTCTACCGGCGTTCGCTCGCCTTTTTACTCGTATAACAATGTTTGATGAGGTGACAATAACAAATTTATGGAGGGTAAACTAAATTACAATTCTTAAAATCACTAAATATTGCTAATTTAATAAACAAACAATTTTCGATTTTTAAACTAACTAAAATAATTATTTTCGGCGACGTGTTTTTCATAAATTTTAATACGCGGTGTCGCGCCGACATACTTCGAATTAATATTATTTATGATTATAAAACTATAACTATATTGAGGCATTCACTCATTCTACATTTCCTGCATTGGTTTGTTAAAATTATACTGTGAAAGTTAATGTGGTAATGGGAGTTGTATCGCCATACATGAAGCCATACTATCATTACCCGTTGGCCACCACTTTCAAAGTATTATTAATTTGTATGACCTTGTTGTACATTCTTGCTGTTGTTGTTAGATATGAACTTGTTAGCAAATTAGGGATGTATTTAGCATAAACATAATAAAATATAAATAAGTATAATTTCATGCTTTTCTTAAGGCCGGCAATGGACAGATTTTTAGAGCGTAAAACATACAAACGTCCTTCGTGACTTAACCGTGTGTTGCCAAGTTAGGGATTTTCCCCCATATTAGGGGGAAAAAGTAGGATGGGATTTTTTTAGGGGTGTTATATTTTTAAGGGTACTTTTAAGGGTTTTTATAACTTCAACTTCAACATGTAGGTATCCCCTGCTCAGACCGGAGGTCGATATCTTCCACCAATCTTCATATGAAAGTCTTCACTAGCATGAAGACCAAAGCAAGACAAAAAAAAGGTCATGCGCTACGATACACTCAACGACCTTTTTTTTGATTTGCAGGTAACGTGGGGGAAACCTTAAAAAGGTACCCGACGCCGTGGGAGCAACGCAGTGTGATGGTTCAGAAATTTGGGAGGTCGCCACACGTGTATTTTTTTATACAATATTTTAGGAGGAATTCCAAGTACTTCTGGGTATTTTAGGGTATTTTTATGGAGATTTTAGAGAAATATATTTTTGAGAATTGGTAACACTGACTTAACGCATGGCGCTAATGGCTCCTGCGCATCCAAGTAAACTTCTCGATGGTTAACGGAAATGACTAAGACTAAATACTAATAAATAATCGTGAAAATATACATATCTTTCTTACAATCACCATCGCTCATGACTCATGGATACCCGATGGGTAATCCTCATGGATACCCAGCCGCCCTGAAGAGCAGCGGGTTATGCCGGACTCTTACCTTTTTTTTTTCGAGGGGGAAACCTTCCATAAGTAGGTTATGTGGGATTTTTACCGCACTAGAACCCCCCGGTGGCCGTCCTCGGCGCTGAAAAGGATTACTCCGGGATCTTGAAACGACTTCAATCGGATTCCTCCGAGCGCGCTGCCCCATCGGGCTCCTCCCAGATGGGCGGCTGGGCCCACCGCTCCGTCTAGTCTTTACGACGGTATGCGACCACACATACCGCCGTCCTTCCCGGGATTGCCTGACCGAACGGTTCGAGCTCCCACTCTAGCCGTCTGCAACCCCGGAAGCCCCTTTTAGTCGCCTCTTACGACAGGCAGGGGATACCGTAGCCCTATTATGACCCCGAGGCTACAGGGACGACCGGCTAAACCCCTACTGTGTTTTCCCCTCGCACCTTACGACGGGAACATGGACATGCATTCATCCGCTGACCCGCCGGTGCTCACTTCTCCCCTAAACCTCGGCCTACATGGGCCAAGACGAACATAATTTTTCACCGTTCAATAATAAAAAATTATCAATTATAAAATTTGATAAATTCTTCCTATTGGACTTGCTAAAGAATATAAAATATATAAGATTATATCTTAGGGTTTTGGAAAATAAACAAATGTGTTGCTTTTGAAAATAAGAAACGACATTTCAAGTTTATTATTCCACCAAATCTATCTTTCTTCACAAAATATATTCTGACGTTTTAAAATTTTGACAGACATGTGAAATTAAAAAAAGAACTAAATAATTAAAGAAAACCTATTTTCTTTATATCTCCCCTCCCGGGGAAGAAAATTCATGTATGAATTTCTCTTCAGAACTCATTAAATTCTTCTTCCATCTCTTCACTTGTTCCCTCCTCTTCATATTTTTTTATTTGTACTGGAATTAGTTTTGAAATATGAAATAGGTTTGACTCGGTTTTCCTATGTCCTATATCTACTTCATAAATTGTATTAGACCTTTTCCCTACTAATTTATATGGTCCAATTCTCAGTTCATCCAGTTTTCTTCTATTCAGTTTATTCCCATTTTCTACATATACCATATCTCCAACTTTAAATTCTCTATTTTGTCTTTTTAAAGTGCATCGGTATGGCCTTTTACTACAGTATTTATCCACTAATAAATCTATTCTTGCTTCATATCCCTTAACTCTTCCTACATCATACTTATCTTTGGCAAACACAGATTTATAGTCTTGTATTAATCTATTAATTTCTTCCTTTTTCTCTTCATCTAAGTGATCAACTTTTATTTCAAATTCTTTTACATGCTCATTGAAATTTATTTCGTATTTTTTATCATATTTGTTACCGTCATTTTTTACTTATATACGTTACTCTTTACTTATATCTTCTTCTTTTTTTTATAGTCTCTTCATGTAAGTATTGCTTTTGTGATATTTTTAACTCCTCATTTTGTATAAGCTTGTATTTCTGTATTATGTCTAATCCTATTAAAAAATCATGTCTGAAATTTGGGTCATCAATGATATAAACATCCACATTTTCTTCTTTTTCGAAGATTTTTATCTTTATATTTGTCAAACCATTTGTCTTTTTAACACCATTAATAGTAATTAAATTTTCTTCATTTAAACTATTTTTCCTAGTTTTTAATTTTAGTAATTTAGAATTAATGAGAGAACCATTCGAACCTGAATCATATACTCCATATATTTCTAATTTATCATTTAATAGTAGTTTGACTTTTATTAATGGTGTCACTATTAGTTTTTTTGTTCTGTTTCATTTAATTCTGCTTCAATTACTGAATTGTTTACATGTCTTATAAGTCTTCTATTGTATCTATCATCATCTTTAACCTTAAACCAGCGTGCAGTCTCAGAATGGTAACGAGTACCTTTATTTAACTTCTCGCATATTTTGCATGGAGCACGTTCTTCATTTATATTGTTTATCTTTTGATTTTCATATTTTCTGTAGGCTTCAGTTCTATTTCTATTTATCAAATATTCATACTTTCTCACTTCATTGAATAAATCTACTGTATCCTTTATTTCCTCTCTATTTATCTTCTCCAGTACAATCCTTGGCAAACCTGCCGCAATAACATCCACAAGTGTACCTGTATCTATTGATCTCCTCATATCTAATATAAGTTTCTCTTTTTTTATGGCATAGTCCACCAACGAGCCATGCTTGTATTTAAATAACAGAGCATAAGTTACATGGTTCCAACCTTGATTTGCAAGACTCAAAAACTTATTTTTCCATGTTGTCCAATCCGAGTTTAGAGTGAATTTTATAATCATAGAACTGTACCAATCAACACAACTTTTATCCATGAATAGTCTGAGTATTTCATTTTTTTTCTCATCTTCCTTAATATCAAAACGTGAACATTCCCTTTCAAAAATATCAATCCATTGGCTTGGATTTGAGTTGTCACTTGTAAATTTTTCAATTACAAACTTTTCAGCAATGTATTTTAAATTCTGTTTTTTAGAGTCTTGAGTGCTTTCAATTAATTTTTCTAATATTTTTTTTTTCTTTATCTCAGTATCTCTTCCTAATCCTCCAGATGCTTGTTGTTGTTCAATTTCTTCCAGGTATTGCTCTCCGAATTGTAAATTACCATCTTCATCTATGTAGACTTTACTGAGTTCATCTGTCATTGTTATCCAGACCTTTCGTGTCTGATGTCTTCTTTTTAAACTATTTTTTACTTTATTATACGCAGCTGTCTTTATCAATTCTTTATGAAGACCAACAGACTGTAGTACCTCTGGTATAGCAAACACTTTTTCATCTTTGGTTGTTATTGAGATTACACAATAAATGTTTGATTTTCCATCACTCGTCGGCAATATTGCAAATTCAAAACGAAGCTGTTCCATAGTCTTCCTCAATTACGTATTTTAATAAACAAAAAACATGCGTGCGTACAAAGTACACATGTCAGAAGTGAAACTTCTTTGGCGAACTAATTTATAAATCTTGTTTATATTTATACAAATCTAAAACTTTAAATTTCCAAGATTAAGAGGAAGGAAAAAAGGCGTGATACGACGTTCGCTCTGTCTCACTTTTTCTCTCAATCTTTCTCACTCGCTTGCTCCCTACTCTCACTCCACGGCTAGTTGCTCATGCTACGTTCGCTCTGTCTTACTCTCTCTCAATCGGTCTCGATCACTCTCTCTCTCTTTTCCGACACTTCCGTTGCATACCGGCGTGACTGTAAAAATTTTATTTTATTATCTGTAAAAATTTTACCCTCATGCGCCTAAAGAAGTTTCACTTCAAAAATGTCGTTTTATAAGATTATATCTTAGGGTTTTGGAAAATAAACAAATGTGTTGCTTTTGAAAATAAGAAACGACATTTCAAGTTTATTAATCCACCAAATCTATCTTTCTTCACAAAATATATTCTGACGTTTTAAAATTTTGACAGACATGTCAAATTAAAAAAAGAACTAAATAATTAAAGAATACCAATTTTCCTTATAAATATAATAATTTTTCTAAAAATAGTCATCGATTTCAAACAAAAAATAGGTGCCCGAAACATCAAGTGCGTTTTGAATTAATATCGTGACACCTTTTTGAGAAGTCGTAATTTGATACCGTAACGGTGAGCACTTCGCAAAATCCAGTGAGAAGGCGCGGGGCAGGCATCAGCGTCGCGGCGCGCCAAATTGGAGATAAAATTATCATAGCGCTCCGCTGAATTACACTCGACTGCTGATTGCCGCTGTCACAACGCTCTTATGTTTAATGCTTATTATTTGTATTCTAGGTAGGTACCCACGTATCTCTCATTATGGCCCTAAATTATAGATAGTAGTGGATGCAATTAATTATAATTTTAAATTATTTATAGATGTATATTATTTATTTCGCCGATAATATCTACTTGCAAGAATAGAAGATTTTATTGTTTAAAACTTTTAAAAGTACGTGTAGGTCACAATTTAGCAATCCAAATGAAAATATAATTAGTGATAGCTTAATTATCTAAATGAAACGGGTGGTAAAACATCCGTTCTAAGTGGCCACGTAACAGTTTTTTCAAGAGTAGGTACCTATATTACTTTGTATTCAACCGACAGTGTTGAGGGTTCAAAAATGAATGATCTTAGCAAGCCAAATTTCGTTGCAAATTGTACCTACCAGAATTTGAAATAAAAACTCACTCTTAATTTAAAATAAGGTTTAAAGGTTGGTACAACGTAAATGTTTTGATCAGAGAGGTACCACCGCCGAACCTATTTCTGGCATGATGCAATTGTTACGTTTTTAACCGAGTTCCAAAAAGGAGGAGGTTATCAATTCGTGTGAATTTTTTTTAGTAGTGTGTTTAGCGGGTCACTTTTATGAGGTGACCATCACAGTCTTCTGGAGTAGCAACGCATATGCGATTGACTACAGTTACAACCACTGTCCTGTATGAAGTGACTTACTAATGTGCATGGGCGGGAGTGATCACTTACCAGCTGGTGGACTGCTAGCTCGTTTGCTACTTCACTCAGATAAGAAAACAGTATTAGTAAATAATATTCCATAAGTATAAAACTGGTCTACTTCTTTACAAAAACTTTATCCAGGTGGGAGACGATATTCTACGCAAACAAGCTTAATTATATCAACGCAATCGGTAATTATTATTTCATAGAAAAAAGTATAGACTTCATAACACAATTTTATAAAAAAAATAAAGTGTTGTTTACTCATCTTCATAGTATAACTCAAATACACCTACTTGCTAGGGAACAAGACTGAAAGTAAAAACGCCGCTCGATTTAGCGCTCTAAATCGACGTCCTAGGCAGGGACATCAACCTAACTTTACATTTATATTTAGGGCTTTAGTAAACGAGAATAAGAATTAGAAATTATTAGTCAGATTTTTTTATTCACTTAACACTTTTTAGAATATGTCCCAAAATAGTAACGTAAAAGTGTTTTATCATGTATATTCCAATCTTTTTATTAACTTGCAACTTATGTATGTTTGTCAGGGTGGAATCTTGGAACTGAATTTTGAAACAGTTATTAGTTGTATATAGTTGTAACCGATTGATCTGAAATTTGGTAAACACGCTTAGTTTGCATGACAATGTATGACTTAATGAAGTCAATGTAATTTCAATAAGGTGGATGATCCAAGATTCCGGACTAGTTACTTTTCATGGACTAACCCAGTATGGGTATCAAATGAAAGGGCTTAATTTGTAGAATACAAAACACTACAAAATAATAAAATCAAAGATTGCATACATTTGTGCAACCCATGTACTATGGATATTACGAGTATATAGAAGGGCTTACAAAACATTACAAAATAAACCAAATCCATCAAAAATATGGAAAATACTTTTGTGCAATCCACGTAATATGGGTATCAAATAAACGGGCATAGTTTGTGAAAAAATAAACACTACGAAAAAAGTCAATTCCAAGATGGCGACCTTAAAAAAGGAAGATACTTTTGCGCAACCAACGTAATATGGGTAGGTATCAAATGAAAGGACTTAGTCTTAGATACTTTGTGAAAAAATAAGTACTAGGAAAAAATCAAATCCAATATGGCCGCTTTGAAAAACAACGGAAATTTACATATATTTGTACAACCCACCTTATATATGGGTATCATGGATAAAATGGAAGGGCTTAGTTTGTAAAATACAGTACACTACATAAAATCAAATGCCATATGGCCGCTAAATAAGTGGATGGTAATAATACTCTTCTATATTTAACTTATTATTTAAAATATTAATGTATCATTATATAAACCACATATTATATAAATTATATTATATAAACCATAAATTAAGCAGTCAGGTAAAAATAAAAACAGTTTAAAAAATCAACATAACCAATTAAACTATTACGTACATATAGAGAATAAATAAATTGAACTATATATTTTTCTCAACATATATTTGTATTCAAATTAGGAGGAAAAGTCATCTGTTGTTTTTTATTTTCTGGGCCTTCACTAATTTCAATGGAAGGTTGTGGAACGCTGATACTGATTCATATATAAGTCTTATATTAAATATGTCACTTATATATTATCTTAGACTACAGGAGTAGTTACATGACTGATCAGTTTCAGGACCCTTAATGTCTGTTCCAGATATCAATGGGTACCAGCAAGTAATCACTGCCACCATGATCACCTGATGGTCCGTCTCGGCTGCACACAGTAAGTACTTCTTCAACCTTAAAAAAACAGGAATTTAAAGGATTCATTCAAACACATTGTGAGTTTTAAGATTTTTTATTTATAACCTAAGTCACATCATTTCACTTCCTTAACCTGGAGACCTGAAACAAAAAAATGCATTATTTTACAACATCAGGACAAGTTATATATACTATTATATTAGTAGTAGTAGTAAATAGTTGTTTTATTTTTATTTTATTTTATTTTATTATATTTGGGAAACAAACGATTACATAGTACATAATTAAACATCACAGTAAAATTAATATAAAGATCAGTGAAGTTTCCACTGGTTACATATACATTAATGGCGCAAAACAAAGAAAGCAAACAAAAGCAGATAATAATTTTATAAATAAAATTTGAATTTTTAAATTTTGAAGCAAAAAAAACACAATATCAGCAATAATAAACAATCAATGTAAACCAATATACTATACATTATACATATATACTAGCTGTCCCGATAAACGTTGTTTTGCCATATAAAAATAAAAAAAAATGTTAAGGGTGGACAACCCTTAAGGGGGTATGAAAAATAGATGTTGGCCGATTCTCAGACCTACTGAATAAGTATATAAAATTTGGTAAAAATCGGTCAAGCCGTTTCGGAGGAGTTTGGCAACAAAAACTGTGACACGAGAATTTTAAATATTAGATAAACCTATTTAATTTCGGCTATTGCCGGTCTCACTTCCCTTTTATATGTTCCTATAGGGCAGCTGAATGGATCGAGTTTCAGCAGATGTTTATTATAGAAATTACATGTACGATGAAGGAACATGTTGCTCATATATTTTCTTTTACAAGTAGGTACGTGTAATAGAGACTTATCACGTACACTTATTCGACGGCATCTCAAGTTAACGTTGCGCAGGAGGAAGGGCAAATCAACATAATCATTTAATATTTTAAACAGAAACATGTCGTCTCTTTCAGCACGTCTATCGGTAAGATTTGTTGTATGTGGAATGGAATTATATCTGTATTTAAAATGTTTCTTGTATAACTTATGTATTTTATCTATTTTATATATTTGCGTCTTATATTGGGCGTTCCATACGACTGAGCCATACTCTAGTAGGGATCTAACGTAAGCGTCAAATAGCAGATAAAGTGTAGAACCACATTTAATGTGGTTGTATGAGTAAAATGTAGACCTAGCAATAAGGATTTATTATATTATTACACTGAAGTTAGTAAAATAACTACTGGATAACCATACAGAAAACAATCTACTAACATAGATATATATTTTACGTTACTATTAAGCAATATCCAAACCGATATCAGATGTTTTTAAACCACCTTAGGTCTCTGACAAGGATTAACAACTGTTATTATGTAAGGATATTACTAGGACAGTCACATCAAGTCTTCTTGTCTTGTCTGATTTAAAAAAAGTCTGATTTTTAAACAATTGAAGTAGCAAACAAAACAGGCCACCTGATGTTAAGTGGTAACTGCTGCTCATGGACATCTCTATTCATACAGAACAGTGGTTTTATATGAAGTCAGACACAAATGTGTTGCAATTTCCGAGGACTAAGATAGTCACCTCATATGAAAATGAGCAAGCAACCACATAACAATTTATTTTTCAATAAAATTTCCCAGAATAATGTCCCAGAATTTCATATGTCGGTGAAGTCAATACTATGGAAAATACCCTTGACCAACAAGTCACAAGTGAGGCATAATCTGAGACAGTTAATGCTTCAAAAGGAATCTAGATGGTGATTGGTGATTGTGATAGATGGTGATCGACAAATATTTTTCTCATACTCATTATCAACAAAAAGGACAAGGTTAATAAGAATACTGCTACTTTTAATACAATACAACCTTGATATAACAAAACTGAAGGAAATTAGAAAATATTTGTAATACTAAATATTTTTATACTATGAATGTTTGTTATTCAGAGGTTAGTGTAGTCTACAACAAAGGTAATGGACTGATGATAACTAACTTGACAACCACAAAGTAGTGTTTCTCTAGCAACTTCGAAAGCATGCTGTTGAAATTAAAAGTAAGTATAAGCAGAAGACATTGCCGATTTTTTCAGTATATTTTTTATTCTAATCTGGACACCTCAATAATTCTGATTAGGCCCTGTTTATCACTATCTGGATTAACATAGCACTACTGTATACTAGTGGGGATTTGTATTTTTTTTTTTTTTACAATGTCTATTTTTTTAATTAAGGAATCCCTGGATGATTTTTCTCTCTAAGAGATAAGGAATGCCTTTTTCATTTCTCAGCCATTATATAGTTTAAAAGTAACAGCAGTGTCAAACAGTAATTTTCATATAACTAAATGTTAATCAACAAATTATTATCTTAAGAAAATTTTTACGTCTGAACCTGCATTGTAATTGTGTGCCAACAACTGGTCATATTTGCTATGAGCTTAATTCTTAACTTACCAAGATTTATAAATAGATGTAGATTATAATTCCTATCATTCTGTTATATTTAGCAATGATTGAAATTCATTATAAGACTTGTGAAATAACGTGTAACGTGTTTTTAATTGGCTTTCATGTGTCTTATACATTATTAAAAAAAGCATTAGCATCCTTCTACATATAAACTATAACCATGCCAAATTTCATACTCCTCCATCTATGGTAAATTTTGTTAAAAATGGATCTTAAGTTTTTTCTTCACATATTAATATATAGATATAATGTACAACTTAATATACAATATAGTACTATAACATAATTATACAAAATAATAATATAACTTATAATACACAATGTTGATTGCCTTTGTGTGAACTTCAAAACTAATAAAAACAATGTGTACATTGACTTATCAATTCATTCATTCCTGGTATGGATATAATATTACAAAGTAGTGTTTATGTCATACTGGAAATTAATCTTGATGTTTCAAGAAAAATGTGTGATTTTTTTGATGTTTTTAGAAAAAAAAAACTGTATATTTTCAAGTAATGACCCCCTTATATTTTCATTTATTTGTCTACATGTTTAATTCAACAATATTGAAATGTAAAATACACTGGACAACTGGAAATCTACTAGTACTGAATACTGATTACTCATAATTTTGACTTAAACATTTCCTATTTGTGAAATTGATAATTCAGAATATCTAATTTATCACACTTAATTTTCTATAAAGTTTAAGATGCAATGTTAAATAATTTACCTGGGGGCAGGCTCTGTTTTAGTTTCTCTGCCTTCTCCTTGTCAGTGATGACCAGCGTGTACAGGAACCGCGAGCAGCGAACCTTGAACTTCACATTCTCAGGGTTCTTCTTTATCTTCACAGCTGCAACGTGATAGTTACTTGATGTTAATAGATTTCTTATATTTTACCAAACACACGCACATTTCACTGTTTTTAAAACTTACATTTTGCGTCTTTCCTTCTCGCCTTCAATAAGAAGTCTTTGATATCCTTGATTTCACGCGGCTGAAATGCAAAAAGTAATGATTTTGTTAAGTAATACAAAAAGATGTATTGTTGATATACATCATAACCTCACCAAAACAAAATGTTAAAAAATATAGTAATCAATAAAACAACCGAAAGTGTACTTTGGAGCATTTAGCAACATCTTATGAACGGTTGATTATGGTCCCAATGTTCGTCATTACTATCAAACATGAAATAAGTAAGAAACACTCACCATGATGAATCCGAAAAGGTTTTATCCGGATGCTGAAAAAAATGATTGCCTATTACCAAAATAAATTATCTTACACACTAGAAATATACTTAAGATACCGTAGCTTAACCAAAATATTAAAACAATACTGTGTTTCCTTTGATTTTTAAAGATTTTTCACGGATTACGATAAAATTCCGTATACAACTCACCTGTCAAATTCACCAAAAGAAGGTGTCAAAAGGAGGAATTGTCAATAATGGCAGCTAATGTCAAACGTAGTATTTTATATTTAATTCTAAACAAAGAAATTATGCCATACATACAAAAATTAAATGTATGTTAAATTACTAAAAATACATACAATCAGGAACGTGTGTCTAAAGCTTAGATTATTATTATTTTGCCCTTATTTTCTTATATTTTTTACTACTTATCAAGCAAACAAATATTTAGTTTATGGTATTTATGGCCATTTCTATATCTCCCAAACAATAATTCGTACATTTCGTAGGATCCGTATTTACTTAAAATAAAGTTATAAATTATTTTTACTCTAGTATTTGCCAATAATACAAATTGGAATAGCATGTTTAATTACTCTCCTAGGATTCTACTAGTCGATACCAAGTACTTTTGGTATCGAACCAATCTTGTGATACTTACTTGGTATCGAAATAAAGTAAGTGGTAATGAATCGAATGAAAGGACGGAAAGAAGGAATTCCGATAGAAGTGAATACTAGATACTTTCGTCTCCGTAGTTACCAAAATTCTTTCAGAATAGATCTTTTAGAATCTTGTGATACATACTCTTACTTCCATCGAAATGAAAATGGTTAGTATAATCAAATCAAAATAAACGAATGTTACTATAAAATTATTAATTTCGGATCATACCTCTCATATGAACAAGTTGTCATTTGTCTGTGAATGCTTTTTACTAAAACGACAAAATTCCGACTGCATAACAAACGATTTTTTGTTTATGATTATATAAATATCATAATAGTCTAAACGAGTATTCGTCAAAATAGTCAATGAAAAGTGGTTTAATATAATAAATATATTTTTTAGAATGATCTATTTAACTTTCATTTTATACCTATAATGTCGCGATAATAAATAAACTCGTTCCCCTCTTTTCCGCTATTTGCAGACGTTATTTTTTAGTATATTTTTTTATTATTATTTATTTATTTATTGTTAATTAAAACGATACAATACCACTTATATTAATTAACACAATAATATCAAGTTACATTTTATATCTTTTTTTTTAATTTATCAAATAGAATTATAGTAACATATAGAAATGTCAATTTAATTCATGCATGTTAATAAATCATTGAGTTTTGCTGAAACTTAAAGACACACTAAGGACTTTTTTCCACTTGTCAAAAAAAATGTCTAGATCTGGAAAGGTATTAGAGTGTTGAGAGCCGAGAGGGTACGCGGGATCGGAGAGTTGGCGTGGGAAAGCGTGTGACTGGACGGTAGGGTAAATAATTTATGCCTTCTGGCTCGTTGATAATTGTCCGGGGTAAATAGGCGAGCCAGCTCGTTATGCAGCATCGGAGCATCGATTAAGTCTCGGAGAATTTTCAGTGCAATTACTAATTGGGAGTTTGCTCTCCTGTACTTCAGCGAGTTGTAGTTGAGACATCCCAGGAGAAATGATGTGGGGTACATGAATGGGTAAAAGCCAAAGTTACGCTTATATAAGTACCTGAGGTACGCTTTTTGGATTTTTTCCAATAGGGCCTCGTAGCTTGCGTGTTAGGGGTTCCAGATGCAAGAACTAGACTCTAGTTTGCTACGTACCAGAGTATTGTATAGAATTTGAACGACAAATCCTGTCTTAAAATCGCGCACGTTTCTCAGTACAAATCCAAGGCGTTGAAAGGATTATTTTGCAATAATTTTTATATGATCATGAAAAGTGAGTTTTTGATCGAATGTGACACCCAGATCTTTTATTATTGTACAACGGTTCATTTTGGTGCTGCATAATGTATAGTCGAAAGATATTCGATTCCTCATACGACCAAAGCTCATAACATCGAAACTCTCACGCTCAAACGCTCACACTTCGAAAGGTTGAATTCCAGGTCGTTTAAAGTTTAATTCATATACCGCACACGAACATCCCCCTGGAGTGCCCGGCAATCCGCTTCTGACTGTACTTCAGCGTATAATTTGAGATCGTCTGCATAAAGAAGACATTCTGCATGTCCAAGGATACTATGGAACCTTGGCTTACACCTGAGCGTGTTTGGTACGGAGAAGATTCATATATGCCTAATCTAACGAATTGTTGACGGTCGCGCATATAGTCTGCTAATAATCTTAGAAGGCTTGGGGCAAAACCGATGGAACTTATTATGTCACTGCAAGCTGAGCAGATTCTAATGATAAGTCATACGTTACAATCCATCAAGCCGTTTGCGCTACACGCGTGCCATCAAGTAACCAAAACAAACAAATGTATCGATATGAGTAAGTATCGATACTTTAGGGGTATTGGAACATCCCTAGTTGTGAGAAAGATGTTATTTTACTGTTTGGTGAGGACCTACGTCCAGTTAAACATTTAATATATTTGCCAGTCAATAAAAATATATTTTAGGTACCAGACATTATTATAAATGGCGATAAAGATATTTTAGACTGAAAACTATGCTGTTTGCTCCAAAATATCGATAATTTTAAAATGGTATCCCTAGTTATCTACTCCACTCCCTAGTTCGCGTCGAACAAACTGAAATGACTGATATGACAGACAGAATGGACATCATGAATGACAGATTCACAGAATAAATAGATCGAAGGTGTCACGAGTGCTTCTCGCTGGTGTATAGCAGTGTTTAAAAAGTGCTTCCGTGATAGCCGGCGGAGCGGACGACATGCAGCAGCGGCGGGCGGCGGCGGCGGGCGGTGGGCTCGCGCACCATCGGTCCTCGTGTGCGCTCCCCGTGCCGTAGCTGGCGGCGGGCGGCTCCATGGCGGCCCGCGGCGGGCTGCGCTCGAGCGCGCGGCTGAGCGGCGCCGCCCCCGCGCCGGCCGCGCCGCCCGACGCGCGCGCCGAGGAGCAGCAGCGCGCGGCCGCGGCGCTGCGCCGCGCGCGGGCCGAGCGCGCCGCCGAGCGGGCCCGCGAGGTGGAGGACAGCCCGCGCGTGCTGCGAGACAAGTGCCGCCGCCTCGCCCGTGCCCTGCGCGATGCCAAACATCTCGTGGTCAGTGCCTTTCACTCACTCAACAAATATTTCACTTGAAGTAACATAACAATATGAAACAGTTTACTATCACAAACAATAATATTGTTATTACTATTATTCGGGACATATGATATTGTAGAAAATGGGCCTCTTAAAATAAAAAGATAAACACCATTGATCTCTGAGCTACTCTGGTACAGGTCAGTGATTGTCATGCACCTTTGATCTTAGGCCGATTCACATTGTTTTGATTTATAGCAATTAATTAAATGGTGTGTTTTAGAAATGAAATGATTGTTTCTCGAACTTCTGACTTCAAATATGCATGTATAACAAAGAGTTTTATTATAGGGGGTGGTGATTTGACTGATGTAAATGTAGAGCGTAGCGTGCCTTGGAGAGGCCCTGTATCTAAATTAGTTAAGAGTATAATAAAGGAGAAAGAAACAAAAATACTTGCTAAAATGCAACTTTTCTTATACATGTATGTCTCTGTAGCTGGAGCACCCTGTCTCACTGATACAGCGGTGGCTATGTCACTGCTGTACATGCAACCTATATTTAAACCCTGTAGGACAGAGTCAAAGACACTCTTGATTTACTAAAAATGTATTTCTAAAGTAATGTTTTTCGTTTTTACTGGATACTGTGGTGATTTTGAGAAAAAATTCTATTTCATACAAAGAAGTAACCTAGTAATAGTAATAGTGCTAGTAATAGTGCTAGTTGATATGAGGTGTTCCAGCTTAGGTGTCCATGGGTATAAATCTGTGGTCAACCTCAAATTGAACTTTTGTGATGTAAGAAACTCATTCTTGTAAGTCTTATTAAGATTCATCTTGATTTTACGAACACAGTTGCAGACCTGTTTTAGTGTTGGGAGTCACATCTGAGTCATTCAAACTATCTCAAGTCAAAAGTTATTTAACCTTATGCTAACAGTAATATTTATTTCCGGTTATGTGCTTTAGTTGTAAAGTTTGATTTCACTTTTGTTACAGTAATTCCTTTAGTCTTAAGGTTTATTGTATTATGGTACAAGACTTAAGACTTCAAAAACTTATAAAATCATGAGTGGAACTGCTAATGAAATGTCTTTAATAGTGCTAGTTCTAGTAATCTAGTAATATAGCATGTGGCAGTTGTGTGTACCACAAAAACATTTTATTTTTCTATGACAGAAGGTATTTCTGACATAGAAAAATAAAATGTTTTTGTGTGTCTAATGTTGTAATTTTGAGATTAGTATAAAATTTAAGCTTTGAATATGTAACTGATATTCATTTTGTTAAATGGGTACTCACAATATGCAATTTTTAATTTCATTCTGCTGATATTTCGACCCAGTTGCATGGACCATGGTCACTGCAAAACTAAACTGCTAAACTGGGTTGAATTATCAGCAGAAAAAAAATTTAAAATTGTGTATCATGTATTAAAATTGAAAATAAAATGTATAATAAAATGTATATAACGAAGAGAATGAGACGTCAGGAAGGCCAGGGGTCCTCATTACTGTCCATTCTTAAAGATTTCAAGTAAAACACAGGAGTAAACTTCTTCGATTTATTCACACTTGAGGAAGTCTGATCGCTTCGACGGTTAAACAAGAATCTTTTTCTACCGGCAGGAGCTCGCCTTTTTATAACAATGTTTGGTGAGGTGACAATAACAAATTTATGGAGGATAAACTAAATTACAATTCTAAAAATTACCTTAGTGCAGTACTAAGGTTCACATCAGTGCCACTATTTATTTTCCTTCAGTTCAATGCACCAGTACAGATCTCAGCCTCATATTTTGGCCTATAACATTAACTTAACGTCAACATGTTTGAAGGGTATGGTTATTAGTCATTATGGCAGTGATTCTAATTAGAAGATATTGCAACGGAGTAATCAGGAGTAGCAACAAATTTGGTTGATCTCAGGAAAACCTCCTGTTCTATCTAATTTCAGTCAGACCGGCATTATACTTGCTGCTTCCATTGTATAAAAACAAAAATGGTTCTATAATTGAAGTCAGCCATACATTTATTTAATAGCCAATAAAATTTTATAATATTCGTGATGATCTGTGTGTGCCTTCAGGTGTACACTGGAGCGGGCATCAGCACCGCCGCCGACATCCCGGACTACCGCGGGCCGCACGGCGTGTGGACGCGGCTGCAGCGAGGCGAGACTGTGGGGTGAGCTTCTGCACGATCTTCTCTAAAAACACCTACTCCCTCATTACACCAACGACAAATTCCTGGAGTTTCCAGAAAGATTTAGTTTACATTCGATTCAGTTCAGTGGGTAAGATAAAATAGCGACTTTGTAACGTAACACTGTTATTTTTATGCAGCAAAATTTTATTTCTGTCTTAACGTAATGATATTTTCAACCGACTACAAAAAGGAAGAGGTTATCAATTCGGTGCCTTCATTTGATGGAGTATACTTGAAGTTTGATATCATTGTCTTCATTCATAACATTAGAAATATACTATGTTGCCTATGCGATCATGGCTTATCGAATTTTTTGATTCTGTACTGACTTCTTCTCGTATGTAAACAAAATGTTTCGTTTATAGATAAGAAACAACAAAGGAAACTCCATAACACATTTTTTTATTATTAAGTGTATTGTATCATGATTGTTTCCTTAGAACATGAGGAGGTGTTACTTTATACCATTCATAATTATGATTCTAGGAATCATTTGTTTTTTTAAGGCCGTTTCAAACAGTGTAAATTTATTAAAAAGAGGTCTGTTGAAATAATTTATTGGAAGGTTAATAATTATATTGTATTGTAGTATTAAATTTTTTGTTACCATTTACTACAATTTATTTGAATCGTATTGCTACGTGCCCTCTCGATCAGTCATAATATTTCAGGCGCGTGGAGGTGTCGCGCGCGCAGCCGACGTTCACGCACATGGCGCTGACGGCGCTGTGGGCGCGCGGCGCGCTCAAGTTCGTGGTGTCGCAGAACTGCGACGGGCTGCACGTGCGCGCCGGCCTGCCGCGCCGCGCGCTCGCCGAGCTGCACGGCGACATGTTCGCCGAGCGCTGCGCCGCCTGCCGCGCCGTCTACCTGCGCGCGTTCGACACCACCGAGCGCACGGCGCGCCACGCGCACCGCACGCGCCGCCTGTGCCACGCGTGCGGCCGCGAGCTGCGCGACTCCATCGTGCACTTCGGCGAGCGCGGCCGCGCCGCCTGGCCGCTCAACTGGGCCGGCGCGCTGCGACACGCCGCCGCCGCCGACGTCGTGCTCTGCCTTGGATCCAGCCTCAAGGTAACACCAACGTTATTAATGCAATCGAAGCTTAATGGGTACAAACTGTCCTCAAATGGTGTGTATAGTTGCTTAGAGTTTAAACAATAGAAATTGCAAGGAAACTTGCAATCCTTCGAATTCCCAAAGGCATGTGAAATCTGACAATGCACAATTCTCTCGTAGACTAAGTAGTGCCTAAGCACAATTTCATTTAGAAACAAACCATTAATTCTATAAGAATTAATGAGTACAATGAATAAAATAATAATATTTTAATGAAACGTTATGTCGTCAGGTGCTGCGACGATACCCGCGATTATGGCGCATGCAGCGCGCGCCGAACGCGCGCCCCGCCCTCTACATAGTCAACTTGCAGTGGACCCCCAAGGACTCGGTGGCTGCGCTCAAGATAAACGCGCGATGCGACGAGGTCATGGCACAGGTAGTTTTTGAAATATTTATGACTATCTTGCATTAAAAAGTAATAGATAACGGCCAATAGAATATTTGTTTGTATCAAATAAACATGGTATGTAATATTTAGATACTCGTAAAAAACCGCTGAGCAACTAAGCGAATGATATCGAGTAAGTAATCCGTGCGATCAAATTCCGAAGCATTTTCATCGCCTTGCACAAAAACCTACACCTCATAGGGAAAGGGTGAGCAACGTAGCGAGTCCCAAATACAACAAAGAAGGTCACTGAGAAACTCGTATTGGCGCCCATTTGTCTGTACTCTTTGAGTATCTAAATGTTGTATCACGTTATATAACAATGTTTTTGGTTCGGTCCAGGTGGCTCGTCGCCTGCGGCTGCGCGTGCCGCGCTACCGGCCGCACAGCGACCCGCTGCTGGCGCACGCGGAGCCGCTGGCGCCGCCCGAGGCGCACACCACGCGCCGCCCGCTGCTCTCCCCGCCGCCCTCGCCCCCCTCGCCCGCCTCCGACTGCTACTCGCTGTCGTCGCCCTCCGCCTCCGACTCGGACGACGAGCTGCCGCTGCGCCGCCTGGCCGACCGCCTGCGCCCCGCGCCGCCCGCCGCCACCACCCCCGCATCCTCCCCAGGTGCCCCCCCTGCCCCCGCCACCTCCGATATCGACGCCGTCGCAGCGCCGCAGCTGCTTACCTCGTTTCAGGTATTGCATTTTAAGTGTTAATACTACCACTCTGATAAATTCCTGCTTTGATCTACTATTTCCACCAGATCTTTAATGTCTCTTGCTATCAATCGTTGCATTTTTATCTAGTTGAAGATGTATATTATATTAGATGTATCAAATATGTATACCAAATTGTTTTATAGAAAAGGAATGAATCTTCTCAGGTGCATATGCAGTCCGGAGAGGCAACCATTCTTTTGCGCGCCGAGCATGCTCCCACCGAACCCCCGCCCCCGGAACCTCCGCCCGCCCCGCGCTCCACCACCGACGAATTACGACGATTTCGATTCACGAGACCTCCACTCTTGACGCCCTGCAATGTCGGTAACGGCATCGTCGCGAGAACGAACGGATTCGATTCCGCCTCGGTCCCGAACTACGGCGAGGATAAGAAAGTGAAATTCGAGATTCAATCGAAAATAAAAAATCTCGACGGAGACGGGGACGAAATTGACGGAAAAAAGTATAACTCCAAGCTACGACGGCTCCTCGAGCTGGAGCCGCGGCTCGGGGACGATCTCACGGAGGCGAGCGACGCGCGGCGGCCCGACGGGGTCAAGGACGAAAAGGAAGAGGAGAAGGAGGAGGGGTCGTCCGGGGAAGAGGCGGCGGGCACGCTGGCGGCCGCCATCATCCGGCGCGCCGTGCTGGTGTGCCGCGCGTCGCTGTACCCCGGCCTGCACACCATCCTGGCGCCCGCCGCGCCGCCGCCGCCGCCGCCCGCCGCCGCGCCGCAGTGCACCTGGTGCGCCGAGCGGTTCGCCGCGCGCCGCTGCCTGTGGTACGGGCCGCCGCGCGACACGCCGCCCGAGCGCCGCGCCTGGCGCCGCGAGCGCGGCCGCCGCTACCTGTGCGCGTGCTGCCCGCCGGGCGCCGACCGCGCGCCGCCCTCCGCGCCGCCCGCCGCGCCGCCCGCCGCGCCCGACGCGCCCGACGAGGGCGGCTGGTACGGGAAGGGCTACCGCAAGGGCCGGCGGCGGCGGCGGTAGCGCGCGGCCGCGCCGGCCGCGAGTGCCGCGTGGCGCGCGTCCTTGACCAAAAGTGTAGTGATGTACATATATAGTAAATTAATTAATAATACTCTCGATGTATCGGAACGGATGAAGTATGTTGTATTATATTTATTTTTTTACGAACCGGGTGATCGTGCGTGAAAGAATTATGTCTCAAAATCGTATTACGGACTCGTTTAGAATTTACTCTTGTACGACTACCGCCGGAGCGAGTGAGGACCGTCGAGTACGAGTGCTGTTGCCATGAAATTGGTAACGATCTAACATCACGTTGTGAGAAGTTTGCGCGGTTTAACACAGTACAATAAAGTATGCCAATTACGATTTCCTGTTATTGTTTAAGATAATGTCCAAACATAAGAATGTACTCTAATACTTTAGTAAAATATGTACTGCAGGTAGATATAAGAAAAAAATGCAAGCATTAAAATGTTATCCGAACAATCAAAGGTTGTGATTCAAGTGCTTGGTTTTCTTGCTAGATGTCCGTAGCATTTTATACTGTAGCGGCTATAGAGACAAATACAGATGACAACAACTTACTTCATGTAACTTGTAAATGTGAAAACTCATGTTCGAATAATTTAGAAATTTCCATAAAGTTGAAAATAAACATTTGTTTGATTTATTTAATATAAAATGTATAGGTAACATTCTTATGTGTTGGGGCTGACATTAAGGTATGCGGTGATTGTTAAATTAGGTTAAGAACAACATGACTGTCATAATGGATGATTAATAAATGTGATTAAAAATTGACGTGAAAGTAAATATGAACAAAATCGCCATTTTTTTTTTGGTCTTATATTTGAACCTATCCTATCGTGCAACCTCCCTTGCTCCAGAATGTCATAAAGATCTTATAATAATTTGTGTCTGGTTTAAATCCGCATACATATAATTTTTCAGTGAATATAAGCGTTTTTAGTGTTAAGTGAGAATTTATTAAAATTTGGATACCCTTACTTTATTATTATGTACATAAGATCAATCAGCCTAAATAATTAAGTAAAACAATTTTTAACAATTTGCGGGCGCACGTGCAGGCGGTCAGGTCGACGACCGGCATGGTTTTGCGACCTTGTTTTACACTGCATACTGAGTGTAGGCGCACTGTTTATGTTTTCAAAACTTTACGGGTTAGACACATGGTGCCCTATAAATACGGCGCCCCCTCCCCCCTCCCCGAGCGGGGCGGGCGCGCGCTATCACGCATCCTGTTGATACTGGCTGCTGACGAGCGACGGCTGCTACCGAGAGCAATCTGTGAACTTATAATGATTCATTATAATCGTTGGAACAGCTAATTAATGTGCGTCTGAAATAGTGCTCATCTGATCTAAGAATAGTTCTGACTCCTATCATTTCACTAGGCTCCTGTATTATTTCGATCGAAAAATTACACATACACTTGGAGATCTTCAAATTTGGGTGAGTAATAATTAAATTACTTACAATTTTTACAATATAGTATGCAAATAATAAAGGTAGGTATGATAGGGAAATACAAATAATTAAAAACTAAATTTTCATGTTCCTAAAAGTTGAAGATGGTTTAAAAATAATATTGATTGCTAAATGGGTAGGATACTAGGTACACTCAGAAAACTTGGCGGTCCTAAATTTACCCTCTAGCGGACCGCGGACCGCCTGTTGCCAACCGCCGGTCTAACCCATTCCAGATTTATATTTTTTGAGTTCGGGAATATCGTTCAAATCTAATTTTAATACTTCGAATTCTTGAATTATTCGAAAATCTAATAATTCGAAGTACAGTCAGCGTCTAATAGTTAGGGACACTCAGGGTATTCAAATAAATAGACGCAACCAAAAAGTCAATAATATCGGTACACACAAAGCTTGCATAATGTTGTTAACAATATAGTCGTTCAAAAAGGCAAGACGTTTAAAATGTCATATATACATCGGTTCAGTCAAAACGCCATAAATATGGTTACAGTCATCCCGCCAACGGTATCCAAGCATTGTAAGCGTTCAAAAATGTGGAACATATTAGACAGACACGTAGACATTCGTTTGGGAGACACGAACTCACCTGATTAGTCGTTACTATAGAGATAGTTACTGAACAACACAACGGCCAAACCACACATTTGAACTTTAGTTCAAATGTGTGGTTTAGCACTTTAGTGCTAAACTGGGTTTGCCCTCAGATCTTTAAATATAGGATAAAATCTTTTATAATACGAGCTTGTAAGTCCCTAAACGCTATTGGTAGAAAATGTGATATTGATTTGATATATCTGTTACGGAGACACCTTCCTCCCTCAAATATATAATTTGGTGTTTTCATTAATTCGATATGTAGCCATATTTTAGCATGAAATACTATTATTACACTTGAAATTGGATATAATTTATTTATTGACATAACATGATAGACATAGAATGACAAGCAAGTAATATTAGGTTGTCTAAAGAGGTTTTCATCTTTGAGAAACTGTTTATTTCTATAATAAGTTAGGTAGTTTATCTTTTAATATGTTCCACATTTTTGAACGCTTACAATGCTTGGATACCGTTGGCGGGATGACTGTAACCATATTTATGACGTTTTGACTGAACCGATGTATACGACATTTTAAACGTCTTGGCTTTTTGAGCGACCATATTGTTAACAACAATAAGCAAACTTTGTGTGTACCGATATTATTGACTTTTACAGGACCGGTTGGAGTGGCGCCATTTAGGGGAGGCCTATGTTATGTCCATGTTCCGTCCATCCTTTTTTTTTTTTGTTTTCGAGGGGGAAACCTTCCAAAGGTACCCGATGTTCTGTCCATCCTATGGATGGATGGAATAAATAATCAAAAAAAACTAGTATCTTATTACCACCAAATTAATCGACCTTGATTCATATGGCAAGACCAAGTTGTCTATTGTATTTATTTAACAAAATAAATGTATTTTTTATAGATTTGGTTTTAATTAACAAAAATATGTTAATTAATTTTACTCAGACCTTAAAATATTCGATTAATGACGGATTTTATATCCTCAAAAAATTATATTCAAAGTTACCCAAAACTAAGGATAACTTTGAATTTGAGTTTTAGGGGTAATTGTGGATAGTTTAATTGTTTTCTCTGTAAATTTATTGTGTTAGATTAATAAACCAGCTAAAAAGGACACTATTCATTTAATAAAAACAAGGTGCAATAAATATAAAACAGATTATAATATCACAAATAGGCTATTTGACAATGCGAAAAATTAAGTGTCAATTACTGTTATCAGTATATATTATGAGTTTAGGAATGGTTATTTATTAACATAAGTTGAAAATAATAATTAAATTTATTGAAAAATCCTTAAATAAAAATGCATTTTTTTAAACGTTTGTCACGTGACACAAAATGCTCCTGATTTGGCGGGTTTATGATGACGTCACTTGCTTGTAAACTTTCGTTTTTTGTTTACAACAAATCTATGTGGATGACATGAGCCACAGATGACAATACAGGCAAGTGACGTCACCAACCCGCCATATTGTCAAAGTAGCGTTTTTGCGCGCTATTTAAATATATAAAAACAACTTTTACTGGGTTCCTTAACCTCTTCTAGATAATATAAAATGGAATTTAAAAACCTGTCAAATAGCCTATTGTAAAAAATGTTCAAAGTTACCCAAATCGAGTTTAATTCAAATTTTTAATTCTATTAGTTGACCAGTGAAATCCACTGCTCGAATCAATCAGAAACAGAATATCTACTCTACCAACATGTACTTGAGAATATTCGTTGGTTAAATTAGTGAAATTTTATTGATTAATTTTAAGAGAAAAAAATGCGTAAATTTGCGAATTAAAAAATACCTCGTAACAAAATCTAAAAAATAATATGTCAAAAATTCTGAACTACTCGAACGGTTCAGATTATTCGATTTATTTTCGAGTTTTTCGATTCTGTTTCGAATTATTCTTGCGAATAATTCGGTAATTTGAACTAATCGATTCGATTTTCAAATCGAATTTTAATATTCGATAGAATAATTTGTAACTTCGAATTATTCGCACATCCCTAGTATTTAGTAACTGCAGTGCTGGAATTTTAAATTTAATATGGCGGACGCTCCAAGATGACAGATAATTATTCTTTTCATCTCCAAGATAGATCAAATGTTTTTTTTAAAGTATATAAAAGTTTTTAAAAATATTATTAATAAAAATATTGGACGTTTCAAGGCGTTTGGAGCAGATATTACAAATTTGCAGAAAAAAGGAACAATTAGCATGATCTCCTAAAAAAGATTTTTAATTATGTAAGTTCGACAAGTTAACTTGGTTTTCTTGCCGTTGCAGCAACAACCCGCTGCCTGCAATTACCTATCCAATAAGAAAATAATTCTTATAGATTCTCGTAAAGTATTTCGATAGTGTGTTTTATTTGTTTGTTTGTATAGCGCCCTCTAGTACGCTAGTGAAATACTTGTTAAAATAAGTATCGTCACTTTACGAGTAAATATACTGTATCAGACAAATGGCGTTATTAGGTACTAAGAATTATACTTAGTTAAATATAAGTAAAGTTCTCCGAGTCATATATATACCTATTTCTTATACATAAAGATTAGTAATAGAGAATAAAAATGGAATATAAATATAGTTCTCCGAGTCATATATAATAATATAATGTTTTGTTATTTTAGAACTTCTTCTGTCTGTGCGGGTGTCTGTGTTCGAAATCACTTTAAACCACAAATACCGAGTTTAATAAAGGATAACATAATTTTTATTTCATTATCTAGTCTATCAAGTAATTACAATTTAATGTTATACGCTGGAAAAATATTCCCCCTTCCGACGCAGTCGGGTAGAAAGATTTATAGTTAACCCGGAATAAAGATATTGAATAGGTACTTTATGTTTGTCAAACAAATACGTAATTTTAATATCCGTAGCAGAGGTGACATTATGCTGCGTGAAGCGTGGCGCTGCGTGGCGGGCGGCCCGCGCGGGGCGCGGCGGCGCGCGCTGCTGCTGGCCGCCGCCGGCCTGCTGCTGCTGGCCGCGCTGCGCCCCGCGCGCTCCGAGGCGCGCCTCACTGAGCTCTTCCCCAGCCTCGCGCCGGTCGCGCTAGCGCACTATCTCGCCGACTTCTCCAACCATGCCGCCATGTTCCCACAACTGTAAGTTACCATATTCAAATCAAATTTAATTTTAGACCAAACTACTATGTAAATTGACGCCAACAGTTAAAATTAACTTTAGTCCCTATGACTTTAATTATATAGGGATTTTCTGATCAACCATTAATTTTAGTCTCCAGAGCGTGTACTGATATTATAAGTTAGTCTCTATTCTCGTGTTTCAGCGAATCATGGACAATTGAGACCGAGTGGAGCAACTATACGTCGTGGAGTTACGAGGTGTCGTACAAGTGCGGGCCGCGCTGCGCGGGGCGCGCGGCGCTGAGCGCGCACGCCGCGCACGACGCCGCGCCGCGCCACGTCGCCGCCACCACGCACCGCCTGCTCGCCGGCGACACGCGCTGCACGCACCTTCCGTGGTTGCCGTGGCCTTTACTCTGTGGTGTGTTCTACCTTTTTTTTATTTTTATAAGATTGAAGATGCAAACGAGCATACAGTCTGCTTGAGTAAGTGGTCTCTACCGCCCAATGACATCTGTATGCAACAAAACAAGAGCACTGCTGTTCCCAAGGACTAAGATGGTCGCCTCATAAAAAAGTGAACCGGCAACCATACCTTAACCAAGAATTGCTTCATACAAAAAATAAGTGAGGCGGTGTTACCTCCTCGGTTGAACTATTGTTTTAACATCTTTTTTTACACCCTTTAAATTAAAATTCGTCTGTAGAAAAAATATTCAAACGCTTCGGACATAAATAATGCATATACAAAAAATATGTTTAAACTCTCAGAGGAAAAGGAAACCGAGACGCTGATACAGGGCGAAAACAGCGGTGCGCGGCTGCAGGAGGTTACGCGAGGCACGTGCGGTGCGCTGACGGCGCTGCTGGCGGGCTGCGCGCGCCGCGACGAGCTGCGCGCCGCGCGCCGCCACCACCTGCGCGCCCTGCGCATCGCGCTCGAGAAGGACGCCGCTACTGCCCGCCGATAACTGTCCCGCACCGCGTTAATTCACGCATTGAACTTGCTCGACAGATTGAACGTTCATGTATTCCTCAGAAATGTACAGTCAGCAGCATATAGTTAGTGGCATTCAAAGTGTCCATATTGTTAGATACAATCAAAGTGTTCAATAATATCGGCACAACCTACGTGTTCTAATTGTTCGCAACATCTTAAACTTCCAAATGACAGAACATTCATAAATTCATAATGAACCACTCAAATTGTCACAATTTCAGCATCTGTTACGACACCAGCGGTAACCTAGCAACGAGACTGTTCGTAAATATAGGTACATTTTATAATATTATACCTTATGTTGCGGATATAAGGTTCCTGATCACTTACTGTATAGGACATGCTAACAATGACTCTTCTCTCTTTTTTATATTAACAACTATCCTTTTCATATCTTGCAATGACGTCATTGACTGTCAAAGTCATAGAATCGGTCTAGGGGAACAAGAGGCATGATAAGACAAGACGACAGGACGGACGAGTAAGACGGGTCATGCACACATACCGGAAACGAAACGCTTTTGCGAGATGTTGCTGCAGCCCATCAGAACCTGCTTTCAAACAATACTCAATGGACCATGACAGTTGATTTACAATCAAATTTAGTTTAAATGCATAATTGATGTAATATTTTTTTTATCCTTAATAACTACAGAAACAAGCAAGAAATAGTATTGAATTGATGATTATGTTCTCCTTTATTTTACGTTTTCCTTGAAGTTGATGGGCAATTTTAACACTGCTTTAGTCTTACCGTTATTTCATATTTTCTTTTAACATAGTAATTGGGGCAAAATGCGTAAATGTCACGGGGCATAATGGCATACACCATTATATTGCATTCTAATAATTCCATCGACAGAGTTAGTATCTCATCCGTGCTCAATTGCGTCAAGTGTTGTTAATGTTCTGTATATGGAAACATACACATATATTGCACCTGAAATACTTACCACGTCAAGTTCTACAAACCTACCCTCGTCAAAAAAAAGAAGGCCTAAGTGGGTTCATAACACACTTGAAAAAGAACAAGTTCAATCGATTGAGTCTTCTTCCTGTTCTCTCCGGAAATCAACGTTTGCCAGTGACACTATCTGATGCTGATTCACCACAACAACATTGTTCACAAATATTTGACGTGCAAAAAAGAAGTTCCTCAGAAATTCGTTTTCACATACGAGCTTAAAGTTATTCGATCGTTACTAGCAAGGATGTTCAAAGGGTTTCAAATTATGTATATTAAAAAAAAAATAAAGACTGATGTATATTTCACAAACAATATATTTTAGCTAAAATATAATAGTTTTTCTGTAACCTCTACGGTTTTCTCATTTTTAAACTGATGAAAAGTATCTTCAATAAATTTTAAAACCCTAAATGAGATAAACATATGTCAATATTATCATTGCTCGCACAGTAAGTGATCCTTCGTCCCTGTAGTTCCGGGATCAGAATAGGGCTACGGTATCCTCTGCCTGTCGTAAGAGGCGACTAAAAGGGGCTTCCGGGATTGCGGGCGGCTAGAGTGGGAGCTTGAACCGTCCAGCCAGGCGATCCCGGGAAGGACGGCGGTATGTGTGGTCGCATATCGTCGTATAGACTAGACGGAGCGGTGGGCCCAGCCGCCCATCTGGGAGGAGCCCGATGGGGCAACACGCTTAGAGGATTCCGGTGGTGTTTGTTGGAGATCTCTGAGTCCTCTTTTTAGCGCCGAGGATGGCCACCGGGGGGGTTTTAGTGCGGTAAAAATCCCACATAACCCTTCGTCGCTCCCACGGCGTCGGGTACCTTTTGAAGGTTTCCCCCTCGAAAACAAAAAAAAAAAGTAAGTGATCCTTACAACATATTCGCAACATAAAGTTTAATATTATAAAATGTACCTATATTTACAAACAGTCTCGTTGCTAGGTTACCACTGACGCCGGAACATTTGTGACAATTTGGGTGGTATTAACATTATGAGTTTATGAACGTCCTGACATTTGGGAGTTTAAGATGTTGTCAACAATTAGAACACGTAGGTTGTGCCGATATTATTGAACACTTTGATTGTATCTAACAATATGGACACTTTGAACGCCACTAACTATATGCTGCTGACTGTACATAAATATAAAGTAATATATAATATACAATAAAGTGTCTTATCTAAGATTGTTTTAATTAAAATATCATTAAATTGTAACCTGCATGCACGGGTGGATTAATTATGTGGCTAAACATCATTTACCGTGTTTCCTTACGCACCTCAAATTATGATTCGTAATTCGGACTGGCCGAAATGAAAATATACCTAAACAAGATAGTATTACTAAAAAACCGGACGACTAATACTAAATTGTGCAGTCAGTTTTATTTGTTTCTTAGTTATATAGATAATTTAACACTCTTTAGGATTTTGTGTCAAAGTAGTAACGTAAAAGTGTTTTATTATATATGAAGAAAAATACTCCACTGATTTTATTTTTCTATTATGTTAGAGGTTAAACATGTATATATATTGTAGATATCAGGCTACTTAGATTTAAAGTTGACATAGGGTATTCTATTATTTGACATTAAAAATAATAAGAGAGATTTTTATTTTGTTGTACTAAAATTATAATTTATTATTTTAAATTGGGACTTGAAATAAGGGCTTTAAATGTTGTTTCTTTAATTTTAGAAATAGAAATAGAAATAGAAAAACTTTATTTCCAAACGCAACTCACATACAACATAAGGGCATTATAGTTAACAATAATTATATCAGTGAACAGAAGAGGAGATAAACAAGCTACAGTAAACTAATACATGAAAACTTAGCACTAAAGAATTACCAATATATATAATTATAATTTTAACATTTAAAATACACTATAATATATTTAAAGGCTCCCTATGTATGTATGCCGAGGTTTGGAAGTTGGTACTCACTCAGCGTTAATGCCGTGGCGCGTTGCACCCGGCGCTGGTTTTCAGTGAGCCCATTGAGTGACTCACGGAGAGAGTGGGGGGGACGGGCATTGCGTCATGCGGAAATACTATGTTTATTATAACTGGCGGGTAGTTGTGATGGTGTGATATTCTGAATTAAGTTAACCGAAATGTAATTAAATAAATTATTCATGATTTTTAAATTTAAGTCATAACAATTGTGTTTCATTGGTGTGATGTGTATTGTACGTTAATGAAATACT